>CM038141.1:407944171-408397560 GCA_021437245.1 Aegilops speltoides | reverse complement strand
GAAGCACTCGATTTGTGGCTTAGGTCCGACTTGGGTTTCTTCTCTGAGCAGCAACTTGCTTGCTGTTCTTCTTGAAGTTCCTTCTTCTTCCCTTTGCCTTTCTTCTTGAAACTAGTGGTCTTATTGACCATCAACACTTGATGCTCCTTCTTGATTTCTACCTCCGCAGCCTTTAGCATTGCGAAGAGCTCGGTATAGTCTTTACTAACCCTTGCATATTATAGTTCATCACGAAGCCTTTGTAGCTTGGTGGCGTGATTGAAGAATTACATCAATGACACAATCATCCGGAAGATTAACTCCCAATTGTGTCAAGTGATTGTAGTACCCGGACATTACGAGTATGTGCTCACTAATGAGAACTATTCTCCTCCATCTTGCAGCTATAGAACTTATTGGAGACTTCATATCTCTCAATCCGGGCATTACTGTTGGAATATTAACTTCAACTCTGGAACATCTCATATGCTCCATGACGTTCAAAACGTCGTTGAAGTCCCGGTTCTAAGCCGTAAAGCATGGCACACTGAACTATAGAGTAGTCATCAGCTTTGCTCGCGGGACGTTCTTAACGTTGTCGGTTGCATCGGCGAAGAGCTCGGCACCTAGCGGTGCATCCAGGCGTAACTCTTACATGCAGCAATGAGGATAATCCTCAAATTACGGACCCGATCCGTGTAATTGCTACCATCATCTTTCAACTTTGCTTTCTCAAGGAACGCATTAAAATTCAACGGAACAACAAAGACGAGCCATCTATCTACAATCAAACATAAATAAGCAAGATACTATCAGGTACTAAGTTCATGATAAATTTAAGTTCAATTTATCATATTACTTAAGAACTCCCACTTAGAAAGACATCTCTCTAGTCATCTAAGTGATCACGTGATCCAAATCAACTAAACCATAACCGATCATCACGTGAAATGGAGTAGTTTTCAATGGTGAACATCTTATGTTGATCATATCTACTATATGATTCACGCTCGACCTTTCGGTCTCCGTGTTCGAGGCCATATCTGCATATGCTAGGCTCGTCAAGTATAACCCGAGTATTCTGCGTGTGCAAAACTGGCTTGCACCCGTTGTAGATGGACGTGAGCTTATCACACCGATCATCACGTGGTGTGCAGGCACGACGAACTTTGGCAGCGGTGCATACTCGGGAGAACACTTCTTGATAATTTAGTGAGAGATCATCTTATAATGCTACCGTCAATCAAAGCAAGATAAGATGCATAAAGGATAAACATCACATGCAAATCAATATAAGTGATATGATATGGTCATCATCATCTTGTGCTTCGTGATCTTCATCTCCGCAGCACCACCATGATCACCATCGTCACCGGTAGCGACACCTTGATCTCCATCGTAGCATCGTTGTCGTCTCGCCAATCTTATGCTTCTCGACTATCGCTACCGCTTAGTGATAAAGTAAAGCATTACGAAGCGATTGCATTGCATACAATAAGCGACAACCATATGGCTCCAGCCGATTGCCGATAACCGTTTACAAAACATGATCATCTCATACAATAAAATATAGCATCACGTCTTGACCATATCACATCACAACATGCCCTGCAAAAACAAGTTAGGCGTCCTCTACTTTGTTGTTGCAAATTTTACGTGGCTGCTACGGGCTTAAGCAAGAACCAGTCTCACCTCGCATCAAAACCACAGCGATACTTCGTCAAATAGACTCCGTTTAACCTTCTCAAGGACCGGCGTAGCCACACTCAGTTCAACTAAAGTGAGAGAGAGACACCCACCAGTCACCTTTAAGCAACGAGTGCTCGTGGCGGTGAAACCAGTCTCGCGTAAGCGTCTGGCGTAATGTCGGTCCAGGCGCTTCATCTCACAATACCGCTGAACCAAAGTATGACATCTGGTAGGTAGTATGACTTGTATCGCCCACAACTCACTTGTGTTCTACTCGTGCAAAACATCAAACCATAAAAAACTAGGCTCGATACTCTGTTGGGGAGCGTAGTAATTTCAAAATTTTCCTACGCACACGCAAGATCATGGTGATGAATAGCAACGAGAGGGAGAGTGTTGTCTCGTACCCTCGTGAGACCCGGCGAAGCGATCTGGCGTAGAGGAAGTAGTCGTCGTTCTCCTCGCGATCCGACCGATCCGGCGCCAGCACTCCGGCGCCCCGAGTTCTTGACACACGTACAGCTCGATGGCGTCCCTCGTACTCGATCCAGCAGAGTGTCGAGGGAGAGTTCCGTCGAGACGACGGCATGGTGACGATCTTGATGTTTCACCGGCGTAGGGCTTCTCCTAAGCTTCATGACGGTATGACCGAGGTGGAATATGGTGGAGGGGGCACCGCTGCGGCTAAGGAACGATCCGTAGATCAAACTTGTGTGTTCTAGGGTGCCCCCCTGCCCCCGTATATAAAGGAGGGAGGGGGGAGGCCGGCCGGCCTAGAGGAGGCGCGCCAGGAGGAGTCCTACTCCCACCGGGAGTAGGACTCCCCCTTCCTAGTTGGAGTAGGATTGGGGGGAGGGGGAAGAGGAAAGGGGGGCGCCGCCCCCTCCTTGTCCTATTCGGACTGGGGGGCGCGCGGCCACCCCTGGCCGGCCCTTCCTCTTCTCCCTCGAGGCCCACCGAGGCCCATTTACCCCCCGGGGGGTTCCGGTAACCTCCCGGTACTCCGGTAAATTCCTGTTTTCACCCGGAACCATTCCGAACTCCAAACATAGGCTTCCAATATATCAATCTTTATGTCTCGACCATTTCGAGACTCCTCGTCATGTCCGTGATCACATCCGGGACTCCGAACTTCTTCGGTACATCAAAATACATAAACTCATAATAACATCGCATCATCGAAACCTTAAGCGTGCGGACCCTACGGTTCGAGAACAATGTAGACATGACCTAGAACTATTCTCGGTCAATAACCAATAGCGGGACCTGGATGCCCATATTGGTTCCTACATATTCTCTGAAGATCTTTGTCGGTCGGACCGCATAACAACATCGTTGTTCCTTTGTCATCGGTATGTTACTTGCCGAGATTCGATCGTCGGTATCCAATACCTAGTTCAATCTCGTTACGGCAAGTCTCTTTACTCGTTCCGTAATACATCATCTCACAACTAACTCATTAGTTGTAGTGCTTGCAAGGCTTCATGATGTGTATTACCGAGAGGGCCCAGAGATACCTCTCCGACAATCGGAGTGACAAAACCTAATCTCGAAATCGCCAACCCAACATCGCCTTTGGAGACACTGTAGTACTCCTTTATAATCACCCGATTACGTTGTGGCGTTTGGTAGCACCAAAGTGTTCCTCCGTAAGGAGTTGCATAATCTCATAGTTACGGAACATGTATATGTCATGGATAAAAGCGGTAGCAACATACTAAGCGATCGTGTGCTAAGCTAATGGAATGGGTCATGTCAATCAGATCATTCTACTAATGATGTGACCTCGTTAATCAAATAACAACCCTTTGTTCATGGTCAGGAAACATAACCATCTTTGATTAACAAGCTAGTCTTGTAGAGGCATACTAGTGACATGTTGTTTGTTTATTCATTCACACATGTATCATGTTTCCGGTTAATACAATTCTAGCATGAATGATAAACATTTATCATGAAATAAGGAAATAAATAATAACTTTATTATTGCCTCTAGGGCATATTTCCTTCAGGTTTAGCGGGGGCACGCTGAGTGCACCCGCTGGGTGTAGTCCCCAAGGCTATGGTTGACTGCTGGCAGTCGACCATAGGCTTTAGAAGTTAAGTTTTTCCGTCAGTCGACTAGGTCGAATGGATTTCTCAAACCGGTGGGGGCACGCTGAGTGCACCCACTGGGTGTAGTCCCCGAGACTGTAGTCGACTGCTTACAGTCGATTACAGTCTGAAGAATACGTCTTGTTTGTTTGTTTGTTTTGGTGGGTCGACTGGTCGACTCTGTCTTTAATAGAACTAGTGGGGGCACGCTGAGTGCACCCACTGGGTGTAGTCCCCGAGACTACGGTCGAATGTTTGTATTCGGCCGTAGTCTTAGAAATGCATGATTTTCTCTTATCCACTCGGAAGTGAATTATCCTTGACATTTTGTCGATTGGTTCTTCGCAGAAATCCTGTGACCTTGCGGCTCGTTATACCGAGCTGGAGAACAAGCACATCCAGCTCGAGCTGGATTTGAAGCTGGTCCAAGAGAATCTGACGAAGGCGAAGGAGGAGACCAAAGGTATGTTTGGTGAGACCTCGACGACTGTTTTTGACCTTCATCTGTTTTAAAAATCTGACCTTCATCTGCTTTACAGGCAAGGTGAAGGAGGCCCAGAAGAAGAAAGATCTTGAACTGGCTGAGAAGACCAAACTTGCTGACGAGAAGTTAGCTTCAGTTACCAAGCTCGAAGAGGAAAATACTAATCTGAAAGCTGCTCTTGAGATTGCCAAAAAGGAGGTTAGTCGACTGAAAAACGACAAAGCTGCTCTGAATGACAAGGCCAGTCAATTGGCTGGGAAGAAGAAAGATCTGGAGGCCTTTCTAAGTGGATTTGCCAAGAAGTTGTTCCTCATGCTCGAAGGTAATCCTTTGCGTGAAACAACCATTTTTACAGTGATCTTTCTATTCGACCATTGCCTCGACTCAGTAATTGTACTTGCAGAATTTTGCCAAAACTTTGAAGAGGAAACTAGTCGACTGGAACCAAACCTGGACCCCGTCAACTCTCCAGTGAACGATGAAGTTGCCATGAATGTGTTCCGACTTGAGTCCCGCATTGCTGCTGTTGTTGACTATCTTGCAAGGCTGAAAGTCGCCACTTCCCGCATCGACAGCACGCTCTGGCCCAGGGAGACACTCCAGAACGATCTCGAGTCTCTGATGGCTCGACTGAACACAGTTCCTGGTCGAGTGCAGGAGTGGAAAAAGTCCTCTGCGAGGTGTGGCGTAGATGTTGCTCTGTGTCTGGCTCGAGTCCATTGCAAGGATGCGCGAGAAGATAAGTTGGCGGCTCTTCGGGTGGCCAACACCAAGAAGCACGACTTCAGGTCCTTCATGGAGACCTTCATCGCTGCTGCCACTCGGATCGCGGACGGAATTGACCTTGATGAGTTTGTTGCACCTTCCAGCCCTCCACAGGAGGGGTAAAAAACTTCTTTGAGCTCGACACTTTAAATTTGCCTCGGTATGCCGAGTGATTTTGTAACCGATAAACCTTAACAGGCTTAGTGCCTGAGCACTTTCGGTTCCCTTAGGTATCCATCTGAACTTGGATTCGACGTTTGAATACACTTGTTTTTGGCTTGAAATGTCTTTTGCAGGTTTTAAAGCAAGGTGCCTACTGTAATCGACTTTCTCTTTAATTCACTTAAGCGAGCACTGGGCTGCAGCTAAGCCCCCGAGTGAGAGGTTCGCTCTTCACTCGGTAGGATTTTTATACCTTAGGCGAGCACTGGGCTGCAGCTAAGCCCCCGAGTGAGAGGTTTGCTCTTCACTCGGTAGGATTTTTATACCAAAGTAGCACTGGCTGCAGCTAAGCCCCGAGTGAGAGGTTTGCTCTTCACTCGGTAGGATTTTTATACCTTAGGCGAGCACTGGGCTGCAGCTAAGCCCCCGAGTGAGAGGTTTGCTCTTCACTCGGTAGGATTTTCACGTTGTACTTGTGGCGTAGCTCAGAGGAGAGGGACGCAGTCGACCTGCACCTCGTCCTCCTTGCGGGCGCACATTGTATTTGTGGCGTAGCTCGGAGGAGAGGGTCGCAGTCGACCTGCACCCCGTCCTCCTTGCGAGCGCACGTTGTATTTGTGGCGTAGCTCAGAGGAGAGGGTCGCAGTCGACCTGCGCCTCGTCCTCCTTATGACCGCACATTGTACTTATGGCGTAGCTCAGAGGAGAGGGTCGCAGTCGACCTGCGCCTCGTCCTCCTTATGACCGCACATTGTACTTGTGGCGTAGCTCAGAGGAGAGGGTCGCAGTCGACCTGCACTTCGTCCTCCTTGCGAGCGCATGTTGTACTTGTACTTAGGCGAGTACTTGGACTGCAGCTAAGCCTCCGAGTGGGAGTCTGGCTCACCACTCGGTAGGATTTTACTTAAACTTAGGCGAGTACTTGGACTGCAGCTAAGCCCCCGAGTGGGAGTCTGGCTCACCACTCGGTAGGATTTTATTTAAACTTAGGCGAGTACTTGGACTGCAGCTAAGCCCCCGAGTGGGAGTCTGGCTCACCACTCGGTAGGATTTTATTTAAACTTAGGCGAGTACTTGGACTGCAGCTAAGCCCCCGAGTGGGAGTCTGGCTCACCACTCGGTAGGATTTTATTTAAACTTAGGCGAAACGGATTCGCAGCTAAGCCTTCCGAGTGGGAGTCTGGCTCATCACTCGACAAGGATTTTTACAAACTTAGGCGAAACGGATTCGCAGCTAAGTCACCCATTGAGGGGAAAATTTTATTGGACAAAAATAAAAAAGTGACAAAAATTATGGAGAAATTATGACACTATTATTTTGTAGTCCATGAACTACAGAAGTATTTTATTACAACTCATCCGAGTGAAAACTTTAAGTGTAAAATGGGCGGAGTAGCTCCGCGTTCCAAGCCCGGGGCTCGTCGATATTGTGCTTGACGTTGTAGATGCGGTATGCTCCGTTGTGGAGAACTTTAGTGGCGATGAAGGGTCCTTCCAAAGAAGGAGCATGCTTGTGTTGTTTCTGTTGATCCACTCGGAGAACTAAATCTCCTTCCTGGAAGGCTCGACTCTTCACATTTCTGGCGTGGAAGCGACGCAAGTCTTGTTGGTAGATGGTCGATCGGATCAAGGCCATCTCCCTTTCCTCCTCTAAAAGGTCATTGCGTCTGCCGTGCTTGTTCAACTTCCGCCCGTTGTAAAGTTCAACCCGAGGAGCATTGTGGAGAAGATCACTCGGCAAAACTGCTTCAGCTCCATAGACCAAGAAGAATGGAGTTCCCCCGGTCGACCGATTAGGCGTGGTCCGCAGTCCCCAAAGAACTGAGGGAAGTTCGTCGACCCATGCTCCAGCCGCATGTTCGAGATCACGCATCAGTCGGGGTTTCAACCCTTTGAGGATCAGGCCATTGGCTCGCTCTGCTTGTCCATTCGACTGCGGATGGGCGACTGAAGCGTAGTCGACTCGTGTGCCTTGAGAGTTGCAGAAATCCCTGAATTCCTCTGAGTCAAAGTTTGACCCATTATCTATAATGATGTTGTGCGGGACTCCATATCTAAATATCAGTTCCCTGATGAAGCTAGCTGCAGTACCGGCGTCGAGGTTCTTGATGGGTTTTGCCTCAATCCACTTGGTGAACTTGTCGACTGCTACCAGTACATGAGTGAAACCGCTTCGACCTGTTCTCAAGGGGCCAACCATATCCAATCCCTATACTGCGAAGGGCCAGACGAGTGGAATGGTCTTTAGAGCTGATGCAGGCTTGTGTGACATATTTGAGTAGAACTAACATCCTTCGCACTTGTCCACTATTTCCTTTGCCATCTCATTCGCCTTTGGCCAGTAAAATCCGGCTCGGTATGCTTTGGCCACGATGGTCCAAGAGGACGCATGATGACCACAGGTCCCCGAGTGGATATCATCAAGGATGATTCGGCCTTCTTCTGGCGTTATGCACTTCTGACCAACTCCAGTCGCGCTCTCTCTATACAACTGTCCTTTGATTACGGTAAAGGCTTTGGATCGACGGACGATCTGTCGGGCCTCTTCCTCATCATCTGGGAGCTCTTTTCTCAGGATATACGCGATATATGGAACTGTCCAGTTGGGAATGACCACTAAGACCTCCATGACCAAGTCGACCCTTCTTGGGACCTCAACCTCGATCGGGTCTGTGGCACTCTTGGGCTGTGGAGCTTCTTCGATGAAAGGATCTTCTTTGGTGATGGAGTATGGATATTCTCCAAGAACACACCACTCGAATGGCTTCTCTCTTGGAACCTATTTTGCTAGATCATCACCGCTTGATTTTTCACCGGGGTATGTGATGGAGCTCTAACCCCTCAAACTTCTTTTCCAGCTTCCTCATTTGCATTGCAAGATCCGATCATGGCTGGGCTTCTCACGTCCCACTCCTTCATCACTTGGTTGACCACTAAATCCAAGTCGCCATAAACCATAAGGCGACGGATGCCGAGTGAAATGGCCATGCGCAACCCATACAGAAGGGCCTCGTACTCTGCCTCATTGTTGGAGGAATCAAAGTGAATCTGGAGCACATATCTCGAGCTTATCTCCTCCGGGGAAACCAAGACCACCCAAAGACGGAACCATTCAAATCTTAGAGCCATCAAAGAACATGGTCCAATGCTCCGAGTGAACTTCATCGGCTCTGCTGTTGTTCAATCCACTCGGCGAGGAAATCTGCTATTGCACGGACTTAATGGCTTTCTTTGCCTCAAACTTGATATCAAGGGAAGAAGTTCAATCGCCCATTTCGCCACTCGACCGGTTGCATCTCTGTTGTGCGTGAATCTCGAAAGTGGAGCATCGTGACGACTTTGATGGAATGATCGGAGAAATAGTGAGCAACCTTCTTCGTGGTCATGTATATCCCATACACAAGCTTCGATAATGGGGGTATCTCTGCTTGGATGGAGTTAAAACTTCGCACGAGATAGTACATCGAACCTGAACTTTGAAGGCTTTCCTTCTTCTTCCCGCCGACCGTAAATCTTGTCTTGACGACTTGTCCTGTGGCTGCGATATAAAGCAATAGAGGCTCTTTCTTGATTGGAGCAGCAAGCACCGGCTGGGTGGAGAGCGAGCTTTTAGCTCGCAAGCGCTGCATCGACTTCGAGTCCACTCGAACTTGTTCGCCTTCTTCATCGATCGGTAAAGAGGCAATGCCTTTTCACCGAGTCGTGAGATGAATCGACTTAATGCGGCCAAGCATCCATGAAGCTTCGGACATCGTGCACTTTCATGCAGGCGTTTCATTCGGAGAATAGTGCCGATCTTCTCTGGATTAGCGTCGATCCCTCGTTCGGAAACGAGAAAACCGAGTAACTTGCCACCAGGAACCCCGAATGTGCACTTTGATGGATTGAGCTTGATATCATACCTTCTGAGGTTGGCAAATGTTTCGGCGAGGTCGGTGAGCAGGTCGGAACCTTTTCGTGACTTGACCACGATATCATCCATATCGCTTCCACATTCCGACTGATTTGGTGAGCAAACACTTCAATCATTCGCATAAACGTGGCTCCGGCATTCTTTAGGCCGAATGGCATGGTGATATAGCAGAAGCACCCGAATGGAGTGATGAAAGCTGTTTTTATTTCATCGGGCCCGTACAGATGGATCTGATGGTACCCGGAATAGGCGTCTAGAAAAGACAACCTCTCGCATCCTGCGGTCGAGTCAACAATTTGATCAATACGAGGGAGAGGAAAATGATCTTTCGGGCAGGCCCGATTGATGTGCTTGAAATCAATGCACATTCGGAGTGAGTTGTCCTTCTTAGGAACCATGACAACATTAGCGAGCCACTCGGAGTGGTATATCTCTCGGATAAATCCTGCCACCAACAGTCGAGCCACTTCCTCACCAATAGCCTTTCTCTTCTGGACGGCGGACCACCGAAGATGCTCCTTAACTGGTTTTGCTGATGAGTCGACTCTAAGACGATGCTCAGCCATCCCCAGGAACACCCGCATGTCACCGGCTTCCATGCAAAATGTTCCAGATTCTCACGGAGGAACTGGATGGCGCTTCTTCCTATTTCGGTCGAGTGTTGTGGAGATGTGGGTCGGGCTGCATTGGGGTCGGTCGGGTGAATGTGGACGAGGCTTCGTCTCACCG
Organism: Aegilops speltoides; assembly: GCA_021437245.1. Taxonomy (NCBI): domain Eukaryota; kingdom Viridiplantae; phylum Streptophyta; class Magnoliopsida; order Poales; family Poaceae; genus Aegilops; species Aegilops speltoides. Next base: position 408,387,745 of record CM038141.1, on the reverse strand, counting down.
GACGGTGAAATGCGATTCTGGCGGGCTTCTTGGATCGCAGCAAATCACTTTCGGATCTGCGTTTTGCTTATATTCTTCAAACTCGACCGCTGTCACCTGGGAATCGGCAATCTTTGAGCCCTTCTGAAAACACTCTTCTGCCTTTTTCCGATCGCCGGTGACAGTGATCACTCCTTTGGGGCCGGGCATCTTCAGTTTGAGGTACACGTAACATGGTCGAGCCATGAACTGTGCGTAAGATGGTCTCCCCAAAATGGCGTGGTACGCGCTCTGAAAATCCACGACCTCAAACGTCAACTTCTCCTTGCGAAAATGTTTTGAATCACCAAACACCACATCCAGAGCTATTTGGCCGAGTGACTCGGCTTTCTTTCCTGGTATAACTCCATGAAAGTTCATGTTACTGGTGCTCAGTCGGGACATCGGAATGCCCATTCCTTTCAGTGTGTCTGCCTACAATAAGTTCAGTCTGCTACCACCGTCCATCAGCACTTTCGTCAGTCGAGTGCCTTCGACAACTGGGTCGACCACCAAAGCTTGCCTCCCAGGGGTGGCAATATGAGTCGGGTGATCAGACTGGTCGAATGTGATGGGTGTTTGGGACCATCTCAGATAACTTGGTTTCGCTGGGGCAACCATGTTCACCTCATGATTAATGACCTTCAGTCGGCTCTTGCTTTCCACATCTGCGAAGATCATCAGAGTGGAGTTGACATGCGGGTATCCTCCCTCACTGTCCTCCTTGTCTTCAGCCTTGTCCGACTCCTTTTCCTTGTCCTTGGACTGTTTTCCTTGGGCTATTTGGATCGAGGAGTCGACATTTGGCGAGTGGTATGCTTCGGGTAAATGATGTTGCCCTCTTCATCTTTCTTCGTGTGGATGTGACACGGCATATCCATCACGTCATTTCCTTCTTTATCCTTCACCTTCTTAGGGTTCCAGGATACTTTGGGTTTCCCTTTGAACTTTCCCTGAGTCACGGCCAGAGCCTCTCCAGAGCTGCTTTGGTTCAGCCTTCATTTACGCTTCCGATTGGTGTTTCCCTTCTCCGATGACTCGGCTTGTACTTGCCGCTTGAGTCGGTCTTCCTCTTCGCCGTTATTTGCCAGTAGCAATCTCCATCATCCGACTCAGGTCATGTCTCGGTTCGACCAAACTTCAAACTCAATTCTCTGTTTTGACACCATCCTTGAAGGCGCAGATCGCTCGATGATCGAACCACGTTCTCCACGGTATGATGCAAAGTTATCCATCTCTGAATATACTCTCTGAGAGTCTCATTCGTCTTCTGAACACAGACTTGCAACTCTGTCAATCCAGCTGGTCGCTTGCAAGTTCCTTCAAATGTTCTGACGAACACTTGGGACAGATCTTCCCAAGTGTAAATGCTGCTAGGAGGTAACTGATTCAACCATGCTCTGGCAGAACCTTCCAACATGAGGGGCAAGTGCTTCATGGCCACCTCGTCATTCCCACCACCAATCTGAACCTCCACTTGGTAGTCCTCAAGCCAAGTTTCAGGCTTAGACTCACCAGTGAACTTGCTTACTCCGGTTGCCAACCTGAATTTGGGGGTAATCACCGCGGCTCTGATAGCCCTGCTGAAACATTCTGGACCAGAAACATGCACTCAACTGCTCGTGGGCGCATCTCTGTCGGGGCCGCCCCGATGGGCTCTGTTTCGGTTGACCAAGCCTTGCACGATGATGGATCGCGTCAAGCCTGGTTCCGGGGTCGACCGGAGCTCTTCGCCCTGGAGCCGCCTTTGTCATCCTGCTGCCGAGGCGTAAGACCCACCTCTCGGGGGAGGAGTGGGTACTCGACGCCTATCATCACGATCGTGTCGGTCACCGTACTGGTCTCGCCGATTCTCGCGTCCTTCATGCCGCAGAGGCGATCTAGGGCGTGAGCGATCGAACCGTATTCGCAGCGACGGATCGACTGTGAATTCTGTTGTGCGATCGCGACACGGCTGAATTCGATCTCCTGCTGCTCGGAGCAAATCTCGATCTGCATCAAGCCTCTGCCGACTTCCGACCGAGAGGGCTGGATGGATTCTGCTATCTGGGTTGCACCGCTAAATTCTGAATCGGGGTTCGATATACGAGTCGGCGGGAAGAGCCGACGTCGATTGGCGTCGGTGCTCGTTGCGCAGCAGCATCGTCGAGTGCTCGCTGAAGATTTTCGGCGGCGCATTCAGCCAAGTTATTAAACGTGCCTCCTCCAAGGCGCGAGCCTCGGGGTTTCTCCGCGATGGGAGTATCACGGGCATCCATGTTCTGCGGCGAAGCTCTTCTCTTTGCAGAGAATTGAGTGGCTCAGGTTGGTACTCTTCGTGGCCTTGTGCGGGGTCGCCTCCACCGTCTACTCCGCCTTCGTGGGCGAAGCCAGGAGGACTGCGAGGTCCGTTGACCATCAAGATTTCCGCCGACGGATCATCGCTATCGCGACTGGATCACGCTCTCTCGGAGCCGGTCGATGATCGAACAGGCCGTAGAGGGATTCGTCGGGCTCGATTGCCGCAACTTGGGCGGTGGCCGTCTGGCGAGCCACCGCATGCCTTACCCACCGCTGGAGCCTCGACCGACCAGAGCGCTTGCGCTGGTGGGAGACCGGGAGGATGACTGATAGGGGATTCGACCGATACGGGGTCGACGGTTGTCGCAGCAGAACGCCGCGGACACATGCACGACAATGCGTCGCACCGCGGACGGGGAGCGCATCAACGTCGAGTGGAGCCTCTTGGAGCCAAGTGGAGTTGTCGGCGATGAAGGTGAGGGCGCCGAGACGGATCTCACGACCCTCGACCAAAACTCCACCAGCAACCATGATGAAAGTACTCGGAAGAACTGCAACTCCTCCAAAAAATTGCTAAGACACCTGCCCCACGGTGGGCACCAACTGTCGTGGTTCTAAGTCTGACAGTAGAGTGGGGGGTAGGTATGGAGAGGCAAGGTCCTAGCTATGGAGCAGTTGTAAACACAGGAGATGTACGAGTTCAGGCCCTTCTCGGAGGAAGTAATAGCCCTACGTCTCGGAGCCCGGAGGCGGTCGAGTGGATTATGTGTATATGAATTACAGAGGTGCGAACCCTTCTCACTGAGGTGGGGGTGGCTTATATAGTGCCTGCCAGCCCCCTCCGGCCCTCAGTAATGTAGGGTTTAAAGTACATTAAGTGCAGGCGTTCTTGTAACGCCCACATAAAATGTCTTAAATACCATAAAGTCTACTTAACTACTGAGACCGTTCAGATGCAGAGTGCTTCTTGACCTTCTGGTGGTCGAGTGTGTCTTCATGGTCGAGTCCTTCGAGTCTGTCGAGTGGAGTCCTCCTTGGTCGACTGGAAGGTAGTCTCTTCTAATAATGGTGTCCTTGGGTAGGGTACTTAGATCAGGTCTATGACCCTATCCTAGGTAAATGACTCCAACAGTCATGTCTACATGTCTCCCGAACCCGTAGGGTCTACACACTTAAGGTTCGATGACGCTAGGGTTATAAAGGAAGTTTGTATGTGGTTACCGAATGTTGTTCGAGTCCGGATGAGATCCCGAGCGTCACGAGGAGTTCCTAATGGTCCGGAGGTAAAGATTTATATATGGGAAGTCGGTTTTGGTCACCGGAAAAGTTTGGGTTTTTCCCAGAACGTCTGGGACCACCGGAGGTCCCGGGTCCACCAAGTGGGGCCACCAACCTGGAGGGCTGCATGGGCCAAGTGTGGGAGGGACCAGCCCGGTGGGCTGGTGCGCCCACAGGCCCAAGCGCAGGAAGTGGGGAAGGGCAAACCCTAGGCAGATGGGCCTAAGGCCCACCCTAGGTGCGCCCCCCTCTCCCCCTTCAGCCGCCACCGATGGCATCTGGGGCTGCCGCCACCCCAGGGAGGAACCCTAGAGGGCCGCAGCCCCTCCCTCTTCCTATAAGTAGTGGGGGTTTCGGGGCTGCCCAATACATGAGAACCTCTCCCTCTTGGTGCAGCCCTACCTCTCTTACTCCTCCTCTCCCGCGGTGCTTGGCGAAGCCTGCGGGATAGCCACGCTCCTCCATCACCACCACGCCGTTGTCTTCTTTGCTGGATGGAGTCTTCCTCAACCTCTCCCCTCTCCTTGCTGGATCAAGGCATGGGAGGCGTCCACCGGGCTGTCACGTGTGTTGAACGCGGAGGTGCCGTCCGTTCGGCACTAGGATCTCCGGTGATTTGGATCACGAGTAGTACGACTCCTTCAACCCCGTTCTCTTGAATGCTTCCGCTTAGCGATCTACAAGGGTATATAGATGCACTCTCCTTCCCCTCGTTGCTGGTTTCTCCATAGATAGATCTTGGTGACACGTAGGAAAATTTTGAATTTCTGCTACGTTCCCCAACAGCCGCCGCCTCGTATTCTTGGGCATGGCACAAACCCTAACAAAACTTAGAAAAGCATCTAAAAACATAGCCCTCCCGCCGGCAAGGGTCGGGATCCATCGTGCCTCCATGATCCAAGGACCATAGGAGATGAGGCGGACAGGCGGCGCCAGCGAGAGGCAAGGAAACCCTAGTTGGGAGTTTTGCACGTATTTACAGGGGGTGAGTGGAAGTACGGTATACATGCAACGCAGAGGGAGTAGTTTTTATCATGTGTACTGTTGTACTCTCTCCATTCCTAAATATAAGTCTTTTTAGAGATTTCACTATAATCTACATACGGAGTAAAATGCATGAATCTACACTCTAAAATATGTCTATATACATCCGTACGTAGTTTGTAGTAGAATATTTAAAAAGACTTACATTTTGGAACGAAGGGAGTAGTTTCTTGAAAGAAGACACTACAGTAGTACACTGATAGGTGATGGCGGGATACTGTTGGTGGCATCGTCACTCTTTGACATTTGTGTCTGACTACACTGATGAACCTTGATTCTCATATACATATAGGTGCTTTCTGTTATGCTAAAGATGTACGTAATTTCAGGAGTAGTCCCCAAAGAAAAAATACTCCTACATACTGTATGATGCCCTTGCACGGACCGCAGATGGCATTATACGTGCCGACACCGTCACTTATTGATGAGCACGGACGGCAGGCATCCCGTCAAATTGTGTCAAGCGTACTATTTTTGGAAAGTGGGGAGCATGATATTTCTGTGAGATCTAAGATTTGCTACGCTCCCTTGACTCTTCGACGCTCCTGTTTGAGAGAAAGAGTTGCGTCACCAGGCCGTCGCACAGAAGTCTAGCTCGGTTAAAGGCGACGGGCGATGCCCGGAACACCAACTGGATGCGAGTGCGACGCGTTCCCCCTGTCGTGAGGCGATGCTCGTACGACGTGGCCAATGGCAGCGTGGGAGATATGGAATCTAGCTAGCTAAGCTAGCATCAGAGAGAGCCACAGCGGAAAGGAGGAACTGCGGTAGTACAACTGAGCCGTCAGCCATGGCCCAAGCGGCCGAGCCTAGTAGCCTTGTCGCACACACCCAGGCCCACGCCCACGCGCTGGCCTTGCCCGCCAAGGGACCAATCTGTTGTAGACTGAGGGCGAGGGAGAAGGAAGAAAGAAATACATAGAGCTGCGGGTGGGGAGAGATTACGAATTTCGTTGCATGGGGATCAGTATGTGATGGGGTATGTTGAGCATAATGATTAGATTCGGCTTACCTTCCGATTCTTCTCCAGTCTCATCGTCTGCATCGCTATCATTGTGACAACGCGGGGTGTTAAGCATAATGATTAGATTGAAAACATAAGATAGAGTAGGAATTATTCTGGATTATCTTGTACTCCAAATAGATTATGTACTCCTATATTTATTCCCACGAGGCTCAAGCAATACAACAACTATTACACCAATCCCTCTCTCTCCTTTCTAACAGGGTAGACGAACGAAGCTGCTCTATTCCACCACGCATTAGCTAGTAGCTCTTTTTATTATGGCGATTTTGGCCGAAAACTTTATTTTTAGCATAGTCGCCATCCCGTCCTCAATCGCCATATAATTTATGAAGCGCGCTTCAAACCGAGCTTACGAGCCTTCACATGTGGCATCCGGGGATATATGGAGTGCAGTACATCTGGAAAATGATTTGGCACGAACGACATTTCCCTCTCACCCTACTCTTCATGCCCACGCCGCTGCCTCCCTTTCTCACTACGGATTATGGTCTTCTCCCGTCCCCACCAATGACGTCATGTACACTGTCTCTACTCATGCGTCTGAAATCCATCAGATGGAGTCGAATCTATCGACTTCAATGGTCGATACGCCTTACGGTCTCCCACACCTTCGACGCCTGACCTCCACCCTACCGGCGAAGACTCCGGCGCATAGCAGCCCTGTCGTCGGGCGGAGGCAACAGCCTCCCCCCGCCGGTGTCGGGACGGTCCTTAGCACAGGGACCAAAGAAGAAGACAGGGGAAGGGCCCCACCTCCTGACTTTGTCTTTCCTCTCTTCCTCCTAGCGGTGGTCGAAACAAGGGCGGCTTCTTACTCTTACGCCGAATCAGCAACGAGGATGAGGTAAAAACTGAGTAGCATGAGATGAAGATGTGTAAGATCCAACTTAAGAAGGATCGGGTGAGAGAGCATAGCCGAGTAGAATCGGTCCATCATCTTGGATTCGAGGAAAATGGTGGATCCAGTGGCACAAGATTTTTATATGCAGGCGCGGGATCAAATTATACGTTTCGGGATGGAAGGAGGGAGGGGCAATGCTTTTGTCAAAGGATGAGGCCACAAAGCACATGCCGAAGGAGAAGGGCACAATGCAAATGGCGGCGGCGGAGGAGACGGTGCACACACTAGCAACAGGTGATTTGTACATATCACCAAGTTAAATGATTTTGCTCGTGCAACTTTTCAAAACTATGTGAATGTTTACTTGATACGCCAAACGTTTAAATTTGAAGAAAATCAAAGTGTTTGAATGGGCAAACAAAAAATTAGAGTGATTGACAAAAAACTACCACTTTAGGGGTTACCATCCCACAGAACTACCACTTTTAAAAAACTGACCGAAAACTACCAAAAATTTCTAATTTTGTGACTAAAAACTACCGCTTCCAGAAAATGACCGGTTTAGATGATATAAACACGTTTATGACATCTTTGGACCCACCACTTGGTACGACGTAGCTAAAAAGTCAACTCCGTTTAGTGGATTGTTATTACAATTGGGGCTGCTGCGTCGAACAACCTCCTTCTTCTTCCTCCTCCTCTCATCATTTGTTCAACACCTTGTGTGGACTCATGAGTCACCTCCCGCCTCCATCGCCGCCTTTCATGATCTTCGACTCCGATTGCCGCTGGCGCGCCCGCCGTCTGGTGGACGCCGAGATGACCTTGGCCTCCTCGCCATCGCCCTAGAAGGAGATCTGCTTTCGAAGGGTAGGCGGCGACGGCAAGCATCAGAGCGGCCGGGGTGGCGGTACGGCGACAAAGACCTACCGCCAGATCCGCGGTGATGGCGGCTTCTCGCCAGAGATGGAGGGGCGGGTGGTCGCTGGATTCAAAGCGCCGGGCTGCCTCGCCGGACATGGGCGGGTGGGTGCTCGCCGGATCCGTGGCTCCGGCAACAACGGCGGCTCGCCGGGCCGACGCTGGTGCTCGCCGGATCCGTGGCTCGGCGGCCGGGCGGCCTCGCCGGGACATGGGCTGCTGGTGCTCGCGGATCCGTGGCTCCAGCCGACGATGGCTGCCTCGCGGATATGGACGGGGTCCTCACCGGATCCGTAGCTCCGTGACGGTGCCGCCTCATTGGCCGGATCGGCGATGGCGCGGGTCGGGAGCGATGGTCTTGGGTCGGGAATTACCTTGGGACTAAGATTGGATATTTAGAAAAAAATGTTAGACCGACATGCGGGCCCCACTGTAATAATGGTCAACCGGATCAAAATAAACGGAGTTGACTTTTTCACACGTCACTACGACGGGTGGGTCGACATGTCACAAACGTGTTTATATCATCTAAACCGGTCATTTTTTGGAAGTGGTAGTTTTTAGTCACAAAATTAGAAAAATTTGGTAGTTTTCAGTCAGTTTTTAAAAACCGGTAGTTCTGTGGGACGGTAACCCCTAAAGTGGTAGTTTTTTGTCAATCACTCCAAAAAATTATGAAGGACATGATGACTCTGAATTTGTGCATCGCCTGCTCAACCTCTATATTCATATAAAGTGCGCTCTAATTAATGACCGATAACAATCAAAAACATGAGAGGCCAATGCAAATGACACTATGCACACGATTTTGCACGACATTCAAATCAGGCCGTCCATACATGGCAACAAACGACATTACACGTCTAAATGGGCTCCGTGCAATAATGGTGCACAATTATTCGTCGTGTGCACAACACCTCCGCAAATATAAATATGACGACTCTGCTCGAGTTGCTCTTAGCAGTTGATAGCATGAATGAACATGAGAGCATGGCAGGCAGTGTTGTGGGGTCTAGCTAGCAGTCTGTCTGGGCTGGCTCTCACGTGAGCCGGCAACTAAATTGGCACGCGGCAGTTACACGACAGCAGCGATGGGATCTTCTTCTCCTCCTTTTGGCTGCCTTCGTCTGGAAACTAGCACGGGCTGTAGACGCTTTACAGGGACACTTGTCGACCGCAGGCGGCGTCCGCGTCGCCCGTAGAGCACGTGACGGCACCTTCTTGTGTCGCAACAGTGGTCCGCTTCCACTTAGACATGCATGTGTACACGTAGCGGCCAGTGACGATGCGTGGCACATGGCAGTTGATGCCCACGGAAAGCGGACACCGACCATCGAGCTCAGCTGCGCCGACCACTCAATGTCCGATCGAAACAGCCGCAACATGGCAGCTCCCGCATGGGCTCGCACGGGCTGTAGACAGTAACTTGAACGATCGTCCTCGACTCGTCGGGCATTCCCTTTCAGGCCTTTTGATACGCACGTAGCTTCTTCTTCATTGGCACCGATATCAGTCACACATGCAGCAAGTGTCCACGCACTAGCTGCCTAACTGGTATACGGTATATATAGCATATGGTGCAATGAAAAATCACTTTGGAGCATGGGCACTATGAGCCCTTTCTTTCTCTCTAGTTTAAAAAATTTCTAAATTTTGTTTACCGGCATACATAGAATACTAGTATAACTGTGCGAAATTTCATCAATATATGCGCTTGCACGTGTCTGAGACTGGGCTCATCTACACATATGAACAGTAAATGTTAAAATTTTGAAACATTCTAATTTTTTTAGCATTGAAGATGCCAAGATGCACAAGGAGCGTTCAAAGTTTTGCAGTGTTTGGACATTTGAGGACCCGTCGGCAAAAAATGGGGTCCAAATAGTGTTATTTTTTTCAAAGTTTCTTTTACGACCATTTTTTGTCTTTTTACCACGACCTTCTCGGATGACCAAACACCATAAAATTTTGCACATCCGAACATCTTGAATGTCAAAAAAGAAATCAATTTTTTTGTCATTTATTTGAATGTAGTGTTCACGCCTAGGTGCAGATGCACCTGAGCAACGAATCGTTGCACTGCAAGAAAGATACCTACTTGCAAAAAATGGGTTTGTTTTTCTTGCTGATTTTTGGAGCATGTATCATAAGGTATTTTTGAACAAAAATCAACATATACTTAGAGCACATGCATATGTATTTGTGTCAAAAATATCAACTGTTCTTGAGCCTTTTCAGCATCGTTTTGAGCTATTTCAAAAAACATGCCCCCATGCCCTGTGCTTCAAAAATCCGCTTTAATGGTGCAACCGTTATTCGGTTTATTTCGGCCATATATTGGTATTGATATACCAATACAATCTTTGATGTAATTTTATTTTTGGTGATCGTTTTACATCGTATTGTCTTTTTGTTGTAAATAATGGTTTCTTGATAGTTATCAAACATAAGACACTTTTTGCGCGTCTTGAGAGAATAGAAATTTCAGTCCGAACCCTAGATAGAAAAATTTAGAAAATCAAGGAACACCTGCGAGTTGTCTGGAATTGTTTTTCCGTTCAGTGGATTTCGTCTTCTTGCATTCGTACTGACTTCTTCTTTCTCCAGCCCCTGCCCCCTTCTTCACCCGGCCACTGCGGGACCGGAGCTGATGAAGTTGGTGTTGAGTCTTTTGTGGCAATGGTGTCACGGGGAATGACGATGTAGGAGACGCGGCTTTGGTTGAGGTAGTCGGTTCTTCTCTGGCATGTTCGTAGGATGGCCTCGGCTGGTTTTCTGCTTTGAAGTCGAAGCTGCGGTGGCGGGGTCCTATGGTGTACGATGGCGAGTAGCAGATGGTCCGTTCGGTGATCTTCCACGACGCCAGCTTTGCTTGGTTCTCCTTCATGGCTTCCCGTCGGTGTCGGAGCTGTGTTGTCTCGTCGTAGTGGCTGAGATTTGGCACGGATCTTCATGTGTCTGCACACATCATTTTCAGTGTGGGTTGGTTCGACAATCGTCTTTGGCGAAGTCGGAGTCGTTTCTCAGAGTTTGGGATGGGGATGACGCCTTTAGGGGAGAAGTGATGACGATAACATCGTTGTATTGTCTCGATGAGGCCCTCTTTGGAGTGGGTGTAGATGTCTTGTGTGTGCCGCTCAGTGATTTGTCATGTTTTCATCCCGCTTTCCATTAATTAACTGGACAACTCTCTTCTGCTTATTTAATAAATGAGATACATCTTTTACCTCCGTTTAAAAAATAAACTCGCCTACCGTCTCTGTGGGCGGCGGCGGCCCGCCCGTCCATCACCCGAGCCTAGCTATCTAGCCACCTTCCTCTCCTCTCTTGGGGACGCCAGTCGGTTGACGCGAAAAAAAAAAAGACAACGGAGGAAAAGCAATCTCGTCTCGGAAAACTAGTACGTGCTGGAAACTCAGACACGGTCTCTTGCGTGGCAGAGCAGCGGCGTGTCCGCGTTCAGTCGGCGTGAAGAAGAGAAAGGGACGGTGAAAGATCACATCCGGTGCACACATTGCGGCTGTGACGCGCGCGCGGGGCGACCAGTCGAGGTCCTTCTCAACCAAGATCCTTTTAGCTTTTCACGGCCGCTCTCTTCAATCCAGCTGACACTGACAGAGAATTAAATTCAAGTCACTTGATAAATAAACCGACTAATTCTAGATAGTAGTACATCGTCTGAATGGACCGGACAAATTCTTCGTTAACCATACTCATGCGCCCCGCACTTATTTGAAATGAGAGCTGATCTAACTCGATGGGTTCAGCATCTGGCCGACAAACTCCAGAATTCGTCGTTACGTTGTTCTTGCCTTCTTTCGTCGTTCTTACTCCCTCCCATCCAAATTAATTGCGACAATTAATATGAATCCGAGAAAGTAGTACTATTTTAGGTTCCTTTTCTTTTTGCGAATAATTATTTGTTCTCTTTGGATTGACGAAAGAAGGTCGTCTTGCACATCATTTGTCCTACATGATCTCGACACAGTGATGTACAATCATAGCTGCCTTTTTTCTCTTATCAACACCAGCGTTACATGTCAACCATATCCGGCCATCATCTGTGCAGGAACCGGTCGGCAGCACAGCAGAGATTCTATATAAATTGACTGCAATCGTGGATTACAAGACCGGGTTGTATTAGGTGTCGTACGACACGGTCTGTGGTTTAGAAAAAAAGCAAGAACTGACCAAAGTTTTTTGCAAATCCGGGTGCTCCTTTAGGATTTATTTATGTTCTGTACCTAATGACGACGGATTTGACTGCTTAGTTTCTTTGGTTTCCACGTAGCAGGCACTCTAGAATGAACTAACCGTTCTAGAGATTCAGTCGCCTCGTCCGAAAATGTAGATGAATTCCGTGCGATGATTCTATCCATGTAGTTTTTTCTGGCTGGTGCTGGTGTTAGTGTTTCCTTTTTAGATGCTCCGGACTATAGGGTCGGCTGATGGTGTTTTGAACAGCTTTTTAGTTTCCTGTTTTTGAACATGCTTTGCATGATCACTTTGATGTATCTGGTTTGGTTTAGTTATTTCTCAGTCCGTTGAGGATCGAAATTGTTTTTTTCTCTACATACATTACATGTACTTCTTTTGCAGGGGACATTACATGTGTTATTTGTAGTTATTGTTTTGGTATGGTGTCGAAGTAATGTAAGTTTATGGTAATATTTGTTTCTTGGTTCCATTTTTTGACATGTTTGCCTAATGTTCTTCTACCTGGTGTTTCCGAGTAAAGTGCTCATTGTGCTAATTCATTTTGTTAGTGCATGTTTTCTTCATCAAACTAACTGAAATTCGATTTAAAAAAATTATAGTCATGCATTTTTTTCAAATTCAAGGATACTAGAATTACAAACTCGTTTCGAGACAAAATCTGATTATTGGAGTATCTTGTTATAGACTTTATAATTGAGTAGTGGGGCCAATGTATGAGCGACTCTTATTGACTTAGGAACTAAATCAGTGCCACCTATGTGCAATTACCCTGGTTGTTTTCATTTTAAAGAGGAACAATGCGGCAAAACCCCACTATAATTTGTATAACTTAAGGAAAGGTCATATATAGAAATGCTTGAGATAAGCAGAGAAAAAAAAGGTAACTATATGTAAAAACTATCAGAAGAAATAAGATTGCAAAGCCATTTGTTCTTGCAGCCATGATTTAAATTGAAGAACATACTTCCTCCTAACTCTACAGCCCAATGAGAGAGCTCACGAAAATAAATTTGCTTCCAGACTCTACAGCCCAATGAGAGAGCTCACGAAAATAAATTTGCTTCCATCTCTGGAAGCTAGGAGCTTCAGCTCTAAAGATTTTGTTGTTCATGGACATCCAGACAGCCCATGCTACCAAAATGATTATTTTCATGAAGAAAGGAGCAATTAGTTTATGTTTAAAGTCCTAAGAAAACTCAAGAACTGAAATATTTTTGGCCCTTTAAGGACATACAAAGTGCCAACAGTCCTCAGCAACAGATGATGAAGAGTCTCTTCCTGAGTACATCCTAGAGTGGCTTGTACTACAAAATTCTTTCTGCGCATCAGGTTTCTTGCATTTAGTCTATCTTGAAGAAGCAGCGAAAAGAAAACCTTATGCTTAGCCTCACAAGAGATGTCCCAAATCCAATTAAACTTAGGTGGAGAAGGCTGATAAATAATGAGGACTTTATAGGCTTTTAGGGATGAAACATTTCATTTCCCCAATATGTCAAGGCAAAGCACCCATTTGCTCTAACTAAGTGAAGTCTTGGAAGCCAATAAGCAAATAGGTAAATGAAAAATATCCTGAAGAAACTCCATCTGCAAAACTTTGTGCATCGTTATTGTGATATCTTTGACATAAGTTATGGAGTGAGGGAACTTGAATAGTAGGCATCCGTATAGAGTAGAAAACTTTGCGATCACCCAAGTGGCATCCTGCCATGGATTTATAAACATCTAAGATATAAAGATTAGCCTTCCATCAAAACGAACCCTCCATGCGATTTCCAGGCATGGTGCCTTTACTACAGTAGGACCTCCAGCCAAGATGTACCCAGGGGATACCATATCTACTAAAAATAATATCTGTAGGTTCTTGAGTAGAAGAGCTTTGTTTTGGACAATGATGTTCATGACACCTAATCATCCTTGGGTTTAGGGATGAAAATGGAGCGGAAACGGATGAAACTGAGTGCTACCACATTTGTTTTCATATTTTTTGCAGAAGCGGATATGAATACAGAAACCCGGGAAATGAATACGGAAACATATACTACCGGAAACGGGCACAAACCGAATACAAAGCGAACATGGAAACATAAGTGGGCATTGATCGAACTTCAAAAAACCCTTGAATTATAGAAAAATACACACAAAAACAAACAAATTTAATGAGTTGTTAACATGGCTACAAAATAATATCATTATGTTAGCAACTTAAGTAGTATTGTAGTAGTACTCGACAATTCCGTATAGGTCAAGCTGAGTACATGTGTGGTAGTAGAAGTTGGGCCTCAGATCCATTCTATAAATTGTGTCATTGTGTGATCTTTGGTGGTTGGGCTACAAAGTGGCCATAGGTTTATAGTAAAAACGGAACTTCCATATTCACGGAAATGGAAAGTTCCGTTTCCATGCCTGTTCCACTGGAAAACACCATTCCGGTTTTGTTTTTGTTTCCGCATAAAAAATCCATTCCACTTCCATTTTGCAAATTTCCATTTGTGTTTTCATATTTCCTCCCCGTTTCCACTTTTCCTCCGGAAAAGCGGAAAGTTTCTGATGTCTACTACGCAACCTTCTTCTTGTAGACGTTGTTGGGCCTCCAAGTGTAGAGGTTTGTAGGACAGTAGCAAATTTCCCTCAAGTGGATGACCTAAGGTTTATCAATCCGTGGGAGGTGCAGGATGAAGATGGTCTCTCTCAAGCAACCTTGCAACCAAATAACAAAGAGTCTCTTGTGTCCCCAACACACCCAATACAATGGCAAATTGTATAGGTGCACTAGTTCGGCGAAGAGATGGTGATACAAGTGCAATATGGATGGTAGGTATAGGTATTTGTAATCTGAAATTATAAAAACAGCAAGGTAACTAATGATAAAAGTGAGCACAAACGGTATTGCAAATGCTAGGAAACAAGGCATAGGGTTCATACTTTCACTAGTGCAAGTTCTCTCAACAATAATAACATAATTGGATCATATAACTATCCCTCAACATGCAACAAAGAGTCACTCTAAAGCCACTAATAGCGGAGAACAAACGAAGAGATTATGGTAGGGTACGAAACCACCTCAAAGTTATCCTTTCTGTTCTATCTATTCAAGAGTCCGTAGTAAAATAACATGAAGCTATTCTTTCCGTTCAATCTATCATAGAGTTCGTACTAGAATAACACCTTAAGACACAAAATCAACCAAAACCCTAGTGTCACCTAGATACTCCATTGTCACCTCAAGTATCCATGGGCATGATTATACGATATGCATCACACAATCTCAAATTCACCTATTCAACCAACACAAAGTATTTCAAAGAGTGCCCCAAAGTTTCTACCGGAGAGTCAAGGCGAAAACGTGTGCCAACCCCTATGCATAGATTCCCAAGGTCACGGAACCCGCAAGTTGATCACCGAAACATACATCAAGTGGATCACGTGAATATCCCATTGTCACCACAAATAAGCACGGCAAGACATACATCAAGTGTTCTCAAATCCTTAAAGACACAATCCGATAAATAACTTCAAAGGGAAAACTCAATCCATTATAAGGGAGTAGAGGGGGAGAAACATCATAAGATCCAACTATAATAGCAAAGCTCGCGATACATCAAGATCGTATCACCTCAAGAACACGACACACACACACACACACACACACACACACACACACAGAGAGAGAGAGAGAGAGAGAGAGAGATCAAACACATAGCTACTGGTACATACGCTCAGTCCCGAGGGTGAACTACTCCCTCCTCGTCATGGAGAGGGTCGGTGTCGGTGTCAAAACCGGCGGATCTCGGGTAGGGGGTCCCGAACTGTGCGTCTAGGCGGATGGTAACAGGAGACAAGGGACACGATGTTTTACCTGTGTTGGGCCCTCTCGATGGAGGTAAAACCCTACTCCTGCTTGATTGATATTGATGATATGGGTAGTACAAGAGTGGATCTACCACGAGATCAAGGAGGCTAAACCCTAGAAGCTAGCCTATGGTATGATTGTTGTTCGTCCTATGGACTAAAACCCTCCAGTTTATATAGACACCGAGAGGGCTAGGGTTACACAGAGTCGGTTACAATGGTAGGAGATCTACATATCCGTATTGCCAAGCTTGCCTTCCACGCCAAGGAAAGTCCCATCCGGACACGGACGAAGTCTTCAATCTTCTATCTTCATAGTCTTGGAGTCCGCCAATGATGATAGTTCGCTATCCGGGCACCCCTAGTCCAGACTCCTCAAGAGCCTCGAACCAGGCTTCAATGACGACGAGTCCGGCGCGCATATTGTCTTCGGCATTACAAGGTGGGTTCCTCCTCCGAATAATTTCATAGAAGATTGTGAGCGCCAGATAGTGTCCGCTCGCAAAATAAATTCCACATGCCATCAGAGAGAATAATATTTACACAAGTTCAATCTGCCGTATTTAGTGGCGTGACGTCACCCACGACCAAGCCTTTACTCGAATAGTTTTTGTCATACCACCTCGGTAGCGTTTAGCGGCGGTTTCTTGGCACGCCTTGTCGAGCGAGATCGTGTTCCCTTATTCCGGATTCCCATCAATACGGACGTGGGTAACCCAACCGCGCCATTGATTGCGGCGCTTGGGAGATAAGCGAGTTTTACCAGGCCGGTGGGGATGCATAGTTTCGTCCGCCCATATATAAGGGGATAAGGATCCGCCTTTCTACCTACGCCTTCTTCCTCCTTTGCTTATACATCTCCGCGCACTCGAGCTCCAGCGCCCTAGTCCGCACATCTCACCTCAACCTTCTCCAACCATGTCCGGAGCGGGAGGCAAGTGGATGGCCTCCTCCGTTACGGAGGGGCACATCAAGAAGCTGCGCAGCGCCGGATATTTGTCCAGCGACATCGCGCACCAGCTCCCCGACGAGGGGCAGCTCATCCCCACCCCGGGCCCCACGAGAGGGTTGTATTCCTTCCCCATTTCCTCCGCAGACTGGGCTTCCCACTCCACCCCTTTGTCCGGGGGCTCATGTTCTACTACGGCCTGAATTTCCATGATCTGGCCCCGAATTTCATCCTCAACATCTCGGCGTTTATCGTCGTGTGCGAGGCCTTCCTCTGCATCCAGCCCCACTCCGGCTTGTGGCTCAAGACCTTTAATGTCAAGCCGAAGGTTGTGAAGGGCAGCCAAGCGGACTGCGGAGGCGCCATGGTGGGCAAGATGCCCAACGTCACTTGGCTCGAGGGCGCCTTCGTGGAAACCATCAAAGGGTGGCAATCGGGGTGGTTCTACATCACCGAGCCGCGTGACCCTGAATGGGCAGCGGTCCCTGAATTCAGATCTAGCATTCCCATGCAGCTCACTTCCTGGAAAGAGAAGGGCCTGCTGTGGGGTAGTTCGGAGGAGCTGACCGGACTCCAATCCTGTCTCCAAACCCTGGTGAACAAGAAGCTCAAGCTTGTCAACGTAATCCAGGTCATGCTCATCCGCCGGATTCTCCCCTGCCAAAAACGGGACTTCAACTTATGGGAGTTTGATCCGGCACAGCACCGGACCTTGAGCGGGCTCTTCGACACTACGTACGAAGATGCCTGGAAGGTGCTGTTCAAGGGCGCCGAAGCTCCCGCATCCGCTACCAAAGATCGCGGATTCAGCTCGCAGCGTCCGGCTGGCGAGGTAAGACATGTTATCCTTTA
This sequence comes from Aegilops speltoides, assembly GCA_021437245.1. Classification (NCBI taxonomy): domain Eukaryota; kingdom Viridiplantae; phylum Streptophyta; class Magnoliopsida; order Poales; family Poaceae; genus Aegilops; species Aegilops speltoides. Next base: position 408,370,468 of record CM038141.1, on the reverse strand, counting down.
ATGGACACTTGCTTTTCATAGTTTGACTCTATGTGGGATCTAAACTCCCAATACCTTTAACAGGCCTGGCAAGAGACGTCCGGATAGGTTAACTGTCCGGCTCCCCTTCCAGAAGACCCAGCGGATGCCCGTTTGACAGGGTTGCTGGTCCCGGCGCCTTACGTGGTGCCGGAGAAGAAGGCCAAGAAGAAGGCCACGGGAACCCAGAGGAGTTCCCGGCGCCAGGTGTTATCGGATTCGTCGTCCGATGACTCCGAGGCGGACTCCTCCCATGAGGAGGAGGAGGAGAAGAAAGAGGCCTCTCCCCCAGCGGGGGGAGAGAAGAAGAGGAAGGCCTCCCCAACGAGGGAGGCCGAAGGGTCCAAGAAGGGAAGGACCCTTCCCCCGGACTGTTCCGCCAACACCGGCGATGGCGACGAGGAGTGGCCCTCAAGGGCCAAGCCCCTGGAGAGATCGTAAGTATCCGGACTCCTGAATAACTCATAATTTTTCTTTTTGTCGCATGGTGTCTTTCTAATGCCGCATACAACCCTGTAGTCTGCCCAAGGACGATCTTCCCGCTTCGTCGAGCGGGTCCTTGGCCACGTAGGATGTGGATAGCACTTCCCTTCCGACCGCCTCCACCCCCCGCGATGCTGACGACGCCAAGGTGGGATCCCGGGAAGGGACCCATCAGGAGGAGGAGGCCCCGGAGGTGCCGCAGGGCAACCTCCCGGACCATGGACTGGACTCCGCGTCGGAACCTGAAGTGGTTCCGGAGTCCGGCGGGCGGCCCCTTCGTAAGAAGGGCAAGACTGTGACACCGGCGCCCTCCGTCCAACCGGAGGCACCGGATAACTTGCCGGAGGCGCTCAATGGCACTTCCATCAAAGAGGAACACCGCCTTGTCATGAGTGCGGTGATCGTAAGGTTCAGCTTCGCCAAAAGCAGGCTGACTGAAACTCGCAGCAGCCTTTAACAGGCTTTGAGGTAAGAATTTTAATATATGTAAATAGTACCGCATAGACAAGAGCCCTCGATGCTCGGTTCGGTGTTCGGAAAGAAAAGCGGATGAGGATCTAAAAGATATCGCAGGAGTCTTAACAAAATATGTCAATATGGGAGTGCAGGCTGCGCTGCTAAGCTCTGCCGCACTGACTGCGGAGGTCAATGCCTTGAAGCAGGGCCTGGAGCGGTCCGAGAGCGAGCTCGGCCGTGCCAAGAAGCAACTCGAGGACAAGGAGGGTGAGTAACACCTTATGAAAGTTGTACCTTACAGAAAAGGATTTGGTTGCAAGAGTAATAACAAGGATAACGTGGGTACTCCAGGGGCTACGAACGAGGTGGCAACCTTGAAGGAGGAGGTATCCGCGGCCGAACGCAATGCGGCCGCGGAGCGAGCCGAGCGAGAGAAGCAGGAGGCGCGGGTGGCAGAGGTACAACAAGAGCTCCAGGCTCTCGTGGAAAAACACGAGAGTTTGGAGCGTGACTCGAAGACTCGAGAGTCCGAGCTTACGTCGGCTCTTGAGAGTGCCATAGCCGCTAAGGCCGAAGCCCACAAGGCCCTCGAGGAAATCGAGGCGTTGAAGAAAATAGCGGCGGGTAAGGCATTCTTTATGCAAAGCAAGCATGTAAATGTGAATTAACTGTTACTTACCCGAATTCGGAGCTCTCTAGGAGCGTTCGCAGATCTGCCCCGTAACATTTCCGATGTTGCCGCTTTCTACAGAGCCGAGGAGGGGAGCTCGACAGAGAAGGTGTTCTGGTCTCGGTATCTTTGAGGCGGACATCCGTGCTTATAGCGACCAGCTGAAGCAGCTGGTCGGGCTCCACAATGTGGCCGAACAGGCCATGAAGGGCCTCATAGTTTGGCTGTGGCCCAAAGAGGCCATGCCTGGGAGCTACTTCGGCCTGGTGCGGCGGCTGGTGGATGCTTGTCCATGGGTTGAAGTCATCAAGCACTCCGCTTTGCATTGAAGGTGCCGTCGGGCCTTGCCCGTGCTAAGGTGCACTGGGGCAGGATGGACGCTGAGAAGCTTGTGACGGACACGCCACCGCCGGGCAAGGAGTATCGCATGCCCGAGATGTATTATAAGGGTGTCCTGAAGGGTGCCCGCATTATTACGGGTGAGTGCTCCAAAGATGTAATATTTGAGTAGACTCGCATTTTGTTATCATGTGCGCTGAAAACTTTGTTCATATGTGCTAAGCAACGCTTGTTAATTTAAAATATTACCTTCTGTGCGACCGTTTATCAAATCTGAGAGATGGCAAGTCGTCGGCTTCAGCCCCCATGCCTTGAGTGCTGGGGTGTTCGGGATAAACTTGAGCGGTCTTGTTCCCATTTTTGGGTCCATCTAGGGAGGCGCTCAACACAACGAACGAGGCAACCGGACTTATAATGCTTGAACACTCTCACTTAGCCATAGAATTCTATAATTTTAAATTTCAGCGAAGCTCCTAGAGTTCGGAAGGCCGAATTCGGGGTGCTATCCACGCCTGGGCCGGACAAAGCCGGTTCCTTGCTATAAGCGGCATAAGTCTTTAGGGACTCGAAAAAACCTCTCGAACAGCGACCGGCTCTCGCCTCATCATGACGGTCAGTTTTAGCTTTCTCCACTGAGGTGCTCGCCCAGCTCAACTGGGGCACAATCGCAGTGGTTCTCCCAGCGCTACCTTAGCCGATATAACGGAACGTCAGGTACCAAAACATGGGAGCCGGGCAAACCAAACTATTGACCCAAGACATGATTCGGAGCCGATGCATATAATGCTATAAGTTCGGGGTGCCGCACTTGTGGAAGTGTTCGGACTTATCACACCATAATATGGGGAACTTAAGCCCCTGGTGTGTTTAGCCGTACCAAAGTGTACGGATGCAACATGTCATAGATGAACATATGTATAAGAAAGGAATGCAGTTATAGGCTAAAAAGCGAAGCATTGTTTTATTCAAAAGGTACTGCCATGAATGCAGAATGATACAAATAGTGCGATAAGCAAGGGATTGAACTATCTAGCATGTTCCCCTCCAGGGGTGGGCTGCGGAATGGTGTATAAAATAGGTATAATGCTCGTAATGGAGACCACCTGGATACTCAGCGTGGCCTTTCTTCTTCCCTGGCTGTTGCATCATGAGTTCGACCGGTCTACTGCCGGACATGGCCTCTGGTAAACGGAGTCCTGAGGATAAGAAAAAAGAAAAAGGATGACATACTTGGGAGCCCCTGGTGTGGTTGAGCCGCACTCTGGGCCTGCCGTGGTAGTGCCCCTCCCCCTTTGCCCATGGTATTTCCAGAGCGTAGTGATGTACGCGGAGTACTGGTTCTGCAATTTTGCAAGGGCTGGGGTTGGGGCCGCATTGCTACGCGTGCTCGGAACGTGCCAGGTGGTCTTATTGTAGGTTACTCTGGGCGCGCTTGGCTGTGTCCGGTCTCTTAACGGCCGGACTCGAGAATTGCCTTAAGAGGCTGCTCTGTACTTCTGCCGCGAGAGCCGCTGTATGTTCCTCCGTTCGTAGAGAGCGTTCATTGTTTCCGTTGACCGTGATGACTCCTCGAGGGCCTGGCATCTTGAGCTTGAGGTATGCGTAGTGCGGCACCGCGTTGAATTTTGCAAACATGGTTCGTCCGAGCAGTGCATGATAGCCGATCGCGAATGTAACTATGTCAAGATTAACTCCTCACCGGAAGTTATCCGGGATCCAAGACCACTTCGGTGTCACTGAGCCTGTACAATTGGCCTCTACACCTGGCATGACGCCTTTGAAGGTCGTCTTTGTGGGTTTAATCCTTGAGGGGTCTATGCCCATCTTGCACACTGTATCCTGGTAAAGCAGGTTCAGGCTGCTGTCGCCGTCCATCAGGACTCTAGTGAGGTGAAATCCGTCGACGATTGGGTCTAGAACCAATGCGGCGAACCCGCCATGGCGGATGCTGGTGGGGTGGTCCCGTCGATCAAAAGTGATCGGGCAGGAGGACCATGGATTGTACTTGGGGGCGACTGGCTCCATTGCATATACGTCCCTGAGTGCACGCTTCCGCTTCCTTTTGGGTATGTGGGTTGCGTATATCATGTTCACCGTCCGCACTTGTGGGGGGATACCCTTCTGTCCTATATTGTTCGGCTGCCGGGTCTCTTCCTCGTCATCGCTATGCAGCCCCTTGTCACTGTTTTCGGCAATTAACTTGCCTGCCTGCTTGAATACCCAACAATCCCTGTTGGTGTGATTAGCTAGCTTTTCGGGGGTGCCGTGTATCTGGCACGAGCGGTCGAGTAGTCGGTCCAAATTGGACGGACCCGGGGTAGTTCTTTTGAATGGCTTTTTCCGCTGACCGGGTTTGGAGCCTCTGAATCCGGCGTTGACTGCCGTATCATCAGTGTTATCACTGTTAATGCGACGTTTGTGCTAGTTGCGACGTGACCTGCCATTGCGGTCCTTGGTATCCGGACTGCCAGAATTTTTGTTGAGGTTGTTACTGCGGGCTAGCCAGCTGTCCTCTCCCGCGCAGAAGCAGGTCATGAGTGATGTGAGGGCTACCATGGATTTCGACTTTTCCAGTCCTAGGTGCCGGGCAAGCCACTCATCGCGGATGTTATGCTTGAAGGCTGCGAGGGCCTCTGCATCCGGATAGTCGACGATTTGATTTTTCTTGGTTAAGAACCGTGTCCAGAATTGTCTGGCCGATTTGTCTGGCTGCTAAATTATGTGGCTTAGGTCATCAGCGTCTGGTGGTCGCACATATGTGCCCTGGAAGTTATCAAGGAATGCGGCTTCCAGGTCCTCCCAACACCCAATTGATTCTGCTGGCAGGCTGTTAAGCCAATGCCGAGCTGGTCCTTTAAGCTTGAGTGGGAGGTATTTGATGGCGTGAAGATCATCACCGCGGGCCATGTGGATATGAAGGAGATAGTCTTTGATCGAAACCACGGGGTATGTTGTGCCATCGTAGGATTCAATGTTCACGGGTTTGAACCCTTCGGGGATTTGATGATCCATTACGTCATCTGTGAAGCATAGCGGGTGTTTGGCGCCTCTATACTGGGCTATATCACGACGTAGCTCGAGCGAGCTTTGTCTACTATGTTCGGCCCGGCCGGAGTTGCTGTATCCGGCGCGACGGTCATCGTCGCGCATCGTGGGGCGCCCACGCGATTCGTAGATCGATCTTGATTGTCTTGCCTTATCCTCCAATATGTCTTGCAAGTCCGACGCATTCCTTCGTGGCTTTGTGCTTTTCGAGCGATGCCGGGATATGGCTTTAGTGGAAGGCCTAGAGGCCTCTTTGTCGCGGCCACGAGGTGGCCGGTCGGCCGTATTGTGCGCTGGTGATGTAGGTTTATATGCTTCCTCCTCTAATCGGGGGAGCAGCTTGCGTTTGGGGTAGCTTTTGGAGGGGCGTTCGAGTTCATACTCTTCGGCCGCAAGGACTTCAGTCCATCTGTCGGCTAGCAAATCTTGGTCAGCTCTAAGCTGTTGCTGCTTTTTCTTGAGGCTGCTTGCCATGGCCATAAGCCTGCGTTTAAAACGCTCTTGTTCAACGGGATCCTCAGGCACGACGAATTCGTCGTCTTCGAGGCTTCCCACGTCTCCGGAGGGAGGCATGTAATTATCGTCCTCTACCTCTTTGTCTGCCGCTCTCTCACGAGGGCTGGCTTCTTCATCCTCCTGTGTTGAATCTTGCTGGAGGGGATTGTCTTCGGAGCTGTCCGGGGTGTTATTGTCTCCGGTGCCGGAATCTCCATTCTTGCTGTGGCGGGATTTAGAGTGGCGCCTCTGATGCCGGGACTTAGGCTGTTTCTTGGAGGGGTCTTCCTCCGCTCTTTCATCGCCATTCCCATTTGGGACGTCCACCATGTATATGTCGTATGACGAGGTGGCTTTCCAGTGCCCCGTAGGCGCTAGCTCTTGATCGTCTCCGGCATCGTCGTCCATACCGTCGATGTCTTCGGATTTGAAGTCTAGCATGTCGGTTAGGTCGTCGACAGTGGCTACAAAGTGGGTGGTGGGTGGGCTTTGAATTTCTTCGTCGTCCGCATCCCAACCGTCCTGACCGTAGTCCGGCCAGGGCTCTCCTGATAACGAGAGATACTTTAGCGAATTCAGGATGTCGCCAAAAGGCGAGTGCTGAAAGATGTCCGCAGCGGTGAACTCCATGATTGGCGCCCAATCGGATTCGATTGGTAGGGGCGCGGGAGGTTCGGAGTCCGACACCTCGGAGTCACGAGCTTCACAAGGGACAGGGTCAGTATTCCGCTCCATCGCCATAGAGGTAGCAGCCCCCGAGGCAGTGTCTAGCCACCCATCCTCGATCGGCGCAGTCGGCTCCGAGTTAAGGGCCGGAGCGGACTCTCGTGCGGCCTCCAAGGCATTGTCCGGCAGCAGAGCTAGATCATACCATCGTGACAGTGCGGCGCGCACGGCCATGGCTCGAATCCATCGAAGATCAAGTCCCCGCGGATGTCGGCCGTGAAGTTCGAACTTCCAAATCTGACCTGATGGCCAGGGGCGTAGCTTTCGATCTGCTCCAGATGGCCAAGTGAATTGGCCCGCAGTGCAAAGCCGCCGAATACGAAGATCTGTCCGGGGAGAAAAGTCTCACCCTGGACCGCGTTGTTGTTGATGATCGAAGGATCCATCGGGCCTATAGGTGACGACACAGAGGAACTCTCAATGAAAGCACCAATGTCGGTGTCAAAACCGGCGGATCTCGGGTAGGGGGTCCCGAACTGTTCGTCTAGGCGGATGGTAACAGGAGACAAGGGACACGATGTTTTTACCTGTTGGGCCCTCTCGATGGAGGTAAAACCCTACTCCTTCTTGATTGATATTGATGATATGGGTAGTACAAGAGTGGATCTACCACGAGATCAAGGAGGCTAAACCCTAGAAGCTAGCCTATGGTATGATTGTTTTTCGTCCTATGGACTAAAACCCTCCGGTTTATATAGACACCGAAGAGGGCTAGGGTTACACAGAGTCGGTTACAATGGTATGAGATCTACATATCCGTATTGCCAAGCTTGCCTTCCACGCCAAGGAAAGTCCCATCCGGACACGGGACGAAGTCTTCAATCTTGTATCTTCATAGTCTTGGAGTCCGGCCAATGATGATAGTTCGGCTATCCGGACACCCCCTAGTGCAGGACTCCCTCAGTTGGGATGATGAAGATGGCCACCGGTGATGGATTCCCCCTCTGGCAGGGTCGGAACGGGCTCCCGAGACGTTTTCGGTGGCTCCAAAGGCTTGCGGCGGCGGAACTCTAGATCTATTGTTCTCCTCGTTGTTTTTAGGGTATATGGAGATATATAGGCGAAAGAAGTCAGTGAGGGGAGACACGAGGGGCCCACGAGGGTGGGGGCGCGCCCAGAGGAGGTGGGCGCGCCTCCCTGCCTCGTGGCCACCTTGAAGCTTCCCTTACGTGCACTCCAAGTCGCCTGGATTGCTTCTGTTCCAAAAATAACTTTCCCGAAGGTTTCATTCTGTTTGGACTCCGTTTGATATTCCTTTTCTTCGAAACACTGAAATAGGCAAGAAAACAGCAATATGGGCTGGGCCTTCGGTTAATATATTAGTCCCAAAAATAATATAAAAGTTCTTAGTAAAGCCCATAAACATCCAAAAAAGATAATATAATATCATGAATGCTTCATAAATTATAGATACGTTGGAGACGTATCAGTTTCCACTCCATTTTCATCCCTACTTGGGTTTTAGTCCTGCAAGCCTTGCTCCATGCAGCAAGAGCATGACTTTTTTCCTAAATATAATATATAGAGATGGTGCATGAGATATTTGATCACTTGATTTACAATTTTATGGATGTCCAAACAACACATGGATAAAATAGGCAGTGAGGATAACACAACTTTTACCATCAACAATTTTCCATAACTCAAATAACAAGTGATTCCATCCAACCATCTTTCAATTCTTTAGACCATGGGCGGACAATGTTCTACTATTGGCTTTGAGAGGCCTCGTGGAAGCCCCAGATATGTAAAAGGGATAGAACCATTGTGCAACTTAAGTTTTTGTTGAACAACCAATTCCGTCGTCCTCGTATTTATAGGAATCATGCTTAATTTATTATAATTAACTCATAATCTAGTATATTTAGCAAAAGAATGAAGCGGCACTTCAAGCGCACTAATTATCTAGCATCGGCAGAAAAGCTAGTTAGGGTGTTAGCAACATATTGCACATACGAAAATAAGTGCTGTCAGGATGTGTAAGAGGTTGATGGAGTATGCCAAAATCCATTTCGTTATTTAGAAAATATTGTAACAAATCAACATTCATCACACAAAATAGAGGTGAAAAAGGATAACTTTTGTGAAGTTCCTTTTTGCAGTAAAATATCTTGCAAGGCACACAGTTTAGAAGAACAAATGAAGAGCTAGTGTTATTAATTCGATCTAGCCAATCCACCTTTAACCAAAGTATTTTTTCCTTGAGGATCTAAAGTATGGCATTGTGCTTAATTAAGCTTATCAAATCTCTTCTGAAATTTAACTTTTAGCACAAGACTTTTTTTCTCTTGACTTGTGGCACCGATGCGAATATTCATAGGCCTAAGCAATATAATATTGAATAGATCTATCCCAATGGAAACCTTACTAGTTCAAGTGCACAAGCTAAAGAATAACCTTTTCAATCTATTTTTCAGGAGCTTAGTAACTCTTGATTGTGCTATTAAGCAAAGAAAAGGGTGTAAAATCATTAGGGATAATGTGCGGTTACTTGGGAATGAGAGGGATAAAAGATGAACATGTTGCCATCATAGAAGTGATGAATTAACTGTTCAATATCTGATCCAATAATGTCCCATCAAGCCTTATGGCTAATGAAATTTCTCATTAGGCAAATAATCAATAACATCCTTTATTTCGTTATTAGTGAAAGGGGTGACAACATGATGAAAATCATCTCGGATCAGCATCTTGCTAAAAAATCTCATCAAGGTTTAAAAGCATAGAAGTATCCTCAGATTGCCACATTATTTCCTTGAAAGAATCCTAAAACCAGAAGCCTTCCCATTAGGCTCTGAGACTTCCAGTTGATTATTGTTTTGGAGCATGGCAGTGTAATTGTGTCTATAGGTAATGGAATTTATTTTTTTAAAAAGCATTTTCATCACCCTACTATATGAAGGAAATATGTCCTAGAGGCAATAATAAAGTTGCTATTTTATATTTCGTTATTTCATGATAAATGTTTATTATTCATGCTAGAATTGTATTAAGCGGAAACTTGATACATGTGTGGATACATAGACAAAATACCGTGTCCCTAGTAAGCCTCTATTAGACTAGCTCGTTGATCAAAGATGGTTAAGTTTCCTAACCATAGACATGTGTTGTCATTTGACAAACGGGATCACATCATTAGGAAAATGATGTGATGGACAAGACCCATTCGTTAGCTTAGCATTATGATTGTTCAGTTTTATTGCTATTGCTTTTTCTTCATGTTAAATACATATTCCTTTGACTAAGAGATTATGCAACTCCCGGATACCGGTGGAATTCCTTGTGTGTTATCAAACGTCACAATGTAACTGTGTGATTATAAAGATGCTCTACAGGTATCTCCGAAGGTGTTTGTTGGGTTGGCATAGATCGAGATTAGGATTTGTCACTCTGAGTATCGGAGAGGTATCCTGGGCCCTCTCGGTAATACACATCATAAGAAGCCTTGCAAGCAAAGTGACTAATGAGTTAGTGTCAGGATGATGTATTACAAAATGAGTAAAGAGACTTGCCGGTAACGAGATTGAACTAGGTATGAAGATACCAACGATCGAATCTCGGGCAAGTAACATACCGATGAGAAAGGGAATAACATATCTTGTCATAACGGTTCGACCGATAAAGATCTTCATGGAATATGAGGGAGCCAATATGTGCATCCAGGTTCCGCTATTGGTTATTGACCAGAGAGGTGTCTCGGTCATGTCTACATAGTTCTCGAACCCGTAGGGTCCGCACGCTTAACGTTCGATGACGATATTGTATTATATGAGTTATGTGATTTGGTGACCGAATGTTGTTTGGAGTTCCGGATGAGATCATGGTCATGGCGAGGAGTCTCTAAATGGTCTAGAAGTAAAGATTGATATATAGGATGATAGTATTCGGACACCGGAAGTGTTCCGGAGTGTATCGGGTATTTATCGGAGTACCGGAGGGGTTACCGGAACCCCCGGGGAGAAGATATGGGTCATATGGGCTATAAGAGGGGAGCACACCAGCCCACAAGGGGTGGTGCGCCCCCCCTTTAGGGATGTGGCTGAATTGGAGAAGGAAAAAGGGAGGTTCTCCCCCTTCCTTGCTCTCTTCCTCCTTTCCTTTCTTCTCCGGTGGAAAAAGGAAGGGGGCGCCACTTGGGGAAACCCCAAGTAGGATTCGGATCCTACTTGGGGCGCCCCTGGCTGCCTATCCTCCCCTCCCACCTATATATATGTGGGGAGGGGGGCGCCTAGAACACAAAACATCAATTGTTAGTCGTGTGTGGCGCCCCCCTCCATAGTTTACACCCCCGGTCATATTCTCGTTGTGCTTTGGCGAAGCCCTGCGCGGATCACATCACCATCACCATCACCACGCCGTCGTGTGATACATCCATTTTACATCATGTTTTCCTACTGTTATATATGTTGTTTTATTGTATACTAATGTTCTTTGGAGTAATTCTAATGCATTTTCTCTCATAATATGCAAGGTATGCACCAAGGGGGAGAATTCTGGCAGTTGGAAATCTGGACCTGAGAAAGCTACGTCAAGCTACCTATTATGCACAACTCCAAATGAGCTAAAACTCCCCAAGGATTTTTTATGGAATATTCAATGAATATTGGAGCAAATAAGTACCAGAGGAGAGCCACCAGGTGGGCACAACCCACCTGGGCACGTCAGGAGGCCCAGGCGCGCCCTGGTGGGTTCTTCCCTCCTCGTCCCACCTCCGGTGCCCATCTTCTAGTATATAAGTCATTTTGACCTAGAAAATATAAGAGGACATTCAGGACGAAGCATCGCCGCCTCAAGGCGGAACTTGGGCAGGAGCACTTTTGCCCTCCGGCGGAGCGATTCTACCGGAGGAACTTCCCTCCCGGAGGGGGAAATCATCGTCATCACCATCACCAACAACTCTTCCATCTTGGGGAGGGCTATCTTCATCAACATCTTCACAGCACCAACTCCTCTCAAACCCTAGTTCATCTCTTGCGTTCAATCTTTGTATCAAAGCTATAGATTGGTGCCCGTGGGTGACAAGTAGTGTTGATTACATCTTGTAGTTGATTACTATATTGTTTATTTGGTGGAAGATTATATGTTCAGATCCATTATGCTATTTAATACCCCTCTTATCTTGAGCATGTTTATCATTCGTGAGTAGTTACTTTCGTTCTTGAGGTCATGGGAGAAATCATGTTGCAAGTAATCATGTGAACTTGATATGTGTTCGATATTTTGATAGTATGCATGTTACCATTCTCTTAGTGGTGTCATGTGAACGTCGACTACATGAAACTTCACCATATTTGGGCCTAAGGGAAGGCATTGTGGTGTAGCTATCAGATGGTGGGTTGCGAGAGTGACATAAGCTTAAACCCCAGTTTATGTTATGATGTAAGGGACTGATTGGATCCAAAAGTTTAATGCTATGGTTAGAATTTATTCTTAATACTTTTCTCGTAGTTGTGGATTCTTGGAAGAGGTTTAATCATAAGTAGGAGGTTTTTTTCAAGTAATAACATCACCTAAGCACCGGTCCACCCACATATCAAATTATCAAAGTACCGAACACGAATTAAACCAACATGATGAAAGTGACTAGATGAAATCCCGTGTACCCTCAAGAACATTTTGCTTACAATAAGAAACCGTTTTGGCCTGTCCTTTGCCTCCAAAGGATTGGGTTACCTTGATGCACTTTTGTCATTACTATTGTTATTATCTTGCTACCAAACTACTCCGCTACTTACAATTTTAGCACTTGCAGACATTACCTTGCGGAAAACCACTTGTCATTTCCTTCTACTCCTCGTTGGGTGCGACACTCTTACTTACCGAAAATGGCTAAAATTGACCCCCATACACTTGTGGGTCATCAAGGAAATTTTCTGGCGCCGTTGCCAGGGAGTGAAGCGCTCTTGGTAAGTGGAAATTGGTGAGGAAACATTATTACTATGTGCTGAAATTTATTGTCACTTGCTACTATGGAAAACAATCCTTTGAGAGGTTTGTTCGGGGTATCTTCACCTCGACCGGAACCACAATTAATTACTCCTCAACCTACTACACCTACTGAAAGTATTGAAGATGAAATTCCTTCAGGTATGTTAGAACAACTGCTAGCTAATCCTTATGCAGGAGATGGAACCGAACATCCTGATATGCACTTGATATATGTGGATGAAATTTGTGGATTATTTAAGCTTGTAGGTTTGCACCGAGATGAAGCTAAGAAGAAGGTTTTCCCTTTATCTTTGAAGGAAAAAACATTGACATGGTATAGGCTATGCTATGATATTGGATCTTGGAACTGGAACCGTTTGAAATTGGAATATCATCAGAAATTTTATCCTATGCATCTAGTTCATCGTGGTCGGAATTAAATATATAATTTTTGGCCTCGTGAAGGAGAAAGTATCGCTCTAGCTTGGGGGAGGCTTAAGTCAATGTTATATTCATGCCCCAATCATGAGCTCTAGAGAGTATTATTCAGAATTTTTATGCTCGTCCTTTTCGTAATGATCAATCCATGCTCGACACTTCTTGTACTGGTTCTTTTATGAAGAAGACTATTGAGTTCTGGTGGGATCTTTTAGAAATAATTAAACGCAACTCTGAAGATGGGAACTCGACAAAGGTAAAGAGTCAGGTATTGAACCTAAGTTCGATTGTGTAAAATATTTTATGAATACCGATGCTTTTCAAAAGTTTAGCACTAAATGTGGACTTGACTCTGAGATAGTATCTTCCTTTTGTGAATCTTTTGCTACTCATGTTGATCTCCCTAAGGAGAAGTGGTTTAAATATCACCCACCAATTAAAGAAGAAGTTAAAGAACCGGTAAAAGCTAAAGAAGAAACTATCATTTACAATGTTGATCTAGTTGTTCCCACTACTTATATTGAAAAACCACCTTTTCCTGTTAGGATGAAGGAACGTGCTAAAGCTTAAACTTTGGTTAACAAAAGTTATATTAGAACACCCAAACCTTCTGAACAAATCAAAGTTGAACCTAGTGTTGCTATGGATAAAGATCTCTTAGTTGATAATATTGATGGGCATGTTATTTACTTCTGTGATCAAGCTTCTAGAATTGCTAAACCTGAAGGAAAAGATAAACATAGACCAGTTGTTGGCATGCCTGTTGTCTCAGTTAAGATAGGAGATCACTGTTATCATGGGTTATGTGACCTAGGTGCTAGTGTAAGTGCTATTCCTTTCTCACTATATCAAGAAATTAAAGATGAAATAGCACTTGCTGAGATAGAAGAAATAGATGTTACTATTGAACTTGCTAATAGAGATACTATATCACCAATTGGGATTCTTAGAGATGTTGAAATCTTGTGTGGGAAAATAAAACACCCTACTGGTTTTCTTGTTCTTAGCACCCCACAAGATGACTTTTGTCCCATTATATTTGGTAGACCTTTCTTAAACACCGTCAATGCTAAAATAGATTGTGAGAAACAAACTGCCAGTGTTAGCTTTGGTGATGAATCTCATGAGTTTAATTTCTCCAAGTTTAGTAAACAACCTCATAAGAAAGATTTGCCCAGTGAGGATGAAAGTATTGGTCTTGCTTCTATTGTTGTGCCTCCTACTGATCCTTTGGAACAATATTTGCTAGACCATGAAAATGATTTGCATATTGATATGTCTCCAACGTATCTACTTTTCCAAACATGTTTGCCCTTGTTTTGGACTCTAACTTGCATGATTTGAATGAAACTAACTCGGACTGACGCTGTTTTTAGCAGAACTACCATGATGTTGTTTTATGTGTAGAAAAGAAAAGTTGTCGGAATGTCCTGAAAATCCACGGAGCGACTTTTTGGAAAATATAAAAAATACTGGCGAAAGAATCAAGACCAGGGGGCCCACAGCCTGTCCACGAGACAGGGGGCACGCCCTCCTATCTCGTGGGCCCCCTAGACCTCCACCGACCTCAAATCCAACTCCATATATTCACGTTAGGGGAGAAAAAAAATCAGAGAGAAAGTTTCATCACGTTTTACGACACGGAGCCGCCACCAAGCCCTAACCTCTCTCGGGAGGGCTGATCTGGAGTCCATTCGGGGCTCCGGAGAGGGGGATTCGTCGCCGTCGTCATCATCAACCATCCTCCATCACCAATTTCGATTGTACTTCACACTCGAAAGCTGTTGCGATCCCCTACACTTGTGGGTTATCAAGACTAATTTCTGGCGCCATTGCCGGGGTGCATAGCTCTATTCTCTGAGTCACTTGGGATTTATATATGTTAATCACTATGAAGAACTTGAAAGACGACAGAACTATGATTTTACCCTCAACTACGAGGGGAGGTAAGGAACTGCCATCTAGCTCTGCACTAGATTCTCCTTTTGTTATTAGTAAGCTTGCGACACCGAAACCTGCTACTGCTATGAATTCTGATATGTCGCATGTTATTGATGATGCCACCTCTGCTATGCACGATGAAACTACTTCTGTGTGTGATACTACTTTGCCATTAGGTGAATTTCTTGACGAACAACTTGCTAGAGTTAGGGGGAATGAAATTATTGACGATGCTATTATTGATGATAGTGATGATGAAAGTTCTCCCAATGATTATGAATTGCCTTTTGTTCCTAAGGGTTATGTTATGAATGAAGAAGCTGCTAGAGCTATCTTTGCTTGCAATGATAGATATGATCTTAAGATATTATTAGCTAAATGGAAGCAGCAGTCTATTAATGCTAGAATGAAACCTGACCCTTTTTTGCAACTTCACCTATCTGTGTTACTGATAAGGATTATGAATTCTCTCTTGATCCTGAAATTATTACTTTGGTTGAATCTGATCCTTTTTATGGACTTGAATCTAAAACTATTGTGGCACATCTGACCAAGTTGAATGATATAGCCACCCTGTTTACTAATGATGAGAAGTCTCGCTATTATTATGTCCTTAAGATATTTCCATTCTCATTAAAGGGTGATGCTAAGACTTGGTATAATTCTCTTGCTCCTGGTTGTGTGCGTAGTCCCCAGGGTATGATTTATTACTTCTCTGCTAAATATTTCCCTGCTCATAAGAAACAAGCTGCCTCGTGGGAAATATACAATTTTGTGCAAATCAAAGAAGAGAGTCTCCCACAAGCTTGGGGGAGGCTTCTCCGGTTACTTAATGCTTTGCTTGATCATCCTCTTAAGAAAAATGAAATACTTGATATCTTTTATAATGGACTAACTGATGCTTCCAAGGACTACTTGGATAGTTGTGTTGGTTGTGTTTTCAGGGAAAGAACAGTCAACGAAGCTGAATTGCTATTGAATAATATGTTGACTAATGAAAATAATTGGACTCTTCATGAGCCAGGCAATTCCTGAACAAATTAAGCCAACTCCCGAGCCTATTCCTAAACCCACTCCGAAGAAGAGAGGTTTTTTATTTCTCAGTCCTGAAGATATGCAAGAGGCAAAGAAATCAATGAAAGAAAAAGGTATTAAAGCTGAAGATGTTAAGAATTTACCACCTATTGAAGAAATACATGGTCTTAATATACCGCCTGTTGAAGAACCACATTGTCTTGATACCCGATACCAGTAGTAAAGGTAAATTCTCTCTATAGATATGATAAAGTTGAAATCCCCTCTACTAAATTTCATAGCCCATGCTTAGATGAATTTGATGACTTTATGGCTAGACAAGAAATTTTTAATGCTTATGTTGGTAGAGAGTTAAAAAATAATTCTTTCAAGATAGGACGTGTGAGCGACAATATGGCTGGAGTTAAAGGTGAACTCCAACTCATTAGCAAGTATACTTCTATGGTTGATACTCAAGCTGAGCAAGTACTCAAAGCTCAAAATGATTTTCTTGATGAATTAAATAATAAAAATGGCTTTGCTGTTAGAGTGGCTACTAGAACTGGTAGAATGACTCAGGAACCTTTGTATCCTGAAGGCCACCCTAAGAGAATCGAGCAAGATTCTCAGAGAAATAATTTAGAGGCACCTAGTTCTTCTAAAAAGAAGAAAAACAAAAAACAATAGAACTTTGCATGCTTCTAGTGAACCTCATCAGTAGACACACGAGAATCCCAATGATATCTCTATTTACGATCTTTGAAACACAATCAGGTGATGAACATGAACCTAGTGATAATGTTAATGATAATGTTCAAGTTGATGCTCAACCTAGCAAAAACAATGAAGTAGAGATTGAACCTTTTGTTGATCTTGATAACCCACAATCAAAGAATCAACGTTATGATAAGAGAGTTTTGTTGCTAGGAAGCATGGTAGAGAAAGAGAACCATGAGTTCAGAAATCCATGCCCTTTCCTCCTAAGTCATCCAAGACAAAGGATGATGAGGATTTTGAGCGCTTTGCCGAAATGATTAGACCTATTTTCTTACGTATGCGCTTAACTGATATGCTCAAAGTAAATCCTTATGCTAAGTATATGAAGGATATCATTACTAATAAAAGAAAGATACCGGAAGCTGAAACTTCCACCATGCTTGCTAATTACACTTTAAGGGTGGAATACCAAAGAAACTTGGAGATCCGGGTGTACCAACTATACCATGCTCCATTAAAAGAAATTATGTTAGAACTGCTTTATGTGATCTTGGAGCTGGTGTTAGTGTTATGCCTCTATCTTTATATCGCAGACTTGAATTGAATAAGTTGACACCTAATGAAATATCTTTGCAAATGGCTGATAAATCAACTGCTATACCTGTTGGTATTTGTGAGGATGTGCCTGTTGTGGTTGCAAATGTCACTATCTTAACGGACTTTGTTATTCTTGATACTCCCGAGGACGATAGTATGTCGATTATCCTTGGTAGACCTTTTTTGAATACTACAGGGGCTGTTATTGATTGCAACAAAGGAAATGTCATTTTTCATGTTAATGGTAATGAGCATACGGTACACTTTTCGAGGAAGCAATCTCAAGTTCATAGCATCAATTCTATTGGAAAAGTTCCGACCATTATTATTGGAGGTTTTGAATTTCCTCTCCCTACTGTCAAGAAAAAGTATGATATTCTTATTGTTGGGGATTTTCATATCCCCGTTGAGGTAACATAGTGTTGTTCGGAATTTCTCCGGTTCCGTGTTACTCGGAATGAGTTTGTTAACAAGACTTGATCAACCTTGTTAGTGGATTCATTTTGATGATCATGAGATGGATGAAACTAGAAGGTACAACCTTCTGTACCCACTTTTTACTTTCTGTTATTTAGAATAAATAAAGCAAAAATAGTATTATCTGTCTGTTTTCTGAATTATCCGTGCATTAAAAAAATATATCCCGAAAATAAAAGTGCTCCAAATGCCCTACAAATTTAGTATGATTTTTTATGGAATATTTGAGGATTTTAGGAACTGAAAACACTGCAGGAGGGGCAAGCACCAGGCCACGAGAGTGGAGGGCGCGCCCACCCCATCTGGGTGCGCCCCCTATCTCGTGGGCCCCTGGTGGCCCCCCTCCACTTACGCCAGCACCCACACACTTCATTTCTACCCAAAAAAATCCTCATCCAGCTCAAGCACGAGTTCTAGCTCATTTTGCTGCGATTTTTGATCTCCTTGCTCAAAGCTCCATTCACAAAACTGCTTTGGGAGATTGTTGCTTGGTATGTGACGCCTCCATTGGTCCAATTAGTTTTTGTTCTAGTGCTTTATTCATTGCAAATTTTTGCTGCATAGGTGACCATGTTCTTGAGCTTGCATGTTAAATTTATGAGGTCCCAAGCAATTCCATTGCATGATATAGGCTCTAGGCACTTGTAGGAGTAGTTGCTACCAATCTTGTTTAGTTTTATTCACTTTTATTTTGAAGTTACTAAAATTTCAGAATTATTTCAGAAAAAGAATTATGCTTAGAAGAATGTACCAAGGTGGTTCCTCGGTGAAGAAAGGGCCCAGGATTGCCATACGTGAGCAAGATGTTGAATTGCCAAGGGACGCGGATGTACGAGCTTGTGAGTGGCCATCCGATAATTTTATGGTCGAAGCAGGCTTTAAGGAGGAATTTGGCGCGTTTGTGCGTAATGCCGAGCTGGAGGACTTCTTACAAGATAAGTGTCCTCAGTATTATCAATTGACTGATTCCTTTGTGTGGAGGTTTAAATATAACTATGGCGTAATTCTCCTAATGTCATATTTGATATTTATGGTACATCTTATACCATGGACTTAGAGGATTTTACAACTGCTTGCAAACTCCCGTAGTGGGGTAATATTAATGATCCTCACAAATCTGAATTAAGAGATTTCCTTGCTAGTATTACTATGGGAGAATCTAGGGACATAGCACAAGCTACCATAGGGAGCATTCTTTTTCCTGCCATACATTATTTTGCTCTCTTCATTGGTAGATGCATTAACAGTAAGGATGAAGCATGTTACATGTGTGTCCCTGATCTGTGTGTCCTCAAGAGTGTTGTGTTAGGATATAAAGGTTATAACTTGGGGGCAATAGTTGCACGTAGGTTGCAGAATAATAGTAGAAAGGGAGATTTATTTGGAGGAATTTATGCAACCCGTGTGGCTACTTATCTTGGTATAGCCCCACGAGAGGGAGATATGTTGATACCTCCTGTTTATTTGGATTATGAAGCTATGGTCAATCATCAATTTTTAAGGAGGAATGAACAATTCCTCCAATATCGACTAATCTATGACATACGCAACGTCGTCCATGTTACTCTTCCTGCTCCCCACCTTTTTGAGTATCAGGCAAAAGGAAGATATGTTGTCACCAGGGAGGAAGCAGCTGAACACGAGGGGAGAGCGGAGGCAGCTCGCCAACACGCCGCAGCTCAGGAGGCGGTTGCCGCTGAATCTCAGTACGACCCCAGTTTCACTTACGGATATCAGCCAGGCAGTCCTTGGTACTAGGCCAACTCAGGCCAAAAGCCTAAGCTTGGGGGAGTACGTATTTCTCACCGACTTTACATTCATGTTCACACACTAGTTGTCGGTGCTCATACTCTTTCATTGTATTATCCATGTTAGTTTAATTTTATTTTTCTAGTTTTCTTCTTGTGTGTTTGATAAACCTTAAGAAAAAACAAAAAAAATTAGTTAGTTTAATTTACATGCTTGTAGTAGAAATTAAAATGAAAACCCAAAAAGATTTCTAGTTCTTCTTCTTACTTGTTGGGAGCTTTCCTGTGTAAATAGTTTTATTTTCTTTTCTTTCCTTTGGGGGTCGAGAAGACCATATTGAAAATGTTTAGTGGCTCTCATATGCATGATTGTTTATTTAACTTAGAGCCCATATTACTTGTCTTCTCTTTTGAGTTGAATGCTTGCAGATTCCAGCTTAGTCCAATGCATGTGCACTCTTATTATTATACACATCGTTCGGTCGTGCAAGTGAAAGGCAATAATGACGATATATGATGGACTTATTGGGATGAGAAAAGCTGGTATGAACTTGACCTCTCCTGTTTTTGTAAATATGATGAGTTCATCGTTTCTGAGTCAGCTTATTATGAGGTAAACATATTTGCAATGACATTTAGAGATTATAGTTGCTTGTGCGATGCTTGATTAGCTATGAGTTATAATGGTTTACCTTGCGTGCCAACATGCTATTAGAATGATTATGATGTGATATGATGGGATGGTATCATCTTTTGAATGAATTGAGTGACTCGACTTGGCACATGTTCACACATGTAGTTGAAACAAATCAACATAGCCTTCATGATATTTATGTTCATGGTGGATTATATCCTACTCATGCTTGTACTCGGTGTGAATTAATTTTAATGCATGTTTATGACTGTTGTCGCTCTCTCAGTTGGTCGCTTCCTAGTCTTTTGCTAGCCTTCACCTGTACTAAGCGGAAATACTGCTTGTGCATCCAAACTCCTTAAACCCCAAAGTTGTTCCATATGAGTCCACTATACCTTCCTATATGCGGTATTTACCTGCCGTTCCAAGTAAATTTGTATGTGCCAAACTCCAAACTTTCAAATGAAATTCTGTTTTGTATGCTCGAGCAGCTCATGTTACAACTAGGGCTGCCTATATCTTCCATGCTAGGTGGGTTATTCTCAAGAGGAGTGGACTCCGCTCCTCATTCACGAGAAAGGGCCGGTAACCGGAATGCCCAGTCTCATGATCCAAAAAGGTCAAAGCAAATCAAAATAATTAAACAAAACTCCCCTAGGGCTGTTGTTAGTTGGAGGCACTCGTTGTTTCGAGCAAGCCATGGATTGATGCTTGTTGGTGGTTGGGGGAGTATAAACCTTTACCATTCTGTTTGGGAACTGCCTATAATGCATGTAGTATGGAAGATACATCCATCTCATAGTTGTTGCGTTGACAGCAAAAGTATGCCGCTCAAAATGTTATTCAATCTCTATTTTAAAATCGAGCTCTGGCACCTCTACAAATCCCTGCTTCCCTCTGCGAAGGGCCTATCTATTTACTTTTATGTTGAGTCATCACCCTTCTTATTAAAAGCACCCGTTGGAGAGCACACTGTCATTTGCATTCGTTATTGTTGGTTTATATTGGGTATGACTTGACTAGATCTCTTTTACCATGAATTATAATGTTCAGTCAGTCCTTGATCTTTAAAGGTGCTCTGCATTTATGTTTTGCGGTCTCAGAAAGGGCTAGCGAGATACCATTTTGTTATATCATGTTATGATAGTTTTGAGAAAGTGTTGTCATCCGAGTTTTATTATTATGGCTCGCTAGCTGATTATGCTATTGATATGAGTAATTGTGAGACCTAAGTGTTATTGTGAGTATGGTTAGTTCATAATATTTGCTGAAACTTGAATGCTAGCTTTTCATGTTTACAACAAGAAGAGCAAACAGAGTTTGTAAAAGTTTTTCTTTATCACTTTTAGTTTATCAACTGAATTGCTTGAGGACAAGCAAAGGTTTAAGCTTGGGGGAGTTGATACGTCTCCAACGTATCTACTTTTCCAAACACTTTTGCCCATGTTTTGGACTCTAACTTGCATGATTTGAATGAAACTAACCCGGACTGACGCTGTTTTCAGCAAAACTGCCATCATGTTGTTTTATGTGTAGAAAAGAAAAGTTGTCGGAATGTCCTGAAAATCCACGGAGTGACTTTTTGGAAAATATAAAAAATACTAGCGAAAGAATCAAGACCAGGGGGCCCACACCCTGTCCACGAGACAGGGGGGCGCGCCCCCTCCTCCTGGCCGCGCCCCCCTATCTCGTGGGCCCCCTGGACCTCCACCGACCTCAACTCCAACTCCATATATTCACGTTCGGGGAGAAAAAATCAGAGAGAAAGTTTCATCACGTTTTACGACATGGAGCCGCCGCCAAGCCCTAACCTCTCTCGGGAGGGCTGATCTAGAGTCTGTTCGGGGCTCCGGAGAGGGGGATTCGTCGCCGTCGTCATCATCAACCATCCTCCATCACCAATTTCATGATGCTCACCGCTGTGCGTGAGTAATTCCATCGTAGGCTTGCTGGACGGTGATGGGTTGGATGAGATTTACCATGTAATCAAGTTAGTTTTGTTAGGGTTTGGTCCCTAGTATCCACTATGTTCTGAGATTGATGTTGCTATGACTTTGCTATTCTTAATGATTGTCACTAGGGCCCGAGTGCCATGATTTCAGATCTGAACCTATTATGTTTTCATGAATATCTGTGTGTTCTTGATCATATCTTGCAAGTCTATAGTCACCTATTATCTGTTATGATCCGACAACCCCAAAGTGACAATAATCAAGATACTTCTCAGTGATGACCGTAGTTTGAGGAGTTCACGTATTCACTATGTGCTAATGCTTTGTTCCGGTTCTCTATTAAAAGGAGGCCTTAATATCCCTTAGTTTCCACTAGGACCCCGCTGCCACGGGAGGGTAGGACAAAAGATGTCATGCAAGTTCTTTTCCATAAGCACGTATGACTATTTACGGAATACATGCCTACATTACATTGATGAACTGGAGCTAGTTCTGTGTCACCCTATGTTATAGCTATTACATGAGGAATCGCATCCGGTATAATTATCCATCACTGATCCATTGCCTACGAGCTTTTCACATCTTGTTCTTTGCTTATTTACTTTTCCGTTTCTACTGTTACAACTACTACAAAAACCCAAAAACTATTATCTTTACTTTTGCCACTATTACCTTTATTATCATATTACTTTGCTACTAAATACCTTGCTGCAAATACTAAGTTATCTAGGTGTGGTTGAATTGACAACTCAACTGCTAATACTCAATAATATTCTTTGGCTCCGCTTGTGTCGAATCAATAAATTTGGGTTGTACTTCACCCTCAAAAGTTGTTGCGATCCCCTACACTTGTGGGTTATCACATATGCGTGAAAGAAATGAAATAGATAGAATCTTTTTCCAACAACCACCTCTGCTTAAACACAATTTGCCTATTGAAACTCTAGGAGGTCCTCCTCCACCTAAAGGTGATCCTGTGTTTGAATTAAAACAATTGCCAGACACTTTGAAATATTCTTATCTTGATGAAAATAAGATATTTCCTGTTATTATCAGTGCTAACCTTTCAGAACATGAAGAAGAAAGATTATTAAAGTTCTAAGGAAGCACATGGCTGCTATTGGTTATACTCTCAATGATCTTAAGGGCATTAGTCCCACTCTTTGTCAGCACAAGATTAATGTGGAACCTGATGCTAAACCCATTGTTGATCACCAACGCCGGTTAAACCTGAAAATGAAAGAAGTGGTAAGAACAGAAATATTGAAACTCTGGACGCAGGTATAATCTATCCTATAGCTGATAATAGATGGGTAAGTCCTGTTCATTGTGTCCCTAAGAAGGGAGGTATTACTGTTGTTCCTAATGATAACAATGAGCTTATTCCACAAAGAATTGTTACGGGCTATACAATGGTAATTGATTATAGAAAATTAAATAAAGCTACTAGAAAAGATCATTACCCTCTGCCTTTTATCGATCACATGTTAGAAAGGTTATCCAAGCACACACATTTTTGCTTCCTTGATGGATGCTCTGGCTTTTCGCAAATACCTGTTTTACAATCTGATCAAGAAAAAGACCACTTTTACTTGTCCTTTTGGAACATTTGCTTATAGACATATGGCTTTCGGTTTATGTAATGCACCTGCTACCTTTCAAACATGTATGAGTGCTATATTCTCTGATTTTTGTGAAAAGATTTATGAGGTTTTCATGGATGGCTTTTCTGTTTATGGGAAGTCTTTTGATGATTGTTTAAGCAATCTTGATCGAGTTTTGCAGAGATGTGAACAAAGAAATCTTGTCTTGAATTGGGAGAAGTGCCACTTTATGGTTAATGAAGGTATTTTCTTGGGCCATAAAATTTCTGAAAGAGGCATTGAGGTGGACCAAGCCAAGGTTGATGCAATTGAGAAAATGCCATGTCCTAAAGATATCAAAGGTATTCGTAGTTTCCTTGGTCATGTTGGTTTCTATAGGAGGTTTATCAAAGACTTTTCTAAAATTTCTAGGCCTCTTACTAATCTTTTGCAAAAGGATATTCCCTTTGTGTTTGATGATGATTGCATGGAAGCCTTTGAAACACTACAGAAAGCCTTAATCACTGTACATGTTGTTCAACCACCTAATTGGAACTTGCCTTTTGAGGTTATATGTGATGCTAGTGATTATGTTGTTGCTGCTATTCTAGGACAAAGAGTCGATAAGAAACTAAATGTTATTCATTATGCTAGGAAAACTCTAGACAGTGCTCAACGAAACTATGCTACTACTGAAAAAGAATTCTTGGCAGTGGTGTTTGCTTGTGATAAATTCAGATCTTACATTGTAGATTCTAAAGAAAGACTCATTAGGTGGGTTCTTCTACTACAAGAATTTGATTTGCATATTATTGACAGGAAAGGAGCAGAGAACCCTGTGGTCGATAACTTGTCTAGACTTGAAAATATTCTTGATGACCCACAACCAAGTAATGATAGCTTCCCTGATGAACAACTAGCTGCAATAAATGTTTCTCATAGTACACCTTGGTATGCTGACTATACTAATTATATTGTTGCTAAATACATACCACCTAGCTTCACATACCAACAAAAGAAAAAATTCTTCTATGATTTAAGACATTACTTTTGGGCTGTCCCACATCTTTATAAAGGAGTAGACTATATTATTAGACGTCGTGTACCTGAGCATGAATAGGAACAAATCCTACGGATATGTCACTCTGAAGCTTATGGAGGACATCATGCGGGAGACAGAACCGCTCATAAGGTATTGCAATCTGGTTTTTATTGACATACTCTCTTCAAAGATGCCTGTAAGTTTGTCTCATCTTGTGATGAATGCCAAAGAATAGGTAATATCGGTAAGCGTCAAGAAATGCCTATGAATTATTCACTTGCTATTGAACCATTTGATGTTTGGGGATTTGACTTCATGGGACCTTTTCCTTCCTCTAATGGGTATTGAGGGAGTCCTGGACTAGGGGGTGTCCGGACAGCCGGACTATCATTATCCGCCGGACTCCAAGACTACGAAGATAGAAGACTGAAGACTCCGGTTCGTGTCTGGAAGGTACTTTCCTTGGCGTGGAAGGCAAGCTTGGCGATACGGATGTGTAGATCTCCTACCATTGTAACCGACTCTGTGTAACCCTAGCCTCTCCGGTGTCTATATAAACCGGAGGGTTTTAGTCCGTAGGACAACATACATTACAACAATCATACCATAGGCTAGCTTCTAGGGTTTAGCCTCCTTGATCTCGTGGTAGATCTACTCTTGTATTACCCACATCATCAATATTAATCAAGCAGGGCGTGGGTTTTACCTCCATCGAGAGGGCCCGAACCAGGTAAAAACATCGTGTCCCTTGTCTCCTGTTACCATTTGCCTAGACGCACAGTTCGGGACCCCCTACCGAGATCCGCGGTTTTGACACCGACATTGGTGCTTTCAATGAGAGTTCCTCGTATCGTCACCGATAGGCTTGATGGCATCTTCAACCAACAACACCGTCGAGTATGAGACTTTTCTCCCGGACAGATCTTTGTATTCGGCGGCCGCGCTGCGGGCAATTCTCTTAGCCATCTGGGCGGATCGAAGCTACGCCCATGGCCGTCGGTCGATTCGGAAGCTTAAACTTCACGGCCGATGTCCGTGGAGACTTGATCTTCGACGGACTCGAGCCACGCCCAGCGCGCGCAGACCGTGATGATGAGCACGATCTAGCTCTGCCGCTGGGCGGTGCCTTGGTGGCGCTTTTCGGATCCGCTTGCCATTAGCCCGGAGCCGATCGCCCATATCGAGGGCCGGTGGGTAGACGCCGCCCCGGGGGCTTCAACATCCACGGCGATGGAGCCAAACACTGATCTTGTCCCCTGCGAAACCCGTGATTCCGAGGCGCCGGACTCCTCGCCGGACTCCGAACCTCCCGCGCCCCTACCAATCGATCCGGATTGGGCGCCGTTTATGGAATTCACCGCCGCGGACATCTTTCAATACTCGCCTTGGGGCGATATCCTGAATTCACTAAAACATCTCTCGTTATCAAGAGAGTCCTGGCCGGACTATGGCCAGGATGGCTGGGGTTCGGATGACGAAGAAATTCAGAACCCACGCACCGCCCACTTTGTAGCCACTGTCGACGATCTAACCGACATGCTAGATTACGACTCCGAAGACATCGACGGAATAGACGACGATGCCGGAGACGAACAAAAAATAGAGCTTATACAACACAACAAGACCACCTTGTCACATGACATATATATGGTGGATACCCCAAAGGGGAGCGATAACGAGGACCAACAGGCCACGGCAGAAGATAACCCCGCCGATAAACGACCAAAGTGACGGCGCAAACGCCGCGCTAAGTCCCGCCTCGACGACAACAACGCTCCCAACGAGCCCGCTATACGGCAGGGCTCACAATCGGACGACGAACATGCACATAAGCAACCGTCCGAACACGACGATTCAGATAACCAATCCAAGCCCGGCGAAGACAATAGTCCGGACGACCATATGCCTGACACGTCGCCGGAGAATAAGAACCTTCGGAAAAGACTCGTCAGCACTGCAAGAAGCCTGAAGAAGGAAAAACGGAAGCTCAAAACAGCGGAAGACACACTCAGAATGAGATGGAGCAAAGTGCTCAACACCGCAGATAAGTACAGCAATGAACACCAATCAAAGAGCTACCCGAAGCGCAAGCTGCTACTGGAATTCGACGAGAAGGCCATAGAGCCTCCACCATCTAAAAACAAAGGGGCTGCCTGGTTGGATAGACGGCCAGAGGACAGGCCAAATTATGAAAGCGGCGCCACACATAAATCCACCAATGAACTCGGAAGAGTAGATGGCCCAGCCAGGTCCATTTATGGGCCAAAGGAGAAGGCCCCAAGAAGCAAGGTAGCAAGTCAAGTGTCTGATGATAACGGCACACACAAATACAGGGGCGCCGCACACCCGCTATGTTTCACCGATGAGGTGCTGGACCACGAATTCCCAGCAGGATTTAAACCCATCAACATAGAGGCCTACGATGGAACAACAGACCCTGGAGTCTGGATAGAAGATTATATACTACATATACATATGGCCAGAGGAGACGATCTCCATGCCATAAAATATTTACCACTCAAGCTCAAAGGGCCAGCCCGTCATTGGGTTAAAAGCCTCCCAGAAAATAGTGTTGGAAGCTGGGAAGAGCTCGAGGACGCGTTTAGATCAAATTTTCCAGGGACTTATGTCCGGCCTCCGGATGCAGATGACCTAAGTCACATAACTCAACAGCCCGAGAGTCAGTAGCGAAATTCAGAACAGGTTCCTTACCAAAAGAACCAAATAGTCGATCGTCCGGACGCCAAGCCTTAGCAGCTTTCAAGCACAATGTCCGAGACGAATGGCTCGCCAGGCACCTCGGTCAAGAAAAGCCGAGGACAATGTCCGCACTAACAAGCCTCATGACCCGCTTCTGTGCGGGCGAGGACAGCTGGTTAGCAAGATGCAGCACCAGCGACCCAAGTACATCCGAGATGAGAGATGGAAACGGAAAATCATGGCGCAAAAAAGAGCAGCGCCGGAACAAAGAGAAAAGCCCAAAGAGCACGGCAGTCAACGCCGGATTTAAAAGCTCACGGCCAAATAGTAAAACACAGCCTCTAAAGGATGACAGCAACGAATTGTCCAATTTAAAGAAGATTTTGGGTCGGATATGTCAAATCCACAGTACCCCCGGAAGGCCTGCAAATCACACCCACAGGGATTGTTGGGTTTTTAAACAGTCCGGCCGACTAAATGCCGAACACAAGGGGCCCGACACGTCAAGCGAAGAGGACAAACCCCACCAGCAGAGCACCGGAAAACAAAAGACTTTCCCACAAGGGGTTAAAGCAGTAAACTCACTTCATGTGATAATACGGAAAACTAGTGCGGCACTTTCCAAAAAGGGCTTCGCACGGTCCAACCCAGCAGACAATAGAGATTGGACATCAAAACCAATCACTTTCGACCACTTGGACTATTCCAGAAGCGTTCGAAATGCGGGTCGGATTCCCCTGATATGGAATCCCATAATAGACAGATTACAATTTACCTGTGTCCTAATGGACGGAGGCAGTGACTTAAACCTGCTGTATTCCAGAACAGTCTGTAGGATGGGGATAAACCCTGCCAAAATACGACACAGCCGCACTCCCTTCAGAGGAGTAACACCAGGCCCTTACGCCAAGTGCACAGGCTCCATATTGGTAGAAGTCGTGTTCGGGTCACCGAACAATTATCGACGTGAAAAATTAATTTTTCACATCGTCCCATTTGAAAGTGAATATCAAGCACTCTTAGGGCGTAAGGCTTTTGTCCGCTTCAACGCTATACCGCATTACGCGTCTCTTACACTCAAGATGCCCGGTCCGCATGGCATCATTTAAGTGCGAGGGTCATTTCAAGACCCCGAACTCGGATAAACGAGTCCGCGGCGAGAGGCTAGGGCTCCCTAGCCGCATACCCCTTCACGAGGGGCTGCGCGCTAAAAACAACCGGGGTTCATGCGAACTCTGCTTTAATTACTTATATTTTTATTCCTTATTCTACATATTTTCCGCACAAATTGTTTTAAACTAAAAGCTCCTCTGCTTCTGAGATGAGCGATGTGCATACCCGTCGAGATAACGGCTGCAACAGACACACAGCAGACGTGCGGTAGGGACCCGTTGTGAGGATACTTTTAGATTAAGACCCTGCGTAGACCTTTTTTTACTGTCTCTTGTTGTTATTCTCCCTTGGCTTCTTCTTATAGCCAAAGCGGAGACTGATGCTTTGGCATCGGCCGCGTCAGAAGACCATGCCGTACCCGGACACTAGGGGCTTAGGGCATCATTCTGCCCATTATTATAAAGACCGAACACCTTAGTGTTCGGCGTCTCGAGTTAGGCACTATATGCATCAGCTCCGAATCATGTCTTTGGTCAAATGTTGGGTTTGCCCGGCTCACGTGTTTTGCTGCCTTACGTTCCGTATCATCGGCTAACGCGGTACCGGAGAACTCTGCGATTGTGCCCCGCTTATTTGGCGAGCACCTCGATGAAAGCCGAAACCGATCACATGATAGAGCGAGAGACTGGTCAACCACTCGATCGACATTTGGAATGTTTAGAATTCCCGCTTTGACGAAGGACCGTTTCGGTCGGGCACTTACGCACCCGATTCGGAGAGGGCGGGGCCACCAGGCTATATCGTAGCCCCACCCTCGAGCTCCAGCTAAGTGAAAGAGATAAAGCATTATAGTCCGGATTGCCTCATTAGCTCGCTACCACCTCCTTATAATAGGACCGAGGCGTCGGATTAAGTGTGAAAACGCTATTTTGCGAACACCCCAGCACCTTGTGCGAGGGGCTGTCAAGAAGCGCATCTTTCAGGTTATACACAAGTATACGTAAACGGCCGCACATGAGAAGTTTTAATACTTGAAAGCACAAGTATAAAAAGCAGTCATACTATAATCATTGATCTACAAGTTAATGCGTTCAATTGAACTTTACATTTTTTGAGCACTGCGACTCTATTACACGAGCGCCACGCATAACTTCCCCGAAATAGTGCTCGGCAGGGAGCCGGTTTTCATCTGAACCCTGGGCAGCAACAGCGGTGGCGTCCATCTCCGGACACTGCGCCTTCACACGGGCCAGAGCCATCCGCGCGCCCTCGATGCAGGCCGACCGCTTCATCTCCTTGATATGCGGGACCGCCCCAAGGAATTGCTGCAGTAAGCCGAAGTAGCTCGTCGCCTTGGACCTCTCTGGCCAGACATGGGCCACGATGTCAGTCATGGCCAGTCCGGACAATCTGTTCAGTTCGGCCCATTCGGCCAACCGGTCCGTTAGTGGAAGAGGGCGATCCGGACTGTGGAATTGAGACCAATACAACTCTTCCGTCTCGTGATCCCCCTGGCTCCGGAAGTGTTTCACGGCATCAGCCGCACTCGCAGCCAAGTCCATATACGGATCTTCCGAACTCCATAGCCGCTCAAATTGAGCATACTTCGAATCCATAAACCGGCGACGCATCAGAAAAGGCTTGCCAGCCGCGATCTCTCCGGCCTGGCGCAGCTCCTCCTTCATAGCCCGCATTGCAGAGCGGGCGGGCATCCTTAACCGGCGGTGGCCTTCTTCAGGTCTTCCCGCTCCGATAAGCGCTCCTTTTCAAGAGCCTCATAGCGGTCAGTAGCATCCTTTAATTTCTTGGCCAATTCGGCCACCTCCGCCCTGCTTAGGCAGTGCGCAGCCTTTTCGGCCTTCAACTCTTCGGCCGCCCTCGCGGCAGCCGCGTCACTCCTTCGGGCTTGCTCCTTAGCTAGAGCAAGTTCGGCCCGAAGGCTCTCCACAACAGCAGCACTGTCTGTATAAACAGCATATAACTTATCAGAGGCGGGCTTTGACCCACTCAATAAAGCGGCTGCGGAGAACTATTTTACCTTGCGACTCGTCAAGTCGCCTGTTGACAAGTGCGATGTCCTCATCTGCCACGTCAAGTTGCCGAGCTAACTCGACAAACTCACTAGTCCGGCTAGCCCCCGGACCATCCGCCACCTGCATAGGAACGACGGAATTCGTTTCTTTAGATTTCGATCCTCAGTACGCTGTCGTTGCCGACAACCTACCGAGTCTCAGGGGCTACTATCTATACAGGGCACATTTTTTATATGCAAAACTGTTAAAAGACAAAGGGGTGCGCCATTTTCGCATACCTCAAATCCCGCCAGCAAGCTCATGGCGGCATTACGCAATCCGCTTTCAGCGGACGAAATCCTTCCAATCACCATACGCATTAACACACGGTGATCTTCTGAAATGGACGCCCTCTCAAGCAGACTCTTCAGTTCTCCCGGCCGGACTCTGCTGGGTGCCGAACTCTCTGGCCACTCCGGACTCGGGGACGCACTCCGTGACGACACTTCGGGCTCGCCTGCCTCATCTGGCGGCGCTGCAGACGGAGGCGTGTTGCTCTCCATCATCTCCGGAAGAAGGTCCCCCGAAGATGAACTCATCTGAGAAGGCTGCAGATCCGAACTGCGATATAAATATTTCGGTTACCTACAGAAGCACAAATGAAGGTACTTCCTTATTAGTTAACTTCCTCTTTCATACTCACGGCTCGTTGGAGGCTGGTCCTTGGCGATGATTGCGCGTCGGATTCTCTCCGGACGCGGACCAGTGAGGATTTCTTCCCACGCTTAAGGGCTCTGGCCTCCGGATCTTCGGAGGCGGTCCTCTTCTCCCTCTGAAGGGAGGGGTTCTTGGTTCCCTCCTCTTCAGTCGCCCCTTCGGGCGAGGTATTAGCTCCTTTATTTCCCCTGTCGCCCCCCTCTGTGGGTGCAACCTCGAGCATTCTGACCAGCACGGGCTCCAGTGCGGTCTCTGGGAGGGGGGCAGGACACCTTATCAGCCTTGATCGCGCCACCCATTCCTGTAAAGAACAACTGGTCAGGAGACGAACTTTTGAAAGGCATATAAATAGAATGTCCGGACTCTGAGCTATTTACCTGAGTATCCGGGCGATCGCGGCTTAGGCCTGCGTCCTCGGCCGAATCCGGACACGCCACCTGTGGTCCGAAGAACAGCTTGTACATCTCCATGGGTGACGCACCCATAAAATGTTGGAGAATACGAGGTCCCTCCGGATTGGACTCCCATAGACGGAGAGGACGACGTTTGCAGGGCGGAAGATGCCTAATTAGCATAACCTGCATCACCTTGATCAGGTCGATCTCCCTCGTTTGGAGGTCTCGAATCCGGCCCTGCAGTGAAGGCACGTCCTCGGACGGCCCCCAGTTGAGCCCTTGGTTGACCCATGACATCAGTTGGCGTGGAGGTCCCGGGCGGAATAAGGGCAGCGGCTTTTGCCTGCTACCCCTCGGAGCGGTGATGTAGAACCACTCCTGCTGCCACAGTCCGAGTTCCTCTTGGAAGGAACCCTCGGGCCACGGGGCGTCGACCTTTTTGCTTATGGCCGCCCCGCCGCACTCCGCTTGACGCCCCGATCATCTTGGCTCCACCTTAAAGGTCTTCAGCCATAGGCCGAAGTGGGGGATGACGCGGAGGAAGGCTTCGCAGACGATAATGAATGCGGAGATGTGGAGGATGGACTCCGGAGCCAAATCGTGAAAGTCCAGCCCAGAGTAGAACAGGAGCCCTCTCACGAAAGGATCCATCGGGAAGACTAATCCCCGACGGAGGTGAGATACGAAAACGACATATTCGCCGGGCACGAGGGCTGGCACGGCCTGCCCTGGGGCAGGCAACCTATGCGAAACCTCGTAGGCCAGGTACTTGGCCTCACACAACTTCAATATGTCCTCCTCCGTGACGGAGGAGGGCATCCACCGGCCCTGGAGGTCGGAGCCGGACATGGTCGAGAATCCGAAGCGCTCGAATCTGAAGCTCTGGGTGTTGGAATTGAGAGCGGAGGAAAGATTCGATGCGAGATTGAAGAACAAGGACAGGCCTTGGTCCTCTTATAAAGGGGAAGAAATACCAAGGGCCGTCTCTGTGACCGTTTAGGATTCCCCTTCGATAGAGGAGGCGTGGCGACGGGAACGATTGGGTTACCCATGCACGTATTGATGAGGATCCCAGAATAGAGGGAACACGATCTCTGCTTCGATAAGACGTGCCAAGGAAACCGTCTCGCTAAACGTGCTGAGGTGGAATAATAAAAAACGATTCAAACAAAGGGCTTGGTAGCGGTGTGATGTCACGCCGCATAATACGTCAGCAGATTGAGCTAGTGTGTATGTTTTATTCTCTCTACGGTGGAACGTGGAAATTATTTTTGCAGAGCCGGACACTATCCTGGTGTTCATCATCTTCTCTGGATTATTCAAGGGAGGAACCCGCCTTGCAACGCTGAACATTATGCACGCCGGACTTATCGTCATTGAAGACTGGTTCAGGGGCTACTGAGGGAGTCCTGGACTAGGGGGTGTCCGGACAGCCGGACTATCATTATCCGTCAGACTCCAAGACTACGAAGATAGAAGATTGAAGACTCCGGCTCGTGTCCGGAAGGTACTTTCCTTGGCATGGAAGGCAAGCTTGGCGATACGGATGTGTAGATCTCCTACCATTGTAACCGACTCTGTGTAACCCTAGCCTCTCCGGTGTCTATATAAACCGGAGGGTTTTAGTCCGTAGGACAACATACATTACAACAATCATACCATAGGCTAGCTTCCAGGGTTTAGCCTCCTTGATCTCGTGGTAGATCTACTCTTGTATTACAAACATCATCAATATTAATCAAGCAGGACGTAGGGTTTTACCTCCATCGAGAGGGCCCGAACCTGGGTAAAAACATCGTGTCCCTTCTCCTGTTACCATCTGCCTAGACGCACAGTTCGGGACCCCCTACCCGAGATCCGCCGGTTTTGACACCGACAGGTATACACATATTTTGGTTGCTGTTGATTATGTTACTAAGTGGGTAGAAGATATTCCAACCAGTAGTGCTAATCACAACACCTCTATTAAAATGCTTAAGGAAATTATTTTCCCAAGGTTTGGAGTCCCTAGATATTTAATGACTGATGGTGGTTCACACTTAAAAGGAGCTTTTCGTAAGATGCTTGCTAAGTATGATGTTAACCTTATGATCCTCAGTCTAGTGGTCAAGTTGAACTTAGCAATAGAGAAATAAAACTAATCTTAAAAAAGACTGTTAATAGGTCCCGGAAGAATTAGTCTAAGAAATTAGATGATGCACTTTGGAATTATAGAACAGCTTACAAAAATCCTATGGGTATGTCTCCATATAAAATGGTTTATTGAAAAGCTTGTCATTTACCTCTTGAGTTAGAACACAAAGCATTTTGGGCAATAAAAGAACTTAATTATGATTTCAGACTTGTTAGAGAAAAGATGTTATTTGATATTAGCCCATTAGATGAATGGAGAACCCAGGCTTATGAAAATGCTAAGTTATTCAAAGAAAAAGTTAAAAGATGGCTTGACAAAAGAATCCAAAACGTGAGTTCAAAGTAGGAAAATATGTTATTTTGTACAACTCTTGTTTTAGATTCTTTGCAGGAAAACTCCTATCCAAATGGGAAGCACCCTATGTCATCGAGGAGGTCTATCGATTTAGAGCTATCAAAATAAATAATGCCGAAGGGACTAACCCGAAGGTTGTCAACGGGCAACGAATAAAACACTATATCTCAGGTACGCCAATTAATGTTGAAAGCAATGTTATCCAAACTTTGACACCGGAAGAACACATAAAAGAGTCCTTCCGAAACACTCCAGAATCGTGAAAATAAGGAGGTACGTGATACGGTAAGTAAACAGACTCCAAAAAATCCACAAAAATATTTTTTGCAAGTTTTGGAATATTTAGAAAATTAGGAAAATAAGAAACTTCCAGGAAAGTAACCATGGTGGGCACGATACACCAAGGCGCGCCAAGCTAGACTAGCGCGCCCAGGTGGGTTGTGCCCACCTCGGGTACTTTCCAATATCCGTTTTTCTTCCGTTTTGCTTGTTTCCCAAGATAATATATATATACCTCCCGAACTTGTTAACCTCATGTTTTCTTTTCTCTCTATTTTCCTGTCAAATCTGCATATTATGTCGTCCCGCGACTCGGAGGGTGAGAGCTATGTTGCTGACCTCATCACAAACCCCAAATCCTATGGGGATGAGAGGCACTATAGCTGGACCTCCGAAGAAGATGAAGATGATTCGGTTCTTCCCCGGTTCAAAAACGAAAGCATGGAGGCGCTATGCAAGAGGATAATAAAACTCAAGATAGATAACGACGAGTTGAGGATAGATAATTTTATTCTCCGTCAGAAGCTGGAGGAAGCAAAGGGCAAACCCTCTACTTTTGCACCACCACCATCTTTTTCATCACCGCCGTCTTCTTCATCACCACCAAAAGAAGACTAAGTATTGGGTATGGGCACTCCCCTTGGCTTTCGCCAAGCTTGGGGGAGGTGCCCCGATGTCGAATCAATCTCCACTATCTTTTGCCTTTATTTTCTCAGTTCGATCAATGGTTATCTTGTTCTATTAGATGAATAAAAGTTTAGTACAATCCTTGCCTTTTGTGAGTTTGCTTAGTGATCAATCCTTGTAATCGTGTGCGAGATATAATAAAGTTTAGTTTGAGTTTTTCCTCTTTACTTTCTTGCTGCAATAAAAAGAAAAGATCATATGCTAATCTTATGGTAAGTGATGACATTACATAAGGAAAAGTATAAGTAGAAAAATTTATTGTAGATTGACAAACATAGCATTGGTCAATAATGCAACACATGAAAGAATTAATAAGGGAAGAGAAGATTAACATATAAATATACTATCATGGAAATCTTTTAAGATTGTGAGCACCCATCAAAATATTATATGCCAAAATTGTTGACGTTGGACAAGTAAGACAACTTAATGATTTATGCTTGTTCATATTCACTAAGAAGTCATATTGTCATAGATCCTTCAACATGTGGTGCTTGCCCGTATCTTTACTACCCAAAAATTCCGCACTAAGTAGAGATACTACTTGTGCATTCAAAACCCTTAAACCCTATCTTGTTTGAGAGTCCACCATACCTACCTATGGATTGAGTAAGATCCTTCAAGTAAGTTGTCATTGGTGCAAAAAGGGCAATAAAAATTGCTTATAAAAATGTGAGATCATTTAGTGTAAGGGAAAATTGAGCGTTGTACAAACTTGTGATGGTGAAGAATAAAAGCAACAGAATACATAATAAAGGTTGCCATCACAAGGGGAAATATAACGTGACGTTCTCTTGCACTAAGGGGTTGAGCATACAAACAAAAAGTGCATGGAAACCTCTGCTTCCCTCTGCGAAGGGCCTATCTTTTACTTTCATGTATTTACTTTTATGCAAGAGTCAAAGTTTTCTCTCTATTCCTTTTATGTTTCTCCTTTGGAAAGCATCATGTGGTGAGGAAAGATCTAGGCACATATGTCCAGTTGAATACGGGTGGCATAAGTTATTATTGTTGATATCACCCTTGAGGTGAGTGTGTTGGGAGGCAAAACTATAAGCCCCTATCTTTCTTTGTGTCCGGTTGAAATGTTTTGCTCATGTGTACGCAATGAGTGTTAGCAATCAAAGAAGACTAAATGATGGTTGAGTATGTGGACTTGCCTAAAGGCTCCGATACGCGACCCTTTTTAAAAAGATGATGAATTGTAGTTGCAAAAGTTGACTGAGAACATAGTTTGTAGGTTTCCAATAGAGTTTATGCTTTATACTTCAATGTTGTGATGAAGCGCCGCCGCCTCGAGGCGGAACTTGGACAGGAGCACTTTTGCCCTCCGGCGGAGCGATTCCGCCGGGGGAACTTCCCTCCCGGAGGGGGAAATCATCGTCATCATCATCACCAACAACTCCCCCATCTTGGGGAGGGCTATCTTCATCAACATCTTCACAGCACCACCTCATCTGAAACCCTAGTTCATCTCTTGTGTTAAATCTTTGTATCAAAACTATAGATTGGTGCTTGTGGGTGACTAGTAGTGTTGATTACATCTTGTAGTTGATTACTATATGGTTTATTTGGTGGAAGATTATATGTTCAGATCCATATGATATCTAATACCCCTCTGATCTTGAGCATGTTTATTATTTATGAGTAGTTACTTTCGTTCTTGAGGTCACGGGAGAAGTCATGTTGCAAGTAATCATGTGAACTTGATATGTGTTCGATATTTTGATGGTATGTATGTTGCCATTCTCTTAGTGGTGTCATGTGAACGTCGACTACATGACACTTCACCATTTTGGGCCTACTGGAATTCATTGTGGAGTAGTTATTAGATGGTGGGTTGCGAGAGTGACATAAGATTGAACCCCAATTTATGCGCTATTCCTTAAGCGACCGACTGGATCCAAAAGTTTAATGCTATGGTTAGAATTTATTCTTAATACTTTTCTCATAGTTGTGGATGCTTGCAAGAGGGTTAATCAGAAGTAGGAGGTTTGTTCAAGTAAGAACAGCACCTAAGCACCGGTCCACCCACATATCAAATTATCAAAGTACCGAACACGAATTAAGCCAACATGATGAAAGTGACAAGATGAATTCCCGTGTACCCTCAAGAACACTTTGCTTATTATAAGAAACCGTTTTGGCCTATCCTTTTCTTCAAAAGGATTGGGCTACCTTGCTGCACTTTTGTTACTACTATCGTTACTTGCTCGTTACAAATTATCGTGCTACCAAACTACTCCGCTACTTACAATTTTAGCACTTGCAGACATTACCTTGCTGAAAACCACTTGTCATTTCCTTCTGCTCCTCGTTGGGTTTGACACCCTTACTTATCGAAAAGGGCTACAATTGACCCCATATACTTGTGGGTCATCAACCACCAATATCTTATTTTGAATCGGCGGTATTGTTGGATGAAGCGGCCCGGACCAACCTTACATACCATGTTCATGAGACCAGTTCCACCGACAGACATGCAACTAGTTTTCCATAAAGTTGGCTGGCGAGTGTCTGTTTCTCCTACTTTAGTTGAATCAAATTTGACTACGGCCGGTCCTTGTTGAAGGTTAAAACAGCAAACTTGATAAATCACTGTTGTGGTTTTTGTGCCGTAGGTAAGAACGTTCTTGCTATAAGCCTGTAGCAGCCACGTAAAACTTGCAACAACAAAGTAGAGGACGTCTAGTTTGTTTTTGCAGGGCATGTTGTGATGTGATATGGTCAAGACATGATGTGATATACGTTATTGTATGATATGATCATGTTTTGTAGAAGTTATCGGCAACCGGCAGGAGTCTTATGGTTGTCTCTTTATTGTATGAAATGCAAAGCCATGTAATTGCTTTACTATATCACTGTGCGGCAGCGATAGTTATAGAAGCAATAGTTAGCGAGACGACCACGACGAAACGATGGAGATCAAGGTGTCGAGCTGGTGACAATGGAGATCATGACGATGCTTTGAAGATGGAGATCAAAAGCACAAGATGATGATGGCCATATCATGTCACATATTTTGATTACATGTGATGTTTATCTTTGTGCATCTTATTTTGCTTAGTATGGCGGTAGCATTATAAGATGATCCCTTAACTAAATTTCAAGGTATAAGTGTTCTCCCTGAGTATGCACCATTGTGACAGTTTGTCGTGCTAAGACACCACGTGATGATCGGGTGTGATAGGCTCTACGTTCACATGCAACGAGTGCAAGACGGTTTTTCACATGCGGAATACTCGGTTTAAGCATGTACAGACATGGCCTCGGAACACTGGAGACCGAAAGGTCAAACATGAATCATATAGTAGATGATCAACATAGAGATGTTCACCATTGATGACTACTCCATCTCACGTGATGATCAGACATGGTTTAGTTGATTTGGATCACGTATCATTTACATGACTTGAGGGATGTCTATCTAAGTGGGAGTTCTTAAGTAATTGATTAATTGAACTTAATTTATCATGAACTTAGTCCTGATAGTATTTGCATATATATGTTGTAGATCAATGGCCCATCCTACCGTTCCCCTGAATTTAAAGTGTTCCTAGAGAAAGCTAAGTTGAAAGATGATGGTAGCAACTACACGGACTGGGTCCGTAACTTGGGGATTATCCTCATTGCTGCACATAAGAATTATGTCTTTGATGCACCACTAGGTGAAAGGCCTATTGCAGGAGCAGATGTTGATGTTTTGAACGTCTGGCAAGCTCGATCTGATGACTACTCAATAGTACAGTGTGCCATGCTTCACGACTTAGAATCAGGACTTCAAAGATGTTTCGGACGTCATGGAGCATATGAGATGTTCCAAGAGTTGAAGTTAATATTTCAAGCAAATGCCCAAGTTGAGAGATATGAAGCCTCGAACAAGTTCTGTAGCTTCAAGATGGAGGAGAACAGTTCTGTCAGTGAACACATACTTAGAATGTCTGGATATCATAATCCTTAACTCAGTTGGGAGCTCATCTTCCAGATGATAGTGTTATTGATAGAGTTCTCCAATCACTGCCACCAAGCTACAAAGGCTTTGTGATGAACTATAATATGCACGGGATGGAGAAAACAATTGCTGAGGTCTTCGCAATGCTCAAAGATGCGGAGGTAGGAATCAAGAAGGAGCATCAAATGTTGATGGTTAACAATACCACTAGTTTCAAGAAAAAGGGCAAGGGAAAGAAAGGGAACTTCAAGAAGAATGGCAAACAAGTAGCCACTCCCGAGAAGAAGCCTAAACCTGGACCTAAGCCTGAAATTGAGTGCTTCTACTTCAAAGGGACTGGTCACTAGAAGCAGAACTGCCCCAAGTATTTGGCGGATAAGAAGGATGGCAAAGTGAACAAAGGTATATTAGATATACATGTTATTGATGTGTACCTTATTAATGCTCATAGTAGCGCCTGGGTATTTGATATTGGTTCGGCTG
Source organism: Aegilops speltoides (assembly GCA_021437245.1). Lineage (NCBI taxonomy): Eukaryota > Viridiplantae > Streptophyta > Magnoliopsida > Poales > Poaceae > Aegilops > Aegilops speltoides. The sequence continues at coordinate 408,331,339 of CM038141.1, read as the reverse complement.
CTCATATTTGTACCTCGAAACAGGAGCTACGGATAAAACGAACATTGGTTAAGCAAGAGGTGACGATGCGTGTCGGGAATGGTTCCAAGGTCGATGTGATCTCCGTCGGCATGCTACCTCTACATCTACCTTCGGGATAAGATTTAGACCTGAATAATTGTTATTTGGTGCCAGCGTTGCGCATGAACATTATATCTGGATCTTGTTTAGTGCGAGATGGTTATTCATTTAAATTAGAGAATAATGGTTGTTCTATTTATATGAGTAATACCTTTTATGGTCATGCACCCTTGAAGAGTGGTCTATTTTGAATCTCGATTGTGGTGATACACATATTCATAATATTGATGCCAAAAGATGCAAAGTTGATATTTATAGTGCAAAATATTTGTGGCACTGCCGTTTAGGTCATATTGGTGTAAAGCGCATGAAGAAACTCCATGCAGATGGACTTTTGTAATCACTTGATTATGAATCATTTGATACTTGCGAACCATGCCTCATGGGCAAGATGACTAAAACTCCGTTCTTCGGAACAATGGAGCGAGTTAATGACTTATTCGTAATGATACATACCGATATATGCGGTCCAATGAGTGTTGAGGCATGCGGCGGGTATTGTTATTTTATAACCTTCACAGATGATTTGAGCAGTTATGGGTATATCTACTTAATGAAACACAAGTCTGAAACATTTGAAGAGTTCAAAGAATTTCATAGAGAAGTGGAGAATCATTGTAACATGAAAATAAAGTTTCTACGATCTGATCGCGGAGGCGAATATTTGAGTTATGAGTTTGGCCTTCATTGAAAACAATTTGGAATAGTTTCACAACTCACGCCAGCTGAAACACGACAGCGTAATGGTGTGTCCGAACGTCGTAACCGTACTTTATTAGATATGGTGCGATCTATGATGTCTCTTACCGATTTACCACTATCGTTTTGGGGTTATGCATTAGAGATAGTTGCATTCACGTAAAATAGGGCACCATCTAAATCCGTTGAGACGACACCATATGAACTGTGGTTTGGCAATAAACCTAAGCTGTCATTTCTTAAAGTTTGGGGTTGCGATATTTATGTCAAATGGCTTCAGCCCGATAAGCTCGAACCCAAATCGTAGAAGTGCTTCTTCATAGGATACCCTAAGGAAACAATTGGGTACACCTTCTACCACAGATCCGAAGGCAGGATCTTTGTTGCCAAGAATGGAACCTTTCTAGAGAAGGAGTTTGTCTCGAAAGAAGTGAGTGGGAGGAAAGTAGAACTTGATGAGGTAACTGTACCTTCTCTCAATTTGGAAAGTAGCTCATCCGAGAAATCCGTTCCCGTGATGCCTACACCAACTAGAGAGGAAGCTAATGATGATGATCATGAAACTTTGAATCAAGTTACTACCGAACCTAATAGGTCAACCATAACACGATCGACACCAGAGTGGTACGGTAATCCTGTTCTGGAAATCATGTTACTTGACCATGGTGAACCCACGAACTATGAAGAAGCTATGATGAGCCCAGATTCCACAAAATGGCTTGAGGCCTTGAAATATGAGATAGGATCCATGTATGAGAACAAAGTGTGGACTTTGGTGGATTTGCCCGATGATCGGCAAGCCATAGAGAATAAATGGATCTTCAAGAAGAAGATTGACGCTGATGGTAATGTTATTGTATACAAAGCTCGACTTGTCGCAAAAGGTTTTCGACAAGTTCAAGGAGTTGACTATGATGAGACTTTCTCACCCATAGCGATGCTTAAGTCTATCTGAATCATGTTAGCAATTGCCGCATTTTATGATTATGAAATCTGGCAAATGGATGTCAAAACTATATTCCTTAATGGATTTCTTAAAGAAGAGTCGTATATGATGCAACTAGAAGGTTTTGTCGATCCTAAAGGTGCTAACAAAGTGTGCAAGCTCCAGCGATCCATCTATGGATTGGTGCAAGCATCTCGGAGTTTGAATATACGCTTTGATGAGGTGATCAAAGCATATGGTTTTATACAGACTTTCGGAGAAGCATGTATTTACTAAAAAGTGAGTGGCAGCTCTGTATCATTTTTATTATTATATGTGGATGACATATTGTTGATTGGAAATGATGTAGAATTTCTGGATAGCATAAAAGGATACTTGAATAAAAGTTTTTCAATGAAATACCTTAGTGATGCTGCTTATATATTGGGCATCAAGATCTATAGAGATAGATCAAGATGCTTAATAGGACTTTCACAAAGCTCATACCTTGACAAAGTTTTGAAGAAGTTCAAAATGGACCAGTCAAAGAAAGGGTTCTTGCCTGTGTTGCAAGGTGTGAAATTGTGTCAGACTCAATGCCCAACCACTGCAGAAGATAGAGAGAAAATGCAAGTCATTCCCTATGCCTCAACGATAGGTTCTATCATGTTTGCTATAATGTGTACCAGACCTGATATGTGCCTTTGCCATAAGTCTGGCAGGAAGGTACCAAAGTAATCCAGGAGTGGATCACTTGATAGCGGTCAAGAATATCCTGAAGTACCTGAAAAGGACCAAGGATATGTTTCTTGTTTATGGAGGTGACAAAGATCTCGTCGTAAATGGTTATGTCGATGCTAGTTTTGACACTGATCCGGATGACTCTAAGTCACAAATCGGATACGTATTTATTTTGAATGGTGGAGCTGTCAGTTGGTGAACTTCCAAGCAAAGCGTCATGGCGGGATCTACGTGTGAAGTGGAGTACATAGCTGCTCCGGAAGCAGCAAATGAGGGAGTCTTGATAAAGGAGTTCATATCCGATCTAGGTGTAATACCTAGTGCATCGGGTCCAATGAAAATCTTGTGTCACAATTCTGGAGCAATTGCCTTGGCGAAGGAATCTAGATTTCACAAAAGAACCAAACACATCAAGAGACGCTTCAACTCCATCAGTGATCAAGTCAAGGAGGGAGACATAGAGATTTTCAAAATACATACGGATCTGAATATAGCAGACCCATTGAGTAAGCCTCTTCCACGAGCAAAACATGATCAGCACCAAAACTCCTTGGGTGTTAGAATCATTACAATATAATCTAGATTATTGACTCTACTGCAAGTGGGAGACTAAAGGAAATATGCCCTAAAGGCAATAACAAAGTTGTTATTTTATATTTCCTTATTTCATGATAAATGTTTATTGTTCATGCTAGAATTGTATTAACTGGAAACTTGATACATGTGTGGATACATAGACAAAATACCATGTCCCTATTAAGTCTCTACTAGACTAGCTCGTCGATCAAAGATTGTTAAGTTTCCTTACCATAGACATGTGTTGTCATTTGATAAACGGGATCACATCATTAGGAGAATGATGTGATGGACAAGACCCATTCGCTAGCTTAGCATTATGATCGCTCAATTTTATTGCTATTGCATTCTTCATGTCAAATACATATTCCTTCGACTATGAGATTATGCAACTCCCGATACCGGAGGAATGCCTTGTGTGCTATCAAACGTCACAATGTAACTAGGTGATTATAAAGATGCTCTACAGGTATCTCCGAAGGTGCTTGTTGGGTTGGCATAGATCAAGATTAGGATTTGTCACTTCGAGTATCCGAGAGGTATCTCTGGGCCCTCTCGGTAATACACATCATAAGAAGCCTTGATTGACTAATGAGTTAGTTGCAGGATGATGTATTACGGAATGAGTAAAGAGACTTGCCGGTAATGAGATTGAACAAGGTATGAAGATACCAACGATCGAATCTCGGGCAAGTAACATACCGTTGACAAAGGGAATAATGTATGTTTTCATAACGGTTTGACCAATAAAGATCTTCATAGAATATTCGGAGCCAATATGAGCATCCAGGTTCCACTATTGTTTATTGACCAGAGAGGTGTCTCGGTCATGTCTACATAGTTCTCGAACCTGTAGGGTCCGCACGCTTAACGTTCAATGACGATATTGTATTATATGAGTTATGTGATTTGGTGACCGAATGTTGTTCGGAGCCCCCAATGAAGATGAGGACTCTCTAAATGGTCGAGAGGTAAAGATTGATATATAGGATGATAGTATTCAGACACCAGAAGTATTCCGGAGTGTATCAGGTATTTATCGGAGTACCGGAGGGGTTACCAGAACCCCAGGGAGAAGATATGGGCCATATGGGCCATAAGAGGGGAGCACCAGCCCACAAGGGGTGGTGCCCACCTTAGGCATGTGGCCGAATTGGAGAAGGAAAATGGGCGGCTCGCCCCCCCTTCCTTTCTCTCTTCCTCCTTCCCGTTCTTCTCCGGTGGAAAAAGGAAAGGGGTGAAAGTGCAACTAATCCCCGGGTGGTTTTGGTAATTAATAACAACATATATATCATTGAACTAATTGTTTCTTGAGAATATTTCAGAAAGTTCAGTGATATGGGTATGGCAATGACTGATGATGTGGACCCCTCAAAATGCTAAGGAAAACATTGGCAAAAGCTCAAGACTCTATTTTTGGTTTAGTGATTCAAGATCACATTGAGTCCATAGGAAAGCCAATACTATTAAAAGGGGATGAGGTTATGATGATGATCTGGTTGCTCAAAGTGCTTAGTGATCTATCTCTCAAACTATCAGCAATCTTTCATTCCAACATATGCTCATAAGTAATCTCGGTCCCACCGATTCCATAAACTCAGTCACACCGAGATGAACCACCTCAGCCATATAGCCAAACCCTAGAAATTTCGGATTTTCCGATTCCAAACTCGGTCTTACCGAAATTGGTGTTGCCAACCTTCTGTAACCTTCTGTACTCAAATCAGTGTCACCGAGATGACAAAGTCGGTCCCACCGAGAATGGCAAACCCTAATCTTTGGAAGAATCGGACTAACCGAGATTGTATTTTTGGTCCCACCGAAAATCCCAACGTTCACAAGATTTGAACTTTCGGTCTCACCGAGTTGTCAACTTCGGTCTGACCGAGATTGGTCAAATGTGTGTAACGGTTGGATTTTGTGTGGAGGCTATAAATACCCCTCCACCTCCTCTTCATTCGTGGAGAGAGCCATCAGAAAGAACTAACACTCCTACCTTACATTTCTGAGAAGAAAACTACCTACCCTTGTGTTGAGATCAAGTTGCTCCACTCCCACCATATGAAACTTGATTTCTAGTCTTCCCAAGTTGCTTTCCACTCAATCCCTTCTTCCACCACAGCCAAATCAGCGAGGAGAGTTGAGTGTTGGGTAGATTATCATTTGAAGCACAAGAGCAAGGAGTTCATCATCACCAACACCATCTATTACCTTTTGGAGGGTGGTGCCTCCTAGATTGGTTAGGTGTCGCTTGGGAGCCTCCGTCAAGATGTGGAGTTGAACCAAGAAGTTTGTAAGGGCAAGGAGATCGCCTACTTCGTGAAGATCTACCCCGAGTAAGGCTAGTCCTCCGTGGACGTAGGCCATGATGGCATAGACAAGGTTGCTTCTTCGTGGACCCTTCGTGGGTGGAGCCCTCCGTGGACTCTCGCAGCCGTTACCCTCCGTGGGTTGAAGTCTCCATCAACGTGGATTGACGATAGCACCACCTATCGGAACCACGAGAAAAATCTCCGTGTCTCCAAATTGCGTTTGCTCTTCTCCACCTCTATTTACTACATGTGCAATTTACTTTCCGCTGCCATTACTCTAGAATTGCATGTGTAGGGTGATACTTGACTTGGTCATCATTGTGAACTTGCTAAAAACTTGTCCTAATCAAAAGGCTAAACTTTTAAATTGTCAAGTAGTCTAATCACCCCCCCTCTAGACATACTTCCGATCCTACAAGTGGTATCAGAGCTTTGGTCTCCATTGGATTGGTTTCCATTGCATTGGACTCCATAAGCTTGGTTTCACAACCTAGGAGAGTATGGCGTCTAGTGAGGGTAATTTTCGTAGAGGTCCTTACTTTGATGGTTCAAATTTTGCTAGTTGGAAGCACAAAATGAAAATGCATATTCTTGGACATAACCGTGCCGCATGGGGCATTATTTGTGTTGGCTTGCAAGGTGAGTTCTTGAGGAAGGAAAAGTTCGGATCGCGGCTTACATCGGATGAGTTGCGGATGTTACAGAACAATGCTCAAGCTTGTGACATTCTCTTCAATGCTTTGTGTCCCGAGGAGTTCAACAAGATCAGCCGTCTTGAGAATGCAAAAGAGATTTGGGATACTTTGGTCGAAATGCACGAAGGTACCGAGTCCGTGAAGGAATCAAAGCTAGCTGTTCTTCAAGGTCAACTTGACAAGTTCAAGATGAAGGAAGGTGAAGGAGTCGCTGAAATGTACTCTAGGCTTGCTCTCATCACCAATGAGATTGCCGGCTTAGGAAGCGAAGAAATGACCGACCGATTCATCATCAAGAAGATTCTCAGAGCTTTGGATGGAAAGTATGACACCGTGTGCACTTTGATCCAAATGATGCCAAACTACAAGAATCTCAAGCCTACCGAAGTCATTGGAAGAATTGTTGCTCATGAGATGACACTTAAAGATAAGGAAGAGCTTCACAACAAGTCAAGTGGTGCTTACAAGGCTACAGTTGAAGCTCCCACAACCTCAAGTGACAAGTTAGCTTCCAATGAAGAGATAAGCCTAATGGTGAAGAACTTCAACAAATTCTACAAGAGTAGAAGCAAGGAAAGAAGCTCAAAGTCTAGATCATATGATGAAAAGAGATCTTCCAGTCGTGATCGAAACTGCTACAATTGTGGAAGACCCGGACACTACTCAAATGAGTGTTTGAATCCCCACAAGAGAAGAGAAGAATCTCCAAGAAGAAGAAGCTCAAGAGAAGAGTCGCCTCGGAAAGAGAGAAGGAGTAGAGATGATCGTTATGAACGAAGATCCTCTCGGAGAAGCAAGGATTCGGAAAGGAAAGACAAGTCATCAAGGAGCTACACAAGAAGAAAACATCAAGCTCATGTTGGTGAATGGGTCTCCGGCTCCGACTCCGACAATCACTCGAAAGAAGCTATCACTCCAACTCCGAATACTGATCAAGATGAAGGTGTTGCGGTCTTGCTCTCGTGTCCTCCAACTCCAACTCCTATGACATATTTGATTCACCAAATGAGGGAATTGGAAGATGCTTCATGGCAAAAGGCCCCAAGGTATCACACCCTGAATTTATTGACTTTGATAGTGATGAAGATGACTTGCTTGGTGAAGATGAGCTTTTACATGACAAATCTAGTGAGCTTAGTAATGATGAACATGCTAGTAGTCTTTATAGTCGAGAAGAGTCGAATGACAATGCTATGAAGGAGATTGAGCGTCTAACTAAAGAACTAAACACTCTTAAGTTAGCTCATGAAACAACTCAAGAAGATCATAGAGAGCTCCTAAGATCTCATGAGAAGCTACGCTTCGAGAAGCTCAATCTAGAGCAAGAGCATGAGTTTCTAAAAGCTATCAATGACGATCTTCGAAAGAAGAGTTCTTCATATCTTTCCAAACGACTTCTCTTGTCTAATTTCTTGCCACCTATTAAAACTAAGCATGACAAGCATAAGAAAAATTCTTCATCTAGTAGTAACAATAACCATGCTAAACCAAATGTTGTTACTTCTAGTAATTCTCTTGATTCCACTAACAATGTTTCAAGCCAAGTTTCACTTGAGCAAGAAAATAGTTTATTGAAAGGGATTATAGAGAAAGGTGTCTACAAGAGCCTTGCCGGAAGCAAGAACTTTGAGGAAATTGTTCGCAAGCAAGGAAGACACCGGAAGAATCAAGGAATTGGTTTTGAGCGAAAGTTCAACGCCGAGGGTGTTGAATGGGAAGAAGGTCAATATCCCATTCCAAAGTTTGTTTCTCAAAAGGAGAAGTATGATCCTACCTCTTCAAATGTGGAACAAGCTCAAGATGACCTTCCACCACAAGACCACAAGCTAAAAGGCAAGGACAAGCTTCAAGAAGAGATTGATGCATTCATTGAAGCACCCAAGGCCATGGTCAAGTGGGTTCCCAAGGAAACTTCAAGTTCTACTTCGTCAAGTTCAACTACTACCCCAAGGATTCCCATCAAGATGATGTGGATCCCGAAGAAGAAGAACTAGAGAGTTCTTGAGGGTGACTCCGCCAACATACTTCACTCACATTCATTTTGGCAAGAACTTGTGCAATCAACTTCCACATCTTGCACTAGTTCATGGAGTCACAAACCCTCATGTTGGTAAGTCAAGGGACAAGGTAATCATTGCTTTCATGGACATCATCTTTTGTGTACTTCAATCTATGTCCATGGATATCCTTGTTTGTTCCTTGTGGGACTAACCCATGTAGGTATTGAAAGTGCCCGAATCCAAAGGATTGCTCCCAACTCTTGGTGATTTTCATCAACATTGAGCATCCACATCTTCAACATCTACATGAAGTCTTCAACGACAACCCAAGGTTAGTTTGACCCTTTAAAAGGGGTTCTCACATCAAGGGGGAGCTTTGCTCTTAAGAATTGAGCTAAAGCATCTTCAAATGATGTGAACACATTAATGCTTTATGTAAAAGTGGTAACCCCACTTGTGCTTAAACGATGAGTATGACCTATGATCAAATGTTCTCATTTGACTCCTAAGTCAATATACTCATATATAGATGACCTAGTCATCGCCAAATTGTGTGATAGTAGCTAGTGTTTTGTTTGTGCATGTTTGACACATATTTCATTTGCTATCTTATTGTGTGAGCATGTTGGATGCATAATTTTATCCATTCGAGGACATCCATTTGTTGCTTTGGTCTTTTGGATTTTTCTTTTTGACCAAATGGATGGACAAGAATGCCTAAGTTCCTCCCCTAGCTATCTATGCTTTCTTGTCTCAAATTCCATTCATGCTTATATCACAAACTTTGATCAAGTCTTTTTCGGACAGACCGAGTGAGGAGCACTCGGAGCCACCGATCCGTCAAAAACTTAACTTCCAAAACCTTCTAAGTACTTTCGGTCAAACCAATATACTCAAATCGGACAGACCGAAATCACTTGGATTGATCTAGGTTTTCACCTCGGTGAAACCGAGTTGCAAATTTCGGTGTGACCGAAGTGAGTAACTGCTTGCAGTTAACCATCTCGGTCCCACCGAGTTTTCCAACTCGGTCCCACCGACAGCTGAAGGGTATATATACCCGAGGGCAGCGCGCGTTGATTATTCCTTCAAAACGTCTCGCCTCAAACCCTTAGCTGCCGTCGCCGTGGTCTCCGGATCGTCTCCGCCGTCGCCTGTGCGCCCTCGCCGCGGGTCTCCATCGCCGTCAACGGTCAATCTCACCGCACCGTTGCCGCCGTAGTGAAACTCCACCTAGTTGGGTGAGTTTCGATCCCTCTCGTGCTTCAACCTCTGATTCAATGCACGATAGGTTTTGCCTAGCTTCTTGCCAAGTTTGAAATCTTCCTATCCAGCAGATTAGTTCTTAGAACGAAATTCGAGTGCAAATTTTAGGGTTAGGTTTCCGCCGAACACATCTCGGTGTGACCGATTCTACATTCTCGGACTGACCGATTTGGCCTCTGGCCATTGCACTGCACTTTTCGGTCCAACCGAGTTGTGCAAATCGGTAAGACCGAAATGAGGATTTAGTGAAACCCTAGTGTTCTCGGCTAGACCGAAACCCATTTCGGTCCAACCGAAAGTGGTGTGAATGGTTCTGTTTAGACACTTCGGATTCACCGAATTTTAGACTCGGTCAGACCGAAATGCATTCTGTGAAAACCTAAAACTGAAGTTTGAACTCATTTTTTTGCAAAATCCTCTGCAGTTTGTGATAACTCTTCTATTCTGCCTATACCTATTCTATTCACAGGTTGTCAGCCATGTCAGATGCAAGTGACAGCCAGAACAGGTCTGAATCACCAGTTGAGATTCGAGAGCGGCACAAGTCCCAAGCAAGCAGTTTTTCTGATGATGGAGAGAGGAGCACCCCAAGTGGTTTGCCTCCTGCTGCCACCAGGGCCAGGAAGAAGAGAAATTCTGATGAGGAGGACTCTGACTTTGTTGCTGAGGAGGAGATTACATCTAAGCCTAAGAGAAAAGTGGTTGCCAAAGACTATCAAGGGCAACAAACAAAGAAAGGCACCAGCAAGGTGAAGAAGTCCACAGTTGCAAAGAAGCTGAGCATGGAAGAAGAAACCTCCAGCAAGGTAAAGAAAACTTCCAAGAGGAAGAGGATAGTTCATGATGAAGCTGATGATGATTCTGATGAGGAAGCACCCCAGCCTCCTCAGAAGCCTAAGTTGATGGGAGATGCCATCAGGGCAGGAGCACCCACTAAATCTAAGCCATCAGCTCCAGCAAAGGCAGCCCAAGCCAAACCTGCTGCCAAGCCCAAGAAAACAGTGAGAAATATTCCTGCTTCAGAGAAGAAGAAGGACAATGTGCCACCAGCAGAATCAGATGAAGAGGCACATGTGTTGCTGAAACTCAGACAGAAACTGCCAGTCCATAATGAAGCTCATCCTCGAGCTGAAAATATGAAGGAAAGGAAGGACAAAGGTCTCAGGCTATGGAGGCAAGTTGATCCATATGCCACCAGGAGAAGGACAGCTGTTGACTCAAGGTTCCATACCAGAGAGCAACAAGATTTCTATGAGACAGTGCTTATGGACAAGAAGCCAATTGTTGCTGACACCAGATATGTTGACTGGAAATACATCGACAGTGAAGAGCACAGAGACTACTTCCCACATGTGCATGAGAGCTTCACTGCATGTGGAGTTGCAGAGTTCGTTGGTCAGAAGCTGACTGCTTGGAATGATGAGATGATCATGCAGTTCTATGCCACAGCACACTTCTATCCAGATGGCAGAATTGTATGGATGACTGAAGGCCAGAGATTCTCTTCAACAGTTGAAGAGTGGGCTGAACTACTGAATGCTCCAGTATCAAGAGATGATGATGTAGATGTCTATGGAATCCCCAAGAAGAATCACGAGTCTATGAGGAACATGTACAATGAGGTACCAGCCAAGGATGTTGAGATATGGAAGCTGGGATCAGTGTATCATCTTCAGGCAGGTCTCCCAACCACTAACACCATTCTGAGGCATACTTTGATGCCCAAGTCAGGAGACCATCGCATGATAAGAGGCTATTCAATCAACATGCTGCACATTCTAGATCAGAAGACACCTTTCAAGGTGATGGACCTGATAGTTGAGACTATCAAGAGGACAAAGACAGAGACTGAAGAGGTCATGTGGGTTTGCCCCGCACATTCAGATGCTCATCAATGCCAAGTTTGGCACGGGCACCTACTTGTTGGATAGACCCCACTTGCCACTGCAGCCTGAACATGAAGATAATGAAGTTATAATGACTGAGGATGATCCCACATCTGTTGAAGGACAAGCTAAGTCTGAAGCTGCCAAACAAGCCAAAGCTGAGAAGGAAGCAGCAGCAGCAGCAGCTAAGCCCAAGAGCGTTGGAGAACAACTTCTTGAAGCTACCCAGAGGATTGAACTACGCCTGGCCAGCATAGTGCAGTCTCAGGAGAGTCTTGAGAGGATAGTTGAAGACAAGTTCCATGCTCTGGATGTCAAGCTGACTGAAGTGCAGGTCACCGTCAACAAGCTTGAGGCAGATATCGAGGAAGCCAAGAGGGAGAAGGCAGAGCTCATGAAGGAGATGCAGGATGACCTTGTCGAGGATGACTACGAGCAGCCTGCTCCAGTGCCCACAAAGCCCAGATCAGCTGCTATTCCAGTGACAGACCCCAGGGCTACTGCATCAGCACCTCCCACAGCTCCATCAGTTCCAGCTCCAGCTCCAGTGTCCACTCCTCCAGCTCCACAGACTTCAGCAGAAGCCTTTGCAGATGCAGCTATCTCCACTCCATCAACGCAGACAGGAGCCGCCAGCAGAGTCCCTAGTGACGTTTAGCTCTATACCTTTCGAACTTTTTGGTAACTTGTTGCCAAAGGGGGAGAAATTGTATAGATCATAGGACTTCGAGAGAGAGAGTGCTCGTTTTTGCTCTTTCGTTTGCGGTTTTCTTTGAGATACTTTTGAGTTCTTCAAGACATTTCGTGTGTTTGATACTACGTTTGCTCTATCTTTGATGAGTATGAGTGCTTGATCATACTATGCCTTAATGTGTGCTTAATGCTTATCATATTCTATTCATATCTTGTATGATCATTTACTCATGTCTTGGTGATTGGGTGCATGCTATTCATTCTTATCATTTTGTGCGCTCCACCAAGATGTATGTGACATGGAAGAGTGACCCATGATCCTAATCGATTGTGCATTTGCATTCAAACGCAAATTTTAAATAATGCACAAATTTAGGGGGAGCTCTTGCTTATCACATACTTCGATGATATTATTCATTGATTATATCATTTGTCGAAGCTTTGATCTATATGTTGTCATCAATTACCAAAAAGGGGGAGATTGAAAGTGCAACTAATCCCCGGGTGGTTTTGGTAATTAATAACAACATATATATCATTGAACTAATTGTTTCTTGAGAATATTTCAGAAAGTTCAGTGATATGGGTATGGCAATGACTGATGATGTGGACCCCTCAAAATGCTAAGGAAAACATTGGCAAAAGCTCAAGACTCTATTTTTGGTTTAGTGATTCAAGATCACATTGAGTCCATAGGAAAGCCAATACTATTAAAAGGGGATGAGGTTATGATGATGATCTGGTTGCTCAAAGTGCTTAGTGATCTATCTCTCAAACTATCAGCAATCTTTCATTCCAACATATGCTCATAAGTAATCTCGGTCCCACCGATTCCATAAACTCAGTCACACCGAGATGAACCACCTCAGCCATATAGCCAAACCCTAGAAATTTCGGATTTTCCGATTCCAAACTCGGTCTTACCGAAATTGGTGTTGCCAACCTTCTGTAACCTTCTGTACTCAAATCGGTGTCACCGAGATGACAAAGTCGGTCCCACCGAGAATGGCAAACCCTAATCTTTGGAAGAATCGGACTAACCGAGATTGTATTTTCGGTCCCACCGAAAATCCCAACGTTCACCAGATTTGAACTTTCGGTCTCACCGAGTTGTCAACTTCGGTCTGACCGAGATTGGTCAAATGTGTGTAACGGTTGGATTTTGTGTGGAGGCTATAAATACCCCTCCACCTCCTCTTCATTCGTGGAGAGAGCCATCGAAAAGAACTAACACTCCTACCTTACATTTCGAGAAGAAAACTACCTACCCTTGTGTTGAGATCAAGTTGCTCCACTCCCACCATATGAAACTTGATTTCTAGTCTTCCCAAGTTGCTTTCCACTCAATCCCTTCTTCCACCACAGCCAAATCAGTGAGGAGAGTTGAGTGTTGGGGAGATTATCATTTGAAGCACAAGAGCAAGGAGTTCATCATCACCAACACCATCTATTACCTTTTGGAGGGTGGTGCCTCCTAGATTGGTTAGGTGTCGCTTGGGAGCCTCCGTCAAGATGTGGAGTTGAACCAAGAAGTTTGTAAGGGCAAGGAGATCGCCTACTTCGTGAAGATCTACCCGAGTAAGGCTAGTCCTCCGTGGGCGTAGGCCATGATGGCATAGACAAGGTTGCTTCTTCGTGGACCCTTCGTGGGTGGAGCCCTCCGTGGACTCTCGCAGCCGTTACCCTCCGTGGGTTGAAGTCTCCATCAACGTGGATTGACGATAGCACCACCTATCGGAACCACGAGAAAAATCTCCGTGTCTCCAAATTGCGTTTGCTCTTCTCCACCTCTATTTACTACATGTGCAATTTACTTTCCGCTGCCATTACTCTAGAATTGCATGTGTAGGGTGATACTTGACTTGGTCATCATTGTGGACTTGCTAAAAACTTGTCCTAATCAAAAGGCTAAACTTTTAAATTGTCAAGTAGTCTAATCACCCCCCCTCTAGACATACTTCCGATCCTACAAGGGGGGTGCCACTTGGGGAAACCCCAAGTACGATTCTGATCCTACTTGGGGTGCCCCCTGGCTGCCTCTCCTCCCCTCCCACCTATATATATGTGGGGAGGGGGCGCATAGAACACACAACATCAATTGTTAGCCATGTGTAGCACCCCCCTCCATAGTTTACACCCCCGGTCATATTCTCGCGGTACTTTGGCGAAGCCCAGCGCGTATCACATCACTATCGCCGTCACCATGCCATCGTGCTGACGGACCTCATCTACTTCCTCGACATCTTGCTGGATCAAGACGACGAGGGACGTCATCGAGTTGAACGTGTGCAGAACTCGGAGGTGCCGTACGTTCGGTACTTGATCGGTCGGACCTAGGAGAAGTTCGAGTACACCAACCGCATTGTCAAATGCTTCCGCTTACGGTCTCCGAGGGTCCGTACGGACATTCTCCCCCTCTCGTTGCTATGCATCTCCTAGATAGATCTTGCGTGAGCGTAGGAAATTTTTGGAATTGCATGCTACGTTCCCCAACACTATACCCACTTAATATTTCATCATCTCTGTCTCCAGTAGGTTTTCCTGCTTTGCAAAAGCTGTAAAAGGTGTTCCTTGATAAATAAAATTGCATTTTCATTCTATCAAGGAAAGAGGATGGAACTCTTCGAAGAGGTCCAGCAGAAAGATATTGCCATTCACATTTGAAACAAGTCCTTTTAGACTAGAAAGGGATTCAGACCAAAACTTGAGAGCCGTTCTCACATTTTTTATTTAGCGGTAAGATTTTTAGCAGGATCTTCGAAACCTATAGGGATATCCCAACCATTTTGAAACACCTCATGGATGGAGGCATGTTGGAACCAGAAATTCTCAAATATAAAGTCTATCTTTAGGAATACTAGTATCAATCTGAATCACTCAAGGCAAATGGTCAGAAATGGGTTTGGCGAAGGGAAATACATTGGAAGGAGGAAAAAGAAGTCATCCAAGAAGTATAGGTGAAAAACAAAACTAGTTTCTCAAGAAGAGGCCTCTCTTGCATGTTGGAACAAGTAAAATTCCCCGTCTTTAGTAGGAAGTTTGACTAGCCCATGATTATTGATGACCTCTTTGAAGAGTTAAGAGTAACATGTCATAAACATCTCTACCTCGCATGTTTCTATCAGAAGGATCCCTAGTAAAATTAAATTCGCCCACCATAATCCAATCCATGTCATCGGGCATTTGAATGTTTGAAAACTTTAATGAATTCTGATTTCTTGTGAGGGTGACAAAGCCCATATATATTACTTTAAATCTAGGACTCATTTTGAAAGTTACTAGTGAACTGCATGGATAAAGAGAAATCATTTGGAAGAGCCAATTCTCCTAAGATGGAGTCATTCCAGACCATAATAAACCCACCAAGAGGCACCCATTGAAGGAAAATACTCCAATTAGGTTAATCTTCTTGGGAAAACATCCTAATAAACACCAAATAGAAAATAAACTACTTTCCTCAATTTTATTACCTAAGGCATTCCATTTATCCTAAGAGTTTGCACCTCTAATGTTCCAGTTCAAAATCTTCCATCACATATTTATAACCATTAATAACAAAAGGGCTTTGGGACCAATTGCTAGGAACCATCACTAGTCAAACCAACACATTGCTCGAAAGAAATTTGTGGAAATTAAAACAAGGCCACCATAACTTAGGACACAAATTTGTCCACAAAAAGAACATTATAATCATTAAACATCTTTTCCTGACAGGCCAACCAACATGGTAAAATAACATATTGCGGCAAAGTGACATTATAGAACTGAATTCTGAAATATGCCATTGCCAACCACATAGTGAGATGCTCAGATTTTATGTTGTACTATCATTATGCCATAGTCTTGGTTTCCTTCTTCACCTTGAACTTTTATGATCTCTACTCCATGCCTTTTACCACTCGAGTGTCTGATCTTCCATTTTTGGCTAGTTTATCGTCTAGGTGCTTTGATGTCTAAGGAGGCTTTTGCATTTCATGCAAGACAATTTCTATCCATTCAAGTTATCCTTTTGAAAATATTTTCTTGATATGTTTGATTTTGTTGCTTCTTCTTACCTCTGTGTCAACTAAAGGAGTCTTACCCTTCCTTTTCCTTGGGTTGGAGTTATTGAGGGTGGGGGAGAATCCTGATTTTCGTTGTTATCTCCACGAACCATTAGATAAAGTGTTTTCCTCCTCATTATCCTAAAGGTTTATATTTCAAAACTTCAAATTGCACAATATAATTAAGAAATCCAGTAACGCATGACTTGCCAGTATGCTCACGATCATGACGTCCTAAGACCTAATCCAATGGCGATGAACATGATCATGCCATAATCAATTCTAGTATGTCCATTGTTACAGATCTTGTGTGATTAATTTGCAGAAATATAATATTTTTTGAGAAGGAGGATTTTCCCCGGCCTCTACATCAGGCTATGC
The DNA here is from genome assembly GCA_021437245.1 of Aegilops speltoides. NCBI lineage: Eukaryota > Viridiplantae > Streptophyta > Magnoliopsida > Poales > Poaceae > Aegilops > Aegilops speltoides. The sequence continues at coordinate 408,315,002 of CM038141.1, read as the reverse complement.
ACACATCCATTTTATTAAATAAAGTAACAACAAAGTACGAAATTCTTCTCAGGTTCGCAAGCTAACTCAAAACAAAAGTAAAATGCCACAACTAGCAGAAATAGGACATGATGGCTAAATATCTATCATATATTATTGGACTGTCATCCAAGCCGGTTGTATGTAGCCCATGCTACGTTCTGCCAACGGTTACACCCAAAGGCTATATGCTCCCTGACTTCCACACAGTTGAGTAATGACAATGTATGGATCCATCCAGACGCCCGGAAGATAACCTGCAAAAAAATGTGATACTGTTTGGTTAACGATAACGTCATTCCGAAAGTTTCAAATAGCGAAAAGTAATGCAAAAGCTCACACCCAAATTTGTGCCGTTGTATTAGGATCTACGTCATTTAACCAGGTGGCAAATAAATTGAAGATGCTATTAGGTGGACAGACATTAAAGGACACATGTATTGTACGCCATAATAACCTGGCTAGTGGGCATTTGAGAAAAATATATTGTTTCCTCGTGGTCACAGAAACAACACGATTTACTACCTTTCCATCTATGTTTCGCCAAGTTATCCATAGTCAAAATCACTTCTGAAAGAACATGCGGTGCCCCCATGATTGGTTTTGATAATTGATGACAATCTCTATGGACTAATGGTTGCCTTGAGTTCTATTTGAAAGATTTGTCCATAGGATTTTCTTGGAGTCCATTTGTTGGTTTCAAGGAGAGTTTGTGATGACCAAGGTGCTATTAAGGAATTATCCAAAGATTAGTCATATGAGTGTTGAGCTTATAGCAAGCATGTCTTGAAGAAGAAGAGTGTGTGATCATTCATGTTTACCTTCAAGACATTATCCAAATGAAGAGAGTTGGAAAGATTCAAGGTTGATCAAGACTAAGTCAAAGAGTGAATCAAGTTGATCAACACATAAAGCATAGAAGATGTACCGAGAGGGATCATGCAATCCCATGGTATGGTAAGCATCGTCAATTACGCTTTGTGTACTAATCCATGGTCTATGTGAGAGATCTATGTGGGGTTAGGTACGTGTCCATGGGCTTGCGTCAAGAGAAAGATAGCTTACAACCCATGGAAAGGTTGACATCAAGTGGTGATCGTCATCAAGATTTCCGTGTGGAAGTTCAAGTGGAGCATCATGAAGAGATCAAGTGCTTGAATCTTGCCATCCATTATGGTGTCAATGGACTTGTGAAGATGTGTCGAAGAGTGGCTCACCCATAGTGGACTATGGGGAAGCAATCATCTAGTCTTCATCGAGCCAACGCAATTAAGAAAGGTGGTCCAACTTGAGGGAGTCAAGATCGTCATCATCTAGCTCAAGTGGACCATGTGCAAGGTAAAGGTTTGCCCTTGATAGGTTTTCTATTTTACCGGTCTCGTGGTGGTAGTTGGGAGACCGGGTTATAGGATTGTTTGCCGTACTATCAAGGGGGGCTCTCAAGTTGGTATCTTGATCGTATCGTTAGTAGAGAGCTCAAACCATTGCATCCTCTCATCAAGTTTCTTGATTCTTGTTTGGTTCTCTTTATGAGTCTTAGAGCTTATGTTCATCTTGATGACAAGCTTTATTTCATCAAAAACGGAGTTCGCATGCGTCTTCTATGATGTTTTCGGTGTTGGAGGTTTTACCGGTTTTATCCGAGGAAGGGCTCTCACCTTTTTATTATGGGCCTTTTCTATTTTGCTTCTTATTGATATTTATTTCAAGATTGTGTTAGCTCTTGTCTCTAGCTTTCCAACAAACTTGGTTTCATCAAATTTGGAGTCCGTTTGCAAAAGTTGTGGCAGTTTTGGTGTTCTGAAAAGGCTGCAGCGGTACTACCGCGAATTGGAGCGGATGTAATTTTTTACTACCGCTCCAGAGCTGTACTACCGCTCCAGAGCTGTACTACCGCGGCTCCTACAGCGGTAGTACCGCTCTGGACCAAAAAACTCGTCCCAAGTCCTGCGGAGGTAGGTACGGAAGTATTTTTTTTGTACCGCTCGCAAGCCGTAGTACCGCGATCCCTAGCGGTAGTACCGTGAGGATGAGCGGTAGTACCGCTTTGTGCGGGCTGTGAGCATAACGGTTGGATTTTCCCCCACCTATAAAAGGGGGTCTTCTTCCCCATTTAACCTTATCCTTTGAGCTCGTGTTCTTCCCCCATTGTTGACCTTCTTCGAGCTTGCTAACTCTCAATCCGTCCATGGATTCTTGCTAGTTTTTGAGGGAAAAGAGAGAGGAGATCTAGATCCACATTTCCACCAATCACTTTGTCCTCTATCTGAGGGGAACCCCTTGGATCTAGATCTTGGAGTTCTTGGCGTTGTCCTTCTTGTTCTTCCTCTCATATTCCTCCCTAGCATTAGTTGCTTCGGTGGGATTTGCGAGAGAAGGACTTGGGCACTCCGTGTGCCCTTGCCATTGCATTTAGTGCATCGGTTTGAGTGCTCCACGTGATACGTGGAAGTTACAAGTTGAGAAGCTTATTACTCTTGGGTGCTTGGTGCCCTTGAGCTTGTTCCTCTTGGGTGCTTGGGCGCCCTAGACGGTTGGTGGTGTTCGGAGCTCAATCATTGTGGTGTAAAGCTCCGGGCAAGCATCTGGGTCTCCAATTAGGTTGTGGAGATCACCCCGAGCAATTTGTCTGGTACCGGTGACCGCCCCCAAGGGTTGTCAAAGTTTACGGGTTCGGTGACCGCCCCCAAGGGTCGCCATTTGTACGGGTTCGGTGACCGCCCTCAAGGGTCCCTTAGTGGAATCACGACAGCTTGCATTGTGCGAGGGCGTGAGGAGATTACGGTGGCCCTAGTGGCTTCTTGATGAGCATTGTGCCTCCACACCGGTCCAAACGGAGATTAGCATCCGCAAGGGTGTGAACTTCGGGATACATCGTCGTCTCCGCGTGCCTCGGTTATCTCTTACCCGAGCCCTTTACTTATGCACTTTATTTTGTGATTGCCATATTGTTCTTTGTCATATATCTTGCTATCACATAGTTGCTTATCTTGCTTAGCATAAGTTGTTGGTGCACATAGGTGAGCCTAGTTGTTTTAGGTTTTGTGCTTGACAAATTAACCGCTAGGTTTATTCCGTATTTGTTCAAGCGTTAACCGTAATTATTTTAAAGCGCCTATTCACCCTCCCTCTAGGCGACATCCTCGATCTTTCAATTTGTATCAGAGCCTTGTCTCTCTTTGTTGGGCTTAACCGCCTAGAGAGTAAAGATGTCGACTAGGGGATTAGGATTCTCTGACACTCTTAGTTTCGATGGCACAAATTTTGATGTTTGGGTAATTCACATGCTTAATCTCTTTAGGGTCATGGACCCAAATTTAGAGCGAATTGTAGATATGGGTTTTTCTCCTCCAAAGGATCCCCAAAGATTATCTTTAGAGGATGAGAAAAACTCTTATCTCAATGCTCAAGCTTCTAATGTGCTTTTGGATGCTTTGAGCAATGTAGTTATATTTCAACTCATGCCGTTCCGGGATGCTCGTGAGTTGTGGACAAAGCTTCAAGATAAATATGGCATGTCCAAGATTTGTAAGGATGATTGTTCTCCCTCCACCTCCGGCCACGTTGGATTCTCAACTTCTTCTACTTCACCTACATGTGGTTTGCCACAAGGTAATGACATGGTGAGTAGTGGTGTTCATTGCAATGATGATAATGGGCTTATTGTTGATAATCCTTCATCACTTTCTTATTGCAATGCTTCATCTTTGAACTTTAACACTTCTAGCACTCCAAATGTTTCACATGCTTGTGTTGATAGTCCTTGCATATCATGTAGAAATTTCTTGACTAAATCTCATGATGATATGCTTGCTATGTCTTGTTGCCATGATAAAAATGCATCTATTTCCTCGAATTGTTGTGCTAACAATGTAGAGGAAACCAAACACTCCATGGAACAAGATGTGGTGTTTAATGGTGCCTCAAGGGATCCTACATCATCATCTATTGCTTTTTGCCTTATGGCTAAGGCGTCAAAGGTATCTCCTACTTTGTACCCCAATATGTCTCTTGATGATGATGTTGATGCTAATGATGATGAGGATAATGATGAAGAGAATGATAATGTTGCCTCCTTAAAAACTAAGGGGAAATGATTTTTAAAGCTCTTCATAAAAATAAAATTGCTTGTTCCAACTTCATGGAAATAATGTCCATTGCCATTGATGGCAAGAAATACATTGAAGAGTTGGAATCTCATCTAGAGGAGCATGAGGCCACCATTGAGAAAATGGAAGCTCATGGGCGTGATTCCGCAAATGAGATCGCGGAGCTATCTCAAGCTCTTGAACATGAACAAACCTCCTCCGAATCTCTTGAGGAGACTTTTGCTCTATAATTATCTAGAGGGAATCTCATGATAGAGCTCTTGAGGTGGCCAATGATTTCAAAAATGAAAATGCTAAGCTTGAAGTTTCTCATGCTAGACTCCTTCAGGATTTTGTGCACCTCGAAAATGGCTCAAGGGTCATCAAGGGTGAGCTCATCGAGTCTCATGCCCAACTTGAAGCTTCTTATTTAAAAGAGCTTTCCAAGTTGTCCTCTCCTATTGTTGTAAATGATGATGCTTGTGCTACTAACTCTATTACTTGTGAAGCATCCATTTTGAAGGAGAATGTTGAGCTACGGGCTCAACTTGAGGTGCTATCTAGAAATTATGGGAAATTGGAAGAAAGTCATGAAAATCTCTCAAGCTCACATGATGATCTTCTAGTATCCCATAGTGTGCTAAAGATAGCTCATGAGGCCATGATTGCTAAGGTAACATCTAGTGAGCATCATGTGGATACTAGCACTATTTCTAGTCAAAATGCTATATTGCTATGTGCTAGTCCTTGTAGTTCATCTACTCACAACGTTGGTACATCTTGTGATGAATTGCTTTCCTTGCCTTGTTGCTCTAATGATGAAGCTTATACTTCCTCTAGTACTTGTGTTGAGACTAACCATGTAGAGGAAATCAAAGAGCTCAAGGCCCAAGTCACTTCATTGATGAAAGACTTGGAAAAGTGTCATGAAGGGAAGGCCACACTCAACAATATCTTGAGTGTGCAAAAATCCCCCAATGACAAAGGTGGACTTGGATTCAACTCCAATAAGAAGAAGAAGTCCAAGATCAACAACAAGAAGGGCCAAAAACAAGTCAAGAGCTCGGTCAAGATTATTTGCTTCAAGTGCAAAGTAGAAGGGCATCATGTTAGATCTTGCCCATTGAAGAAGAAGGCTGTCGGTGTCAAAACCGGCGGATCTCGGGTAGGGGGTCCCGAACTGTGCGTCTAGGCGGATGGTAACAGGAGACAAGGGACACGATGTTTTACCCAGGTTCGGGCCCTCTTGATGGAGGTAAAACCCTACGTCCTGCTTGATTAATATTGATGATGTGTATTACAAGAGTGGATCTACCACGAGATCAAGGAGGCTAAACCCTAGAAGCTAGCCTATGGTATGATTGTTGTAATGGAGGTTATGTCCTACGGACTAAAGCCCTCCGGTTTATATAGACACCGGAGAGGGCTAGGGTTACACAGAGTCGGTTACAATGGTAGGAGATCTACATATCCGTATCGCCAAGCTTGCCTTCCATGCCAGGGAAAGTCCCATCCGGACACGGGACGGAGTCTTCAATCTTGTATCTTCGTAGTCTTGGAGTCCGGCGGACGATGATAGTCCGGCTGTCCGGACACCCCCTAGTCCAGGACTCCCTCAGTAGCCCCTAAACCTGGCTTCAATGACGATGAGTCCGGCGCGCATAATGTTCGGCATTGCAAGGCGGGTTCCTCCTTTGAATAATCCAGAGAAGATTGTGAACACCAGGATAGTGTCCGGCTCTGCAAAATAAATTCCACATTCCACCGTAGAGAGAATAATATATACACAAGTTCAATCTGCTGACGTATTTTGTGGCATGACGTCACACCACTACCAAGCCTTTACTTGAATCATTTTTTATTATACCACCTCAGCGCGTTTAGCGAAGCGGTTTCCTTGGCACGTCTTGTCGAAGCAGAGATCGTGCTTATTCCGGGATTCTCATCAATACGGACGTGGGTAACCCAACCGCGCCATTGTTGGTGGCGCTTGGGGGATAAGCGAGTTTTACCAGGCTTGTGGGGACGCATATATATAAGGATTCACCTTTTCACCTACGCCTTCTTCCTCCTTTGCTTATCCATCTCCGCGCACTCGAGCTCCAGCGCCCAAGTTCGCGCATCTCATCTCGACCTTCTCCAACCATGTCCGGAACGGGAGGTAAATGGTTGGCCTCCACCGTCAAGGAGGAGCACATCACAAGGTTGCACAGCGCCGGATACCTTTCCGGCGATGTCGCGCACCGGCTGCCCGACGAGGGGCAGCTCATCCCCACCCCCAGGCCCCATGAGAGGGCCGTTTTCCTTCCCCACTTCCTCCGCGGACTGGGCTTTCCACTTCACCCCTTTGTCTGGGGGCTCATGTTCTACTACGGCCTGGATTTCCATGATCTGGCGCCAACTTCATCCTCAACATCTCGGCGTTTATCGTGGGTGCGAGGCCTTCCTCTGCATCCAGCCCCACTTCGCTGGCTCAAGACCTTCAATGTCAAGCGAAGGTAGTGAAGGGCACTCAAGCGGAGTGCGGAGGCGCCATGTTGGGCAAGATGCCCAACGCCCTTTGGTTCAAGGGCCTTCGTGGAATCCGTCAAGGGTGGCAGTCGGGGTGGTTCTATATCACCGAGCCGCGCGACCCTATGTGGGCGGCGGCCCCCGAGTTCAGATCTGGAATCCCTACGCAGCTCACCTCCTGGAAAGAGAAGGGCTTGGTGTGGGGCGATTCGAAGGAGCTGACGGGACTCCAAGCCTGTATCCAGAAGCTGGTTAACATGGTCCAAGTCATGCTCGTTCGCCGGATTCTCCCATGCCAAGAACGGGCATTCAATCTGTGGGAGTTCAATCCGGAACAGCACCAGGCGTTGAGCGGGCTCTTCGACACGACGTACGAAGGTGCCTGGAGGGTGCTGTTTAAGGGCGCCGAAGCCCCCGCATCCGCGACGGAAGATCGCGGATTTCACTCGCAGCGTCCAGCTGACGAGGTAAGTGATTCTACACCTTTACGGGACACTTATTGTTAATAGATTGATTCTGAGCGGGTTTCAATCTCCCTTTTCCTTTGACAGGAATGGATGAAGAAGGCCGAGCAGCTCATCTGCCCGGCTCCCATGCCAGAAGACCCAGTGGATGCCCGTCTAGCGGGGTTGCTGGTTCCGGCACCGCATGTGGTGCCGGAGAAGAAGGCTAAGAAGGTGGCCACGGGCACTCGAAAGAGTTCCCGTTTTCAGGTCTCCGATGACTCCGAGGCGGACTCCTCCCCCGAAGATGAGGAGGAGGAAGAAGACTCACTCCCAGAGGAGGGAGAGAGGAAGAGGAAGGCTTCCCCAACCGGGGAGGCCGAAGGGTCCAAGAGGGGGAGAACTATCCCCCCGGATAGCTCCGCCAACACCAACGTTGGCGGTGAAGAGTGGCCCTCAAGGGCCAGGCCTCAGGCGAAAGCATAAGTATCCAGATCCCTGAATGATCTGTAATTTCTTCTGTGTCACATAGTGTCCTTCTAATGCCGCATACTGCCTGCAGTCCGGCCGATGATCATCTCCCCGCTTCATCGAGCGGGTCGTTGGCTCCGTCGGATGTGGATTCCATCCCGACTGCCTCCACCCCTCGCGCCGATGAGGACGTCGAGGTGGGATCCCAGAAAGGGACCCATCAGGAGGAGGCTCCGGGGGCGCCGCAAGGCAGCCTCCCGGACTTTGCGCCGGACTCTACGCCGGAATCTGCAGTGGTTCCAGAGTCCGGCAAGCGGCCCCTTCGCAAGAAAGGCAAGACCGTGACACCGGCGGCCCCCATCCAACCGGAGGCGCCGGACAACTTGTTGGAGGCGCTCAAAGGCGCTTTCATCGAGGAAGAACACCGCACTATCATGAGTGCGGTGATTCAGAAGGTTTAGCTCGCCAAGAGCGGGCTGATCGAAGCCTGCAGCAGCCTTCTAACAGGCTTTGAGGTAAAAAGTTAAAATTATGTAATGTAATACCGCATAGACAGTAGCCCCTGATGCTCAGTTCGGCGTTCGGAAAGAAAAGCCGGACTGAGGATCTAAAAAGATATACGCAGGGTTGCTTAAAAATATGTCAATATGGGTTTGCAGGCTGCGCTGCTGACCTCTGCCGCACTGACTGTGGAGGTCGGTGCATTGAAGCAGGATCTCGAGCGGTCCGAGCAAGAGCTCGGCCATGCCAAGAAGCAGCTCGAGGACAAAGAAGGTGAGTAACACCACTTTAAAGATTTACCTTACAGAAAAGGATTTAGGTTGCAATAAAAATGACAAGGATAGCGTGGGTACTGCAGGGGCCACTAACGAGGTGTCAACCCTGAAGGAGGTTGTGTCCGCGGCCGAACGCAATGCGGCCGCGAAACGGGCCGAGCGAGAGAAGCAGGAGGCGCGGGTGGCGGAAGTGCGGCAAGAGCTCCAGGCTCTCATGGAGAAGAATGAGAGTTTGGAGCGTGACCCCAAGACTCGAGAGTCCGAGCTCGCCTCGGCTCTCGAAAGTGCCAAGTCCGCCAAGGCCGAGGCCCGTAAGGCCCTTCAGGAGGTTGAAGATGTGAAGAAGATAGCGGCGGGTAAGGCATTTTTCATGCAAAGCAAGCATGTTAATGTAAACTACCTGACACTTACCCGAATTCGGAGCTCTCGAGGCGTTGCAGATCTGCCGCAAGATGTATCCGATGCCGCCGCATTCTACCGTGGCGAGGAGGGGAGCTCAACTGAGAAGGTCTTCTGGTCTCAGTATGCTGAGGCCGGCCATCCGGTGCCCCCTAGCGACTAGCTGAAGCAGCTGGTCGAGCTCCACAAGGCGGCTGAGGAGGCCATGAAGGGCCTCATAGTCCGGCTGTGGCCTGGACAAGCCATGCCTGGGAGCTACTTCGGCCTCGTGCGGCGGCTGGTGGATGCGCGCCCCTGTGTGGAGGTTGTCAAGCGCTCCACCTGTATTGAAGGTGCTTGTCGGGCCCTTGCCCGCGCAAAGGTGCACTGGAGCAGGCTGGATGCGGAGAGGCTTCTTACTGACCCGCCGCCAGCGGGCAAGGAGTATCGTACGCCCGAAATGTACTATAAGACTGTCATGAAGGGTGCCCGCAATATTGCGGATGAGTGCCCCAGAGATGTAATTCTTGAGTAAACTCGCTATGTATTATCCTATGCGCTGAAGACTTTGTTCATATGCGCTACGCTGTTTAATTTAAAATATTACCTTCTGTGCGGCCGTTTATAAAATCTGAGAGATGGCAAGTTGTTGGCTTCAGCCCCCAAGCCACGAGTGTTGGGGTGTTTGGGATAAACTTGAGCACTCTTGTTCCCATTTTTGGGTCCATCTAGGGAGGCGCTCAACACAACGAACAAGGCAACCGGACTTATAATGCTTGAACACTCTCACTTAGCCATAGAATTCTATAATTTTAAATTTCGGTGAAGCCCCTGGTATTCGGAAGACCGAATTCGGGGCGCTATCCATGCCTTCATCGGACATTATCCGGTACTTCGCTCGAAGCGGCATAAGTCTTTAGGGACCCGAAAAGACCTCTCGAACAGCGACCAGTCTCTCGCCTTATCATGCCGGTCAGTTTTAGCTTTCTCCATCGAGGCGCCGCCCAGCTCAACCGGGCGCAATCGCAGTGGTTCTCCCAGTGCCACCTTAGCCGACGAACGGAACGTAAGGCACCAAAACGTGGGGCCGGCAAACCCAACTATTGACCCAAGACATGATTCGAGCCGATTCATATAATGCTATAAGTTCGGGTGCCGCACTTGTGAAAGTGTTCGGACTTATCACACCATAATGCGGGGAACATAAGCCCCTGGTGTATTCGGCCATACCAAAATATACTGGTGCACGACGTCATTAATGAACATATATGTAAAGTAATGCAATAACAGGCAAAAAGTGCTGCATTATTTATTTAAGGGATTCTGCTATGAGTGCGGAATGATAAGAATAGTGCGGTAAGCAAGGGATTGGACTAATTAAACATGTCCGCCTCCAGGGGTAGGCTGCGGACTGGTGTGTATAATCAAATTTAATGCTCGTAATGGATACCACCTGAGTGTTCATTGCAGCCTTCTTTCTTCCCTGGCTGTTGCATCGTGAGTTCGGCGGGTCCATCGCCGTACAAGGCTTCTGGTAAATGGAGTCTTGTAAAAAAGAAGGAAAATAAAAAGAGTGACACACTTGGGAGCCCCTGGTGTGGTCGAGCCGCACTCTGGGTCTGTTGTGATCGTGCCCCTCCCCTAGGCCCATGGTATCTCTAGAGCGTAATGATGTACGCGGAGGGTTGGTCTTGCAATTATGCGAGGGCTGGGGTTGGGGCCGCATTGCTACGCGTGCTCGGAACGTGCCAGGTGGTCTTGGTTGATGTTGCTCCGGGCTCGTTCGGCCGTGTTCGTCCGCTTAACGGCCGGACTCGAAAATTGCCTTAGAAGGCTGCTTTGTACTTCTGCCGCGAGAGCCGCTGTATGTTCCTCCGTTCAGAGGGAGCGTTCCGTATTTCCGTTGACCGTGATGACTCCACGAGGACCTGGCATCTTGAGCTTGAGGTATGCGTAATGCGGCACCGCGTTGAACTTTGCAAACGCGGTTCGTCCGAGCAGAGCGTGATAGCCGCTGCGAATGGGACTATGTCAAGATTAACTCCTTGCTCGGAAATTCTCCGGGATCCAAAGACCACTTCAGCAGTGATGAGCCTGCATAATTGGCCTCAACACCTGGTATGACGCCTTTGAAGGTCGCCTTTGTAGGTTTAATCCTTGAGGGTCTATGCCCATCTTGCGACCGTATCCCGATAAAGCAGGTTCAGCTCGCCGCCGCCCATCGACTCTCGTGAGGTGAAATCCATCAACGATTGGGTCTAAAACCAATGCGCGAATCCGCCATGGCGGATGCTGGTCGATGGTCTCTTCGATCGAAAGTGATTGGGCAAGAGGACCATGGATTGAATTTAGGGCGATCGCTCCATCGCATATACGCCCCTTAGTGCGCGCTCCGCCCCTCTTAGGTATATGGGTTATGATATCATGTTCACCGTCCGCACTTGTGGGGGGAAACCCTTCTGTCCTCTACTGTTCGGCGGCCGGGTCCCTTCCTCGTCATTGCTATGCAGCCCCTTGTCATTGTTTTCGGCAATTAACTTGCCTGCCTGCTTGAATACCCAACAGTCTCTGTTGGTGTGGTTAGCTGGCTTTTCGGGGGTGCCATGTCTCTGGCATAAGCGGTCGAGGATTCGGTCCAAATTGGACAGACCCGGAGTGGTTCTTTGGAATGGCTTCTTCCACGACGGGTTTAGAGCCTCGAATCCGCGCTGACTGCCAGATCCTCCTTGTCGTCGCTGTTAAAGCGGCGTTTATTTTTGCTTCGACGCGACTTGCCATTGTGGTCCTTGGTATCCGGACTGCCAGAATTTTTACTGACGTTGTTGCTGTGAGCTAGCCAGCTGTCCTCTCCCGCACAGAAGCGGGTCATTAATGATGTGAGGGCTGCCATGGATTTCGGCTTTTCCTGTCCTAGGTGCCGGGCTAGCCACTCGTTGCGGATGTTATGTTTGAAGGCTGCGAGGGCCTCTACATCCGTACAGTCGACGATTTGGTTTTTCTTTGTTAAGAACCGTGTCTAGAATTGTCTGGCTGTCGGTGTACTAAAGTAGGGGTACCTTAGTACCCTGAACTTGTGCACAGGCACTCGCAGCGTCCCGCGGCAAGGCTTGCCGGGCGTCCGCCAAGACCCTTCACTATTCATATTACTGCCATTCAAGAAAAAAGTGTTAACCGAGAAGACAAAGCCCCCGCAAGAGAAGCTTGCCGGGAAGGACAAGACCCCGGCAAGAGGAGCTTGCCGGGAAGGCCAACCAAGGCACTTCAGAAAACTTGCCGCGACTCTCCACGTGTCCCGGCAAGATCCAACGAGCGGCAAGCTTGCGGGTGCGACAAGATAGCGACCGCGGCAAGGCGCTTGCCGCGGCGAAGCCACTACTCTGCGCTTCACGCCCAATAAGATCGGACGACGTGTCACCGCAGGATCGCTCCTGGTGCACGTGGCGGGCGGCTGTGCAGCTAAGCGGTGCGAGGTGACAAGTGAAGATGACAAGGAGGCCATCGTGGCGATCGGTGGCGCCCCTAACGGTCGCTTCCTGCACTGTTTGGGCGACCGGACGGGCATTAAATTCCCTTGTCCCCTGCCGTCAGAGTTAGATAGGGGGCACTATTGATAGCAGTTGTACCAACCCGCGTTTTTATGTTTTTACCCCTCTCTCTGCGTTGCCACCTGTCGGTGACCCCTTTAGCCTATAAAAAGGAGGCCCGTGCGCACGTAGAAAGGGTTCGACTCATTCGAGACCACAGCATACCCACGCTCTCAAGCAAGAACAAATACAAACACAAAGCAGCAGTAGGAGTTTTATCTCTCCGGAGAGCTCCGAAGATGGGTAAAACCCCCCCGCGCGCTCGACCTCGATCTGCTCTTCGTGCGCCCTCCGCTCCCTGCCGAACCGAAAAGGGGCTCCCTGCCCCATAGGTGCTCGTTTCCCCCGCGACATCTCTGGCGCGCAATCTGCGCCAAGGTCTTGGAGAAGGTGTTGGTGAAGATACTCTTCCGCAACCCTAACCTCGACCTCTCCCGCGTCCTCAAGAAGCTGCCGGCAGGTGCCGATCTTGAAGTGCTCAAAGCCATTGTCGCACCCATTGTGGACAAGGTCAATGACGTCAGGAGGGTCGACGGCGAGCGCGTGGATTAGGCCACCCTTCTTCTCCTTTTTCTTGCCGCTGCTAGATACGACATAGGAACAACTTATTAGAGCACGGCAAGTTATTTATTGTAATATAACTTTATCCTGAGTACTGCTTGCTATGTTATCTCCTTTACTTGATTCCATCTCTTGTATGTTTTTACCCTTACGCTTTTAGGGAACTTGCCGGTGCAAACACTCTCGCCGCGAGCGCTGAGTGCGGAACATCAGCAGCCTGATGGCGGTGTTACCTCTGGCAAGGAACCTTGTCGGGCTAGTCGCAGCGCGCTTTCATTGTTGAGCGGACTCGAAACAAAGTAAGGGTGCAACTTAGTCACGAACCAGTTCCTCCACGCACAGGTTTTCCATACAAGGTCGGTCGTTCAAGGAGTATAACTTAAAAAATTTAAAAAATGACTGTGCTCAAACTTTGGCAACTTAGCTTTTCTGTCGTTTGTGTCCCGGCAAGGCTTGCGCTTCTTTGAACGATGCCCGGTCCACATGTTTATCTTCTCCTCCCCCCGGTGAACTTGTGGGCGGAGGAACCTTCTTTTTGAGCAAAAGAAAGAAGAGAAAATAAAGTTATGGAGCCTCGAGGCTCGTTGTTGCTCACCGGGGGCAAGTTCTGCACAAAGTGTCAGTGTATACATGCTAAAAAGAAAAAAAGGCATGAAAATTGATAATATGCACTGAACATACGATCTTTATTTATGCACGGGATTTGCGCCCTGCTTTGTACAAAGGGTTACATGCAACAGCGGCAAAGCTTGTACAAAAGGTGGTTGCCGGAACGGGTCCCGGCAACCGCGCCTTATGGGTAAAACTTACGAAGATGCTCTATGTTCCAGGAGTTGCTCACCGAAAAGCCATCTTCGGTCTCAAGGCGGACATCGCCGGGCCTAGTGACTCGCATTACTCGATAAGGGCCTTCCCACTTCGGTGTCAACTTGTTGGAATTCTTGGCGGATTGAATGCGCCGAAGAACAAGGTCGCCTTCCTCGAAGCTTCTGGCGTTAACTTTGCGGCTATGGTAGCGGCGCAAAGCTTGCTAGTAACGAGCAGCTCGTACCGCAGGCTGAAGACGATATTCCTCGAGGAGTAGCGCGTCATCTTGCCGCAGCTGCTCTTGCTCAAGCTCATCATAAGCGAGCACTCGAGGCGATCCGTATACAAGTTCCGTGGGGAGCACTGCCTCCACTCCGTAGACAAGAGCAAAAGGTGTCTGGCCAGTGGCTCGATTTGGCGTCGTCCTGATCGACCAAAGAACCACCGGCAGCTCCTCGATCCAATTTCTTCCGCACTTGCGCAGCCTGTCGAAAGTTCTGGTCTTGAGCCCGCGCAGCACTTCAGCGTTCGCCCTCTCCGCTTGACCGTTACTTCTCGGGTGAGCAACAGAAGCGAAGCAGATCTTGGCGCCAAGATCTTGGATGTACTGCATGAAGGTGCGGCTCGTAAATTGTGTGCCGTTGTCGGTGATGATCCTGTTAGGGACTCCGAAACGGCAAACAATTGACCTGAAGAACTTGACTGCTGACTGTGTGTCACCTTCCTCACTGCCTCCACCTCCGGCCACTTCGTGAACTTGTCGATTGCGACGTACAAGAACTCGAAGCCCCCGACAGCTCGGGGAAAGGGGCCGAGAATGTCGAGCCCCCAGAACGAAAATGGCCAGGATAAAGGGATTGTTTGGAGAGCTTGAGCTGGTTGAAGAATCTGTTTGGAGTGGAACTGGCACGCTTCACACTTGGTTACTTGTGCAGTTGCATCTTGGAGGGTTGTCGGCCAGAAGAAACCTTGCCGGAAAGCTTTGCTGGCAAGTGCTCTTGCGCCAATGTGGTGACCACATATGCCTCCGTGTATCTCCGCCAACAGCTCTTGTCCTTCTTCCCGGGAAATGCACTTCAATTTCACTCTGTTGAATCTTCTTCTGTACAGTATGTCGTCAACAAACTGGTACATACTTGATTGCCGGGCTACTTTCCCTGCTTCTTCTTGCTCTTTGGGAAGTTCTCCTGTTTGAAGGAAATGGACAATTTGCTGTGCCCATGTCGGAGCTTGTGGCTCGACAACAAGGACTAAAGGCACGAATGCTGCTGCGGGAACATCCGCTTCTACGGCAAGAATCTGGGATCCTACCAGAGCGTGATGTTCCCCGGCAGGCGTGTCGGGGCACAACTTGTCAGGAGCGTCTGCTTCAACGGAACAAACCCTAGGGCTTGTCGGAGCAGACTGCTCCTCAGCACTTTCTGTGTTGATCCTGGGGACCTTCTTGGCGGCGGCTTCGTGGAGCTCTGCCGGAAAGTAGTCACCAGTAACCAACTTTCTCTTCTTGCTCTGTCCAGTTGATGGTGTTACAGATGGCTGAGTCAGCTTGAGCACAAAAATCCTTGGTTCCACAGGCAACTTAAGTGCGGCACATTTTGACAAGCCATCTGCAATGTCGTTTTGAGCTCTTGGAACATGTTCCATCTGCAGGCCGTCAAAATGCTCTTCCAGCTTCCTCACTTCATCAATGTAGGCTTCCATCAGCGGACTCTGATAATCTTTGTTAACTTGGCGGACGACAAGCTGCGAGTCACCCTGACAATGAGTTTCTTAATCCCAAGTTCTGCTGCTATTCTGAGCCCGGCAAGCAAGCCTTCATACTCTGCAGTATTGTTTGTTGCTTGCTCCTTGGGAAAGTGCATTTGGATCACGTACTTGAGGTGCTCTCCGGTGGGTGCGACAAGTAGCACGCGCGCACCGGCGCCTTGCAGCGAGAAGGCACCATCAAAGTACATGATCCATTCCTTGCTTGCTTCCTTGATGGGGATGCTCTTCTCCGGAGTTTCTTCATCGAGTGTTGGCGTCCATTCTGCTATGAATTCTGCCAATGCTCGGCTTTGGATAGTTGAAGTACTTTCAAACTTGAGGCCAAAGCTTGACAGTTCTAGTGCCCACTCAACAATCCTGCCTGTTGCTTCTGGATTTTGCAATATCCTCTTCAACGGAAAGCGAGTGACAACTGTGATCTCATGCGCTTGAAATTAATGGCGCAGCTTCCTCGAGGCCATGAGAAGGCTGAAAAGCAACTTCTGCACACCAGAGTACCTTGATCTAGCCCCCTGCAGAAGGGAACTGATGAAGTAAACTGGGCGCTGCACCATCTTCTTTTGTTTCTCTTCCGGCAACCGCACAGATCCATCCTTGCCGGGATCAGAGCTTGTCGGGGGAGCCCCCTGCTTGTCGCTGGACTTGCTTGCCGTGGTTGCTGGCTCATCATCTGCCTCCCTCTCCGCTACTAACGCAGCACTAACCACTTGATTGGTTGCCGCTAGATATAGCAGCAACTTCTCTTGTGGCTTAGGTGCGACAAGTATAGGAGTGGAGGATAGGTATCTCTTCAAGTCCTGTAGCGCAGCCTCCGCTTCCGGAGTCCATTTCATTGGACCTGCCTTTTTCAAAATTTTGAAAAATGGCAGGGCGCGCTCAGCAGACTTAGAGATGAACCTACTGAGAGCAGTAACACAGCCGGCAAGCCTTCGCACATCCTTGACACGCTTTGGGGCTTCAATCTGCTCGATGGCCTTGATCTTGTCGGGGTTGGCTTCAATCCCCCTCTGGGACACAAAGAACCCGAGAAGCTTGCAGGAAGGAACTCCAAACACGCACTTCTCGGGGTTCAACCTGAGATTGACCTTGCGCAGATTTGCAAAAGCCTCTTCCAGATCTTGAACCAAAGTTTCTCTGTCTTTGCTCTTGACCACTATGTCATCCATGTATGCTTCTACATTCCTGTGCAGTTGTGGCTCAAAAGCATGACTGACTACTCTTGTAAACGTCGAACCAGCATTCTTTAGTCCGAAGAGCATTCGTACAAAGCAGTACGTGCCACATGGAGCAATGAATGCGGTTTTCTCTTCATCTTCTTCTGCCATGAAGATCTGGTGGTATCCTGAGTATGCATCAAGAAATGAAAGCAGATCACATCCTGCCGTGGAGTCGACAATCTGGTTAATGCGCAGCAAGGGAAATGGATCTTTGGGACAAGCTTTATTAACATCCGTGAAGTCAATACAAAGCCTCCACTTCCCGTTCGCCTTACGCACGACTACTGGATTGGCTAACCACGTTGGATGGAGTACTCCTCGGACGAGGCCTGCTGCTTCCAACTTCTTGATCTCTTCTGCAATAAACTCTTGGTGTTCCACCGCTTGCTTCCTGACTTTCTGCTTGACGGGCTGCGCGTGGGGACATACGGCAAGGTGGTGCTCAATTACTTTCCTGGGAACACCGGGGATGTCAGATGGTTGCCATGCAAACACATCAACATTCGCCCGCAGGAAAGCAACGAGCGCGCTTTCCTATTTAGGGTCAAGCGTGGCACTGATGGTGAAGGTACCACCAGTGCCGTCCTCCTTGGCGGCCACTTTCTTGGTCTCTGGTGCAGCTTTCTTCGCCTTCTTGCACTTGCCGGTGGAGCTCGATGGTGCATCCTCGACGGTAGCGCAGCACTCCGAAGAGGTGCGCTTGCCAGAGTGCGCATTAGAGCTACTCTTGCCGGACTTGGTCCTCTTCTTCTTCCCCCCGGGAGCTTCAGCGGCAAGTGGTTTGCGCTCTGCTGCGGCTGCTGCTTCCCGGTAAATCTTGTCGGTACAGATAAGTGCATTCTTCTTGTCGCCTTGGACAGAAATGATACTTATCGGACCAGGCATCTTGAGCACATTGTAGGCGTAGTGAGAGGCTGCCATGAACTTGGCAAGCGCCGGACGGCTGAGTATCCCATTGTAGGGCAATGGGAAATCAGCAACGTCAAATGTGACTCTCTCTGTTCTGAAATTCAGCTCGCTGCCAAACGTCACTGGCAGTGTAATCTTCCCCTTGGGCTTGCTCCTTCCCGGATTGATTCCTTGAAAGGTACCAGTTTCTTCGAGCTCGCTGTCGGGGATCTGGAGCTTGTTGAGCACCGCGGAAGAGATCAGATTTAGGCCGGCCCCGCCGTCAACCAACATCTTTGTGACCTTGAGGTTGCGGATAGTTGGCGAAACCAACATCGGCAAGCACCCGACCGCAGTGATGCGATCAGGGTGATCCTCAACATCAAAGATGATGGGCGTGCTGGACCACTTCAGGGGCTTGCGCGATTCGACTGATGGTTCTGCTACATTCACCTCCCGCACCCACTGCTTGAGTTGGCGGTGCGAGGTGTGCAGAGAAGCACCGCCGTCAACGCACAAAACCTCCGTTGCCTTCTGAAACTCTTGCTCGTCGGCCTCATCCTCGTCCATCTCATCGTCTTCATCTTCATCTTCGTCCTTGTCGCGGCCACGGGGAGGTCTGTCTCCTTGCCACTGCTTGGCCTTACCGCGGCGCCCTCCCCGGGTGGGACGCTTCTTGCCGGATCCTCCGCCACCTTCCTGGGCCTTCTTCTTGTCGCGACGCTCATATTCAGCTTTCTGTAGCTCTGCCATCTGCTCAACCTTCTTGCATGCTTGGAGGTCATGGCCCTTGGTGCGATGGATCTTGCAGTACAGCTTGCCGGAGCCGTCCTGCTTGTCGGCGGCCACCACAGCCTCGCCGGAGTCACCAGCTTTGGCCTTGTCGGCACCGCCTCCATTGCCGGACTGCTCAACAACTAGCACATCCTTAGCCTTTCTTTTACATTATTCCGCCCCGGTTCTTCCTTGCCGAGGGGCGCCCTCACCGCCGATCCTTCGCCTCGTGTTCTCTCCGGAGTTTCTCCCCTCTTCAAAGACGGGCGCACTTGTCGGCCGAGCATAGAGCTCGCGACATCTCTCGATCTTGCACATCGCCATCTCCTCCTCATCGTGCGGTTACGCGACGTTCGATGTAACGCGCCGATAACCGCGCAGGGTGGACGCTCGGGATGTTGCGCCGCACCGGGCTGAATCTCAGTATGTACTTGCGCAGGGGTTCTCCTTCCTTCTGGGCAAGCAAATGAAGATCGTTCTCCTGGCCATGAGGCTTGTGGCCGCCTGTGAAGGCGCCGACAAACTGATGGCACAGGTCCGGCCATGAAGAGATGGAGTTGTCCGGCAAGTGCATGAGCCAAGATCTGACGTTGGGCTTGAGTACCAGCGGGAAGTAGTTGGCAAGGATCTTCTCGTGGCGCCCCCCGGCAGCCTGCACCGCGATGGTGTAGACGCTGAGGAACTCTGACGGATGTATCCTGCCATCGTACTTCTCGGGCACGTCTGGCTTGAAGTTCTTGGTGCTGGGCCACTGGACTTGCCGCATCTCACGAGTGAACGCAGGGCAACCTACCGCGTCAGACGGTAAGTCGCTGGTTCTTCGGGCGCATGCATATCGACAGTGGGCCCAGCGCGCTGGTCAGACTGACGTCGCGCTTCTCTCCGATGCTCGATGCGAGTGCGAGCATCTTCGTGTCGTCGTTCTTGAAGAACTTGGCGTTGATCGCGGCAAGCTCGCGGGTCCGATGATGCGGTGGAGTCGGTGTCGAGGTTGGCCCGACGAGTCGGCGATCTTGGCCTTCGGGGCGGGGAGTGCACGGTGGTGGCACCCCCAACGGTCTTGTCGGCGTCGGCTTGTGCCTGGGCGTCTCGCCGGGGCTTCGATGTGCTCGGTTGCCGGGGCTTGTCGCCGTTGGCGAAGCCGATGAGGCTTTGAATGATCATCCTCCAGTCGTCAATCTTGTGTGGCGATGGAGGGTAATCTAGAAGCAGCTGGGCTCGGGCCAGCGCTTCCTCTGGAGTCTTCGGCGGCGGCGGCGAGCGGCGCGAGGAGCGGGATATGCTCGCACTCCCAACTGGATTGGAAGGAGCAGTTCCCCGTCCAGGCGACCGCACCTCACTCGTGCCAGCATGCTGGCGTACACGCTGGTCTTGAACGCCCCGAGATCCACCAGCTTGGCCTTGCTCCAACGCAAGTACGGTGCTAGGAGCACCATGGCATTGTCGACCCTGCACCTCCTGGGAAGGGTGCGGTGTATGTACAGACGCAGAAGCTTGCGGGGCCTTGTCCTTGGACCTGGTGACGACGTGAGTCCCACCGTCGGTGCCCGCTCCTCCGCCGACGTCTACCCCACCGCCCGTTTGCTCCGGCGGCGGTGGAATCGACGTAGACGGAGCGGCCACCTCCGAAGTCTTCTTGTTCGGTGGCATGTTGATGAAGATGTTGATGTAGCGTGCCCGTTTGCTCGTGGGGGAAACGAGCACCTATGGGGCAGGGGGCCCCTTCTCGGTTCGGCAGGGAGCGGAGGGCGCACGAAGAGCAGATCGAGGTCGAGCGCGCGGGGTTTTTTTACCCAGCTTCGGAGCTCTCCGGAGAGATAAAACTCCTACTGCTGCTTTGTGTTTGTATTTGTTCTTGCTTGAGAACGTGGGTATGCTGTGATCTCGAATGAGTCGAACCCTTTCTACGTGCGCACGGGCCTCCTTTTTATAGGCTAAAGGGGTCACCGACAGGTCGCAACGCAGAGAGAGGGGTAAAAACGTAAAAACGCGGGTTGGTACAACTGCTATCAACAGTGCCCCCTACCTAACTCTGACGGCAGGGGACAAGGGCATTTAATGCCCGTCCGGTCGCCAAAACAGTGCAGGAAGCGACCGTTAGGGGCGCCACCGATCGCCACGATGGCCTCCTTGTCATCTTCACTTGCCACCTCGCACCGCTTAGCTGCACACATTACCGCCACGCGCACCGTGAGCGATCCTGCGTGACACGCCGCCGATGCGCCGGAGCGTGGGCACGAGTAGTTCCGCCGCTGCAAGCGCCTTGCCGCGTCGCTATCTTGTCGAACCCGCAAGCTTGCCGCTGTCGGATCTTGCCGGACGCCGGAGCGTCAGCGCAAGTTTTATGAAGTGCCTTGTTATCCTTCCCGCAAGCCCTCTTGCCGGGTCTTGTCCTTCCCGCAAGCTTCTCTTGCCGGGCCTTGTCTTCTTGGTTAACACTTTGTTCTCGAATGGCAGTAATATGAATAGTGAAGGGTCTTGGCGGACGCCGGCAAGCCTTGCCGCTGACGCCAGCGATCGCTCAGACCAATTCGGGTACTAAGGTACCCCTACTTTAGTACACCGACAGAGCCCCGGCCCGGGCCATACACGGTGCCGAAGGCCATTGGCCAGCCCAAAACAGGCACGGCACGCGCGCCCGGGTCCAAACCAAATCCACCAGATCCACCGCGTCCTCTCGTAACGGCACGCGTCAATCGCGGTGTCGTGGGAGAGATCGTGGGCAATACTTAAATCCAGGAAATGCGTAACGTTCGCCTCGGTTCTGTATCCTCGCCACGCGGATCCCATGCACTTGGGGTCACGGACGGTGGAAGTGGGAAACTGGGCCGTTGCGAGCAGAGGCAGCAGGTCGGCCCCGACTCCCTGCTCTTCCCTTGCCTTGATTCGCTGAGCGGGGCGGCCGAGCCCCCACCTCGCTTCTTTAAAAAGAGCGGAAGGGGAGCACAGGAGCCCGCACTCTCTCATCTCCTCTTTAATTCAGCTTCTGCTCCCCTTTCTCTCATTCTCCATGGAGAAAGGGAACCCCGGCTCTTCATCGGTGGCGGCGAGGGTCGCCGCCAGACAACGCACCCCTCTCTATCCCGCGCCCGTGGTGGCAGAGCCAGCCATAAGGGGAAGAGGGAGGGGGCGAGGTCGTGGACGAGGTCGAGGACGAGGTCGAGGCGCTCGGGGAAGAGGCGGACGGGGCGGCGCGCCAGATCCGCCTCCGCCGGCGGTTCTTCTCCCCATGGCGGTCCATACAGGGGACGACCCCGTGGAGTTCCTGCCCCCTTTCCGGTTCAGCAGGGAGCGGAGGGCGCACGAAGAGCAGATCGAGGTCGAGCGCGCGGGGGGTTTTACCCAGCTTCGGAGCTCTCCGGAGAGATAAAACTCCTACCGCTGCTTTGTGTTTGTATTTGTTCTTGCTTGAGAGCGTGGGTATGCTGTGGTCTCGAATGAGTCGAACCCTTTCTACGTGCGCACGGGCCTCCTTTTTATAGGCTAAAGGGGTCACCGACAGGTGGCAATGCAGAGAGAGGTGTAAAAACGTAAAAACGCGGGTTGGTACAACTGCTATCAACAGTGCCCCCTACCTAACTCTGACGGCAGGGGACAAGGGCATTTAATGCCCGTCCGGTCGCCCAAACAGTGCAGGAAGCGACCGTTAGGGGCGCCACCGATCGCCATGATGGCCTCCTTGTCATCTTCACTTGCCACCTCGCACCGCTTAGCTGCACAGCCGCCCGCCACGTGCACGAGGAGCGATCCTGCGGTGACACGCCGCCGATGCGCCGGAGCGCGTGCAGAGTATCTTTCCGCCGGCAAGCGCCTTTGCCGCGTCGCTATCTTGTCGCACCCGCAAGCTTGCCGCCGTCGGATGTTGCCGTGGACGCGAAGCATCGCTGCAAGTTTTCCGAAGTGCCTTGGTTATTCTTCCCGCAAGCTCCTCTTGCCGGGTCTTATCCTTCCCGGCAAGCTTCTCTTGCCGGGCTTTGTCTTCTCGGTTAACACTTTGTTCTTGAATGGTAGTAATATGAATAGTGAAGGGTCTTGGCGACGCCTCGCAAGCCTTGCCGCTGACGCTGCGATCGCCGTGCAGACAAGTTCGGGGTACTAAGGTACCCCTACTTTAGTACACCGACAGGAGCCCCCGGGCATGGGCCATACACGGTGCCGAGCGCTGTTGGGCCAGGCCCAAAACAGGGCACGGGCACGCGCGGCCTGGGTCCAAAACCAAATCCACTCCGTATCCACCGCGACCTCCCGTAACAGCACGTGTCAATCGCGGCGTCTTGGGAGAGATCGTGGGTAATACTTAAATCCAGGAAATGCGTAATGTTCGCCTCCCCTGTTTATAAGCAGAGGAAATAGGGCCGTTCCCCCACCTTCGCCACTTGCAGTTCCTTCCTCCGAAAGCTCCGCCGCTCCCCTCTGCTTCCCAAGCCGAAAGAGAGCAGCGCTCCGCCTCCCGTCGCCGCCGTCGCCCTCAACACCTCCGCGCTCTTCCGCCGCTTCCTCCATGGCTCCGAAGACTGGCAAGGCCGCGAAGTCGGCCGAGGCGTTGCGGCTTGAGGCGCTGCGCAAGGAGCGAGTGCTTTCCCCGAGCTCACCCCGAAGGCGTTGCGGGAGGAGTTCTACCTCTTTTGGTCGACGGAGACGCGGGCGCATCCGCGCACGCCGGTGCTCTCCGCCGAGGCTTCCAAATCGAAGCGGTGCCCAAAAGGATACTATTTCTTTCCGGTGTTCTTCTATTGCGGGCTCTGCCCAGCTTTTTCTGATTTCTTCTGTGACATCATGAATACCTACGGGTTTCATCTTCTTGATTTCACCCCCAACGCCGTTCTGACAATGGCGGTTTTCGCACACCTCTGCGAGAACTTCGTTGGCATCCACCCAAGTGTTGCTCTTTTTCGCCATTATTTCACCCCCCGAGCCGAGAAAGGAGAGCCATTGGCTGGCGGAATCGCCTGGACCTCATGAATCGGCATGAAGGAGGTGTATCTGGCGGGCGAGCTCCGCAGCAAGTGGGATGAGTGGAGGGCGGAGTGGTGCTGGATCTGTGATGCCAATCCACGGCCATTCACCAACTTGCGCCCGGACTCGGTAGTTCGCGGGCGGCGATCGAGCGCCTGTCGCCGGATGACGCCAAGCTGAAGATTGCCACCACCGAATCCTCCGGCTCAGCTTGCCGGGCTCACAGCAGGGGCAGTTGGCGCGGATTTCCTTCGCCGTCGCATCGCCCCTCTGCAGAAGAGGGGGAGGCCCGCCTGGCAGTTTGGCGGCCCGGCGGATATCATGAGGCTGCGCCCAGGCCTCAATTTCAACTTCACAGTTCTGGAGCTTGACGGGATGCTGAAGGAGCTGTTCAAGCATGACGCCAACCATCCAGAGTGGTTCAGGCTGCCGCAGGGCGTCATCCCATTGTGCAACAACTCCCAGCGCGATCGCATCTGCGCAATGATGCCAGAGTGCGATTCGCACGGGATAATCCCAACTTGGATGGAGCCCGCCGACGACGTCGTGCAGCAATTCTTCGATGGCTTGACGGAGGTAGCAGTCAACGCCGACGAAAAGAGGCTCCTCACCCGCGACACCACCGAGAACGAGATGCGCTACATCGCCACCAGGTCCGAGGAGGCGGCAGCAGCCGCCACCGCAGGTGAGTTCGGCTTCACGTTGGAGGAGGAAGAGGCGGCCGAGGCGGCAAGCCTTGCCGACAGGGAGGACCTTGCCGGAGAGGTCGTTGGCGAAAGGGAGCCCGAGGCCGAAGCGAGCGACCCCGCCGAGGGCGCGAGCGGCCAGCCGTCTTCGAGCAGCTTTCCGCAGGTGGAGCCCCCAGTGCAGCCCCAATTTCAACCACGAAGGCGCCTCCGTTGAGTTGGAGATACGGCAGGGGGACAGGCAGGCCAGCAGCCGCGACGCCGTGGGACACGCTCCACCGCGGCGAGTATCGTTGCCGCAGGGTCCCAGGCTATGCCGGAAACTGAAGCGGGGTCTTCCCGGGCCGCCACGCTCGATCTCGCCAAGCCCTCCGGCAAACGTCCAAGGGAGCCTACTCCTCCGCCTCGTCACGCAGAAAGGGTACCGGACTTCAACCTCTCTGCGCTGAGCTCCGACGAGGAGGAAGAAGAGGAGGAAGAGTAAGGCTTTCTCCTCGCTATACTTGTTTTTCTTCGATCTTTTGTTGTTGCTTGTCTTACATCTGATTTGCTTCTCTCTGAATCCCTGTTTCGTTTCAGGACTCTGGCCGAGAGAGCGGCGAAGAGGGCCAAGGTCCCCGCGGTTGTCATCGAGGACGATCCTGCTGTGATAGCAGAAGACATGTCCGAGACCACCTTGACGGACCCAATCCCTTCTCTTCGCAGCAGCCCCCAGCACAGCCCCCAGCGTAAGTGTCTGGCTCACTTCCTGTTGTGGGGCGCGCATGGGTGCTTTTCCTTTTGCTGACATCTTGATTGTTGATTCGTTTGTGTAGGAGCAAAATAGGCCCACCAGGAGCAACCAGAGGCCGCCCCGGAGGTGCTGTCGGCTTCGACTACGCCGCCAAGGGGCGATTCCCCGACAAGGGAACGCTCCCCGACGAGGGAGGGGTCCCCAGCAAGGGGTGGAACCAGTGAGCCCCCAGTGGTGGAGCCCATGGTCACGGAGCCCAGCACAGGTAACCCTCCTTGTCGGAAATCTTCCCTTGGGTTCTTCTTCTGATCTTCTTTCATCTTTTTTGGATATTTGCTTGACTTCTCCTTCCTCTTCCTATCCTCAGATCCCCCTCTAACAGACCCGATGGACACTGAGGCCACCGGCGAGGAAGGTGCACGCGGCAATACTGACGACGCCGCCGCTGACGAGGAAGAGGCCGGCGCTGATGAACCCGCCGACGAAGAAGCCGCCAAGGCTCTTTGGCGCAGAGCTGGCGAGGTCCGCGATCGATCTTGACGACCCGGAGGGCGCAGGAGCGCAAGGCGCTGCACCGACCGCCGACCCCTCCGACGCTGATGCAGCGCCGGGCTCCGAGGAGCCCCAGCCAGGCGCCTACTTGAAGGCCGGCGATGGAGTATACATCAAGCTTCCCTGGGCATCGAGCTCCAGGGCACCGGTCGAAGGAGAGGAGTTTGACGGGGAAGTACTCGCCTCTGCTGGGCTGGCAGTGGTTGACGCGCCCAGCAGCAGCAGTGGCGAGTCCGAGGAGGAGCAGCTGCTCCGGAAGTTGGTGTCACTCTATCGCGCCCGGCAAGCGAAGCTTGAGTCCGGGGAAGCGCTTGTTGCGCGGGCGGGTGTTGACATAGAAAAGCATGCAGAGGAGCTCAAGAGCCGCAACCAGGAGGCCCTCCGATCCATTGCAGAGGAGAGGGCGCAACTTGACGAGGCAAAGAAGGCGTTCATCCTGGAAAAGGCTGAGGTCGAGGAGCAGCAGAGGCTCGCTGCCGAGGAGATGTCCAGGCGGGAAGGTGAGCTGACGCAGAAGAAGGTGAACCTGGACAGCCACGAAGAGGAGCTCGACGCACGAGAGCAGTCACTTGGCGGGGCCGCCGAGGCCCCAAGAAGGAGTTAGAGGAGAAGGTAGCGCAGCTGGAGGCGGATATGGGAAAGAAGAATGAAGAGCTTGCCGCACTCCAGCGCGAACGTGAGAAGGACGCACTTGCCCATGGCGATCTGCAAGTTCAACTCGCCGAGAAGGCCAAGAAACTGAACGCCGCCAAGGACTCAAGCGCTGATCTGGAGATGAAGCTGGCCACCTTGACGGAGACACTGGACGCCGCCAAGAAGCGAGAGGATGACTTGAAGAAAGAGCTCAAGGGCAACGAGGAGCTGCTGATGAGGGCTGCTGAGACTCAGAACACCTTCCGAGCCACGGTGGAGCTCTGGACAGAGGGCCTCGTCAACATTGCTGCATCGATCGACGAGGAGCTGGCGGAGCTGAACTTGGCGGGCTTTGGGTACTCCTCCGACGAGAACCTCCAGCCCAGCACCAAGCTTACTCTTTTCTTCAAAGGAGTGGTGACGGCTCTCCAGCACTGGCTGATTCATCTGGCTGCTGAATTATGTGGCTTAGGTCATCGGCGTCTGGTGATGGATTCATATACCTAGGGTGGGGTCATAGGCCTGACCTAAACGTCCTACCCAAGGGCACTCGCAGAAGAGATCGTCTTCCAGTCGACCAAAGAGGAATCCACTCGACTAAGACTGGAATGACTCGACCATGGAAGACTCACTCGACCATGAAGACTCACTCGACCACCAGAAGGTCAGAAGACACTCCGCAGCGCAACGGTTTGCTATTGAATAGACTTAATGATAGTTAAAGCACCTTATGAGGGGCGTTACCAGTAACCCCCCTAGCTTAATGTACTTTAATCCCTCCATAATGTGGGCTGGCTGGGGTCCCAAGACTTATATAAGCCACCCCCTCCACAGATAGGGGGTTCAGATTCTTGTAATACTCATACTCATAATCCACTCGACCGCCTCAGGGCTCCGAGACGTGGGGCTGTTACTTCCTCCGAGAAGGGCCTGAACTCAGACATCCTTTGTCTCCACAACTGCTCCATAGCTAGGACATCGCCTCCTTAACCTACCCCTACTTCTACCGCCGACTTAGAACCACGACAGTTGGCGCCCACCTTGGGCAGGTGTTTTAGCGATTTGTGGAGGAGTTGCAGATTTCGAGTACCTTCATCATGATGACTTCGGAGTTCTGGCGGGGCACGAGATCCGTCTCGGTGCTCTCACTTTTGTCGCCGACTACTCCGATGGCTCCGTGGAGGCCCCTCTTGACATCGAGGCGCTCCCGTCCGTGGGCGACGACTTCGCGCATGTGTTCGCGGCATTTTGCTGCGACAACCGTCGACCAGATCGGTCGGCTCCTTTTGATCGCCTCACCAGCCTCCCACCAGCATAAGCGTTCTGGTCGGTCGAGGCTTCAGCGGTGGGTAAGCACGCGGTGGCCCGCCAGACAGCCACCGCCAAGTCGCGCTATCGAGCCGACAAATCCCTACTGCCTGCTCGATCTGTCGGACCGGCTCCGTGAGAGACTGATCCGAGTGTGATAGCAGTGATCCAGCAGCGGAGATCCTCATGGTCGACGGCCTCGCAGTCCTCCCGCCGCCCACGGCGGTGGAGCCGGAGGAGGAGACCCGTGCAAGAACACGAGGAGTACCAGCCCGAGACACTCGACTCTCTGCAGAGAGAAGAGCTTCGTCGCAGGAACATGGATGCACTACATACTCCTATCGCCGGAGAGACTCCTGAGGCTCGTGCTTTGGAGGAAGCACGTTTGGCCAATGTGGCTGAACGCGCTCGCTTGGAGAATCTTCAGCGAGCACTCGACGAGCGCGCGCGGCAACAACTCCCTGAATCCAGTCGACGTCGGCTCTTCCCGCCGACTCAGGTATACCGCACGCCAATTCAGAATTTAGCAGCTGCAACTCGCATAGCAGAGTCTATCCAGCCGCCCCAACGAAGTCGAAGAGGCTTGCAGCAGATCGTAGATTTACTCCGAGCAGCAGGAGACCGTAACTCAGCCGTGTCGCGATCGCGCAACAGGATTCACAGTCGATCCGTCGCTGCGAACACTGTCCAGTCGGCTCACAGCCCCAGATCGCCTCCGCGGCGGGAAGGGCGCGACAACCGGCGAGAGCAGCTCGGAGACCGATTCGACCGAGACGACAGGCGTCGAATGCCCTTTCCCCCGAGGGAAGGGTCAGACGCTCCTCGGCGACAAGATGATGACGACGATTCGATCAGAGCGAAGGATTCCAATGACCCCAGTGGAACTGTGCTTTGATGCACGATCCATTATCGTTCAAGGCTTGGTCGACCGGAACAGAGCCCATCGAGGAGGGCCCGAGAGGGATGCACCCACCAGCAGTCGAGTGTATGTCTCTGGTCCGGAGTGTTTTAGCAGGGCTATCAGAGCCGCAGTGATTCCCCCCAATTTCAGATTGGCAGCAGGAGTCTGCAAGTTCACTGGGGAATCTAAGCCTGAAACTTGGCTCGAGGATTACCGAGTGGCTGTTCAGATTGGTGGTGGGAATGATGAGGTGGCCATGAAACATTTGCCCCTCATGTTGGAAGGTTCAGCCAGAGCATGGCTGAGTCAATTACCTCACAGCAGTATATATACTTGGGAGGATTTGTCCCGAGTGTTCGTCAGGACTTCTGAAGGGACTTGCAAGCGACCGGCTGGTTTGACAGAGCTGCAAGTTTGCGTGCAGAAGACCAATGAAACTCTCCGAGAGTATATTCAGAGGTGGATTACCTTGCACAATACAGTGGAAAATGTGTCTGACCATCAGGCGGTTTGCGCCTTCAAGGACGGTGTCAAAAACAGAGAATTGAGTCTGAAGTTCGGTCGAACCGGGGACATGACCCTGAGTCGAATGATGGAGATTGCTAGCAAATATGCCAACGGCGAAGAAGAAGACCGACCAAGTGGCAAGTACAAGCCGAGCGACGAGAAGGGTAATTCCAATCGGAAGCGAAACGCAAAAAGCCGAGCCAGCAGCTCTGGAGAGGCCCCGCCGCCACCAAGGGAAGTTCAAGGGGAAACCCAAGGGATCCCGAATCCAAGAAAGTGAAAGATAAAGAAGGAAATGACGTGATGGATATGCCATGCCATATTCACACGAAGAAAGATGAAGAGGGCAACATTATTTACCCAAAGCACACCACTGTCGATGTCGACTCCCGATCCAGCGGTTTCCAGGCAAACAGGTCTAAGGACAAGGAGAAGGAGCCGACAAGGCCGGAGATAAAGAGGACGGTGAGGAGGAATACCGCATGTCAACTCCACTCGATGATCTTCGCAGATGTGGAAAGTAAAAGTCGACTGAAAGTCATCAATCGAGAGGTGAATATGGTTGCCCCAGTTAAGCCAAGTTATGTGAAGTGGTCCCAGACACCCATCACATTCGACCAATCTGATCACCCGACTCACATTGCCACCCCTGGGCGGCAAGCGTTAGTGGTCGATCCAGTTGTCGAAGGCACTCGACTGACAAAAGTGCTGATGGATGGTGGTAGTGGGCTGAATTTGTTATATGCGGATACATTGAAAGGGATGGGCATTCCGATGTCCCGACTGAGCGCCAGCAATATGAGTTTCCACGTAGTCATACCAGGAAAGAAGGCCAATTCACTCGGCCAAATAGCCCTGGACGTGGTTTTTGGTGATTCCAAGCACTTCCGCAAAGAAAAGTTGACCTTTGAGGTTGTGGATTTTCAGAGTGCATATCATGCCATTTTGGGGAGGCCCGCCTATGCACGATTCATGGCTCGACCATGCTACGTCTACCTCAAACTGAAAATGCCAGGACCCAAAGGAGTGATCACTGTCACCGGCGATCGGAAGAAGGCAGAAGAGTGCTTTCAGAAGGGCTCAAAGATTGCCGACTCCCAAGTGTCAGCGGTCGAATTCGACGAGTACATGCAAAACGCAGATCCGAGTGAGTTGTTACGATCTAAGAGGCCTGCCACAGAGCGCATTCAAGTCATGCTGGGAGACAAAGCCCGCCCATATTCATCCGACCGACCCGATGCAGCTCCGACCCACATATCCACAACACTCGACTCGAAATAGGAAGAAGCGCCATCCGGTTCCTCCGTGAGAATCGACATTTTGCATGGAAGCCACCGACATGCCGGTGTTCCTGTGGGCTGGCTGAGCATCGCCTCCGAGTCGACAAATCAGCGAAACCAGTCAAAGAGCATCTTCGGCGGTCCGCCGTCCAGAAGAGAAAGGCTATTGGTGAAGAAGTGGCTCGACTGTTGACGGCAGGATTTATCAGAGAGATTTACCACTCCGAGTGGCTCGCTAATGTCGTCATGGTCCCCAAGAAGGATAATTCACTCCGCATGTGCATTGATTTTAAGCACATTAATCGGGCCTGCCCGAAGGATCATTTTCCTCTCCCCCGCATCGATCAAATTGTCGACTCGACTGCGGGGTGTGAGAGATTGTCTTTTCTAGATGCATATTCCGGTATCATCAGATCCGTCAGATGGACCCGACGAAATAAAAACAGCTTTCATCACTCCATTCGGGTGCTTCTGCTATATCACCATGCCATTCGGCCTCAAGAATGCCGGAGCCACATTTATGCGAATGATTCAGAAGTGTCTTCTCACTCAGATCAGTCGGAATGTGGAAGCGTATATGGATGATATCGTCGTTAAGTCGCGAAAAGGTTCCGACCTGCTCGCTGACCTCGCCGAAACATTTGCCAACCTCCGAAGGTACGATATCAAGCTCAATCCGTCAAAATGCACATTCGGGGTTCCTGGTGGAAAATTACTCGGTTTTCTCGTTTCCGAACGAGGAATCGACGCTAACCCAGAGAAGATCGGCACCATTCTCCGAATGAAACGCCCTGTGCGAGTGCACAACGTCGAAGCTTCTTGGATGCTTGGCGCTTTAAGTCGATTCATCTCACGACTCGGTGAAAAGGCATTACCTCTTTACCGATGATGAAGAAGGCGACAAGTTCGAGTGGACTCCGGAAGCTGATGCAGCGTTTGCCGAGCTAAAAGCTCTGCTCTCCACCCAGCCGGTGCTTGCTGCTCCAATCAGCAAAGAGCCTCTGTTGCTTTACATTGCAGCCACTGGACAAGTTGTCAGTTCTGTGCTTACGGTCGAGCGGGAAGAGGAAGGAAAGGCCTTCAAAGTTCAACGCCCGGTGTATTATTTGTCTGAAGTTTTGACTCCATCCAAGCAGAGATACCCTCATTATCAGAAGCTTGTGTATGGCATATACATGACCACAAAGAAGGTTGCTCACTATTTCTCTGATCATTCTGTCACAGTCGTCAGCGACGCTCCTTTATCAGAGATCTTGCATAACAGAGATGCAACCGGTCGAGTGGCGAAGTGGGCGATTGAACTTCTTCCCCTTGATATCAAATTCGAGGCAAAGAAAGCCATTAAGTCCTGTGCTATAGCAGATTTCCTTGCCGAGTGGATTGAACAACAACAACCGATGAAGTTCACTCGGAGCATTGGACCATGTTCTTTGACGGCTCCAAGATGCTGAATGGTTCTGGTGCTTGGGGTTGTTCTGGTTTCCCCACAGGAGATAAGCTTAAGTATGTGCTCCAGATTCACTTTGATTCCTCCAACAATGAGGCAGAGTATGAGGCCCTTTTATATGGATTGCGCATGGCCATCTCACTCGGCGTCCGTCGCCTGATGGTTTATGGCGACTCAGATCTAGTGGTCAATCAAGTGATGAAGGAGGGGGCGTGAGAAGCCCGGCTATGACTGGATACTGCAATGCAGTGAGGAAGCTGGAAAAGAAGTTTGAGGGGTTGGAGCTCCATCACATCCCCCGACTGAAAAATCAGGCAGCAGATGATCTGGCGAAGATAGGGTCCAAGAGGGAAGCCATTCCGAGTGGCGTGTTTTGGAACATATACACACTCCGTCGACCAAAGAAGATCCTACAGAGGAAGCTCCACAACCCAAGAGTGCCACGGACTCGACCGAAGTTGAGGTCCCGGCAGTGGTCGACTTGGTCATGGAGGTTTTAGTGGTCACTCCCGATTGGACAATTCCATACATTGCGTATATTCTGAGAAAGGAACTCCCAGAAGATGAGGAAGAGGCTCGGCAGATCGTCCGTCGATCCAAAGCCTTTACCGTTATCAATGGGCAGTTATACAGAGAAAGCCCAACGGGAGTCGGACAAAAGTGCATAACGCCAGAAGAAGGTCGAGTCATTCTCAATGATATCCACTCGGGGACCTGTGGTCACCATGCGTCCTCTCGGACCATTGTAGCCAAAGCATACCGAGCTGGATTTTACTGGCCAAGAGCAAATGAGATGGCGAAAGAAATAGTGGACAAGTGCGAAGGATGCCAATTCTACTCCAATATGTCACACAAGCCTGTGTCAGCCTTGAAGACCATTCCGCTCGTCTGGCCTTTCGCAGTATGGGGGTTGGACATGAGTGGTCCCTTGCGAACGGGTCGGAGCGGCTTCACGCATGTACTGGTAGCAGTCGACAAGTTCACCAAGTGGATTGAGGCTAAGCCAATCAAAAAACTTGATGCTGGTACTGCTGTTTCCTTCGTCCGAAAGTTGACGTTCAGATATGGAGTCCCGCACAGTATTATCACGGACAATGGGTCGAATTTTGACTCGGAAGAATTCAAGGATTTCTGCAACTCCCAAGGCATACGAGTCGACTACGCTTCAGTTGCCCATCCACAGTCGAATGGACAGCGTAATCGAGCCAATGGATTGATCCTCAAGGGTCCGAAGCCCGTTTGATGCGGATCTCAAGCATGCGGCTGGAGCTTGGGTCGACGAGCTTCCTTCATGATTTTGGGGTTTGCGGACCACGCCGGTCGGTCGACCGAGAACTCCTTTCTTCCTGGTCTATGGGGCAGAAGCAGTTTTATCGAGTGATCTCCTTCACAATGCTCCACGAATTGAACTTTATAATGAAGCAGAAGCTGAGCAAGCACGTCGTCGATGGATCGATCGACCTCTGGAAGAGGAAAGGGAAATGGCTCTGATCCGCTCGACCATTTACCAGCAAGACTTGCGCCGCCTGTTCGCCAGAAATGTGAGAGGTCGAACCTTCCAGGAAGGAGATCTGGTCCTTCGGGTAGATCAGCAGAAGCAACATAAGCTTGCTCCCTCATGGGAGGGTCCCTTCATCGTCACAAAGGTGCTCCACAATGGGGCATATCGTCTCTACAATGTCGAACACGATATCGATGAGCCCCGAGCTTGGAATGCGGATCTGCTCCGCCCGTTTTACACTTAAAGTTTTTCACTCGGAAGAATTGTAATAAAGTACTCTTGTAGTTCACGAGCTTTGAAGCAATAGCAGTCACCCACAATTCCTTCATAATTTTTGTCACTCTTTATTTTGCGTCGAGTAAAATTTTCACTTCCCCCAGTGGGTGGCTTAGGCGCGAATCCGTTCCGCCTAAGTTTTTTACAAATCCTATCGAGTGGTAAGCCAGACTTCCACTCGGGGGCTTAGCTGCAGCCCAGTGCTCGCCTAAGTTATTAAAAATCCTACCGAGTGGTAAGCCAGACTTCCACTCGGGGGCTTAGCTGCAGCTCGATGCTCGCCTAAGTTATTAAAAATCCTACCGAGTGGTAAGCGGACTTCCACTCGGGGCTTAGCTGCAGCCCGGTGCTGCGCCTAAGTTATTGAAAATCCTACCGAGTGGTAAGCCGACTTCCACTCGGGGCTTAGCTGCAGCTCGATGCTCGCCTAAGTTATTAAAAATCCTACCGAGTGGTAAGCCAGACTTCCACTCGGGGGCTTAGCTGCAGCCCAGTGCTCGCCTAAGTTATTGAAAATCCTACCGAGTGGTAAGCCAGACTTCCACTCGGGGGCTTAGCTGCAGCTCGATGCTCGCCTAAGTTATTAAAATCCCACCGAGTGGTAAGCCGACTTCCACTCGGGGCTTAGCTGCAGCCCAGTGCTCGCCTAAGTTATTGAAAATCCTACCGAGTGGTAAGCCAGACTTCCACTCGGGGGCTTAGCTGCAGTCCAAGGACTCGCCTAAGTATAAAGTATACTAGCAAGGAAAATGAGGCGCAGGTCGATCATGACCCTCTCCTCCGAGCTACACCATAAGTATGATGTGCGATTGCAAGGAAGATGAAGTGCAGGTCGATCGACCCTCTTCTCCGAGCTTGACACAAATACAACGGAATCCTACCGAGTGGAGAGCAAACCTCCCACTCGGGGCTTAGCTGCAGCCCAGTGCTCGCCTAAGATAAAAGAAATCTTACAGTGGAGAGCAAACCTCCCACTGGGGCTTAGCTGCAGCCAGTGCTCGCCTAAGATAAAAGAAATCCTACCGAGTGGAGAGCAAACCTCCCACTCGGGGGCTTAGCTGCAGCCCATTGCTCGCCTAAGATAAAAGAAATCCTACCGAGTGGAGAGCAAACCTCCCACTCGGGAGGCTTAGCTGCAGCCCAGCGCTCGCCTAAGATAAAAGAAATCCTACCGAGTGGAGAGCAAACCTCCCACTCGGAGGCTTAGCTGCAGCCCAGTGCTCGCCTAAGGTAAGAGAAATCCTACCGAGTGGAGAACAAACCTCCCACTCGGAGAACTTAGTTGCAGCTCAGTGCTCACCTAAGGAATAAGTCGACTGCAGTAGGCATCTAGCTGTTAACCTGCAAAGAGCAACTCAAGCCAAGGGCAATCATAGCCAAACATCCAATCCAAATTTAGGTCGACACCTAAAGTAACCGAGAGTGCTCAGGCACTAAGCCTGTTAAAGTTTTATCGGTTACAACTTCACTCGGCATACCGAGGCAAATTTAAGGTCAAGGAAAGTTTTTTACCCCTCCTGTGGAGGGCTGGATGGAGCAACGAACTCGTCAAGATCAATCCCGTCGGCAATCCGCGTGGCAGCAGCGATGAAAGTCTCCATGAAGGTCCTGAAGTCGTGCTTTTTGGTGTTGGCCACTCGGAGAGCCGCCAGCTTATCTTCTCGAGCTTCCTTGCAATGGACTCGCGCCAGACACAGGGCAACGTCCGCACCGCACCGAGCCGAAGATTTCTTCCACTCTTGCACTCGGTCAGGGACGGCGTTCAGTCGAGCCATCAATGACTCAAGGTCATTTTGGAGTGTCTCATTAGGCCAGAGCGTCGAGTCGATGCGGGACGTAGCCACCTTCAGTCTTGCGAGATAATCCACAACAGCAGCAACGCGGGATTCCAGTCGGAAGATGTTCATGGCAGTTTCATCGTTCACAGGGGAATTGACAGGGTCAAGGTTCGTCTCCAGCTGGCTGGTTTCTTCTTCGAAGTTGCGGCAGAACTCTGCAAAGACATAACCCCGAATCAGGAAAACAGTCGAATGGAAACATAACAGTTGGGAGGATTGGTCGAGTGGAGAAGGTTACCTTCGAGCTTAAGGAACAATTTCTTAGCAAGGCCGCCCAAGAAGCTTTCCAGCTCGTTCTTCTTCCCAGCCAGTTGGAGGATCTTCTCGGTCAGGTTCTTCTTGTCAGCCTTCATTCGCTCAGCATCCTTGCCCGCAGCGGCCAGAGCAGCCTTCAGATCGGCGTTATCCTGTTCGAGCTTGGCAACTGAGGCCAGTTTTTCATCAACAAGCTTGGTCTTCTCAGACAGCTCAAGCTCCTTCTTCCTTTGAGCCTCCCTCACCTTGCCTGTAAATCACAGCAAAGTCAAACTTGAAGCAAGTGGGAGGAGGACAAAGTCGTCGAAATCTCACCAAACATACCTTTGGTCTCCTCCTTCGCCTTCGTCAGATTCTCTTGCACCAGTTTCAAGTCCAACTCGAGCTGAATATGCTTCTGCTCCAGTTCAGTATAGCGTGCCGCAAGGTCACAAGATTTCTACGAAGAATCAGTTGCAAAAATATCAGAGATAATCCACTTCCGAGTGAATCAAGAAGAATGGTGCGTTTCTAAGACTACAGTCGAATGCAAGCATTCCACCGTAGTCTCGGGGACTACACCCAGTGGGTGCACTCAGCGTGCCCCCACTGGTCTTATTAAAGACATAGTCGACCAGTCGACCAGTAAAAAAAGAGCGAGTCGACCAGTCGACCAGTTCTATTCTTAGTAAGCCTAAGACAGAGTCGACCAGTCGACCAACAAAAAAAATCGACCATCGACGAAGCTTCTTCGATCGTAATCAACGCCAACGATCGATCACAGTCTCGGGGACTACACCCAGTGGGTGCACTCAGCGTGCCCCCACTGGTCTCAGAAACACATTCGTTTCATTTGAGTGGTGATCAATATTTACTTCTGAAGCCTAAGGCCGACTGCCAGCAGTCGACCTTAGCCTTGGGGACTACACCCAGCGGGTGCACTCAGCGTGCCCCCGCTAACACGGAGTTTTTATCGACACACCTAGTGGGTGACTGCTATTGCTATAAATTTCAGAAAGAAAAGTTTTGATAGCATATCCTAACGAGCAATGTGGTGGTCGATCGACTGAACATTGCTCAAGGGCGAGCGGCATCGGCATCGTAATTGCTTGGCTCGCATCGGCGATCTTCACTGCTCCATCATGATCCCTGCTTGACGGATCGCCTCCTTAGCAGCATCGCCTTGGTCCTCCGGGACGTGGTGCGTGGTGAAGATCGAAGGTTGTCCAGCACTCGACGAAATGGGCCGAGCACTGGCCAACGGCACCGCGAAGGTCACTGTCTGTCGAGTGCCGCCCTCCTTCCGTCACGACGGTCTCGGGCGCCGTCGCACCTTGGGTTTCTCTGCCAGCAGATGCCTTCCTGCTCCTCCTAGCCCTCAGTGGCTCCTCATCCTCATCATCGTCGTCAGGGAGAGTGATGATATTATCGGTTGGAGCTTCAGAAAAGAGTTAAAGTCAGAAATCTTGAGTCAGTCGACTAAGAACAAGAATTAAGGATATAATACCAAGATTTGAAGTGGCGGCGTCTTCCATCTCATGGTCGTCAGCCTTAGCTGAGGTTTTAGAAGTCGCAGCACTGAAAGTCCAAAGAATCAGTCGACCGATTCAAGTATCAATCAGAGACAAAATTTGTATAGAGCAAGAAGATTTAAGCAAAACGCTTACCCTGAGATGGTGGGGATGGACACCTTCATTTTCGGCAGAGGCTTGGTTGTCCTCGGTGGAACTACCTTCGGTTGCTTCGGCGCCTTCTTAGTCGGCACCGGGGAAGCGGTCCGAGGGCGTTTGGTCGACTGCGAGGCAGTCGCTATTCCCTTACCGCGTTCAGACGAAGGGTCGTGCACAAGTTTTGACCGCCTTTCCAAGCGCGGTGGTGCGACTTCCTCCTCCTCATCCTCGTCATCGTCGTCCTCGTCATCGTCATCATCGTCGTCGTCGTCTCCTGCAGCATCTGAATCCCATTCCTCCTGGCTCTCACCTCCACTGGCTTCCCCCTCCTCAGTCGGAATCTGGGCGCCGTTGGGCATCGAGTATAGCTCTGTGAGAGCCTGCAAGTATCAAAGCAGAATTCAGTCGACCAAGTTATAGAAACACACTCGACAGACATACAACAGAAAACAGAACAAGTGTACCTTATCTGGAATGCTGTCACGATCAAGCGGAGAGATCCTCCGGGATCCGCGAGGATTGTCCTTGTTTCCAGTGATTGAAGCCATCCATCTTTCCACTACGGCATCGTCAACTGCCTCCGGGTGGACGCGAGTCTCGTCTTCGGTGCCGCAATACAACCACATCTGATGACTCCGGGCTGTAGGGGCTGGATTCGCCTCCGAAGAAAAACCTCCAGGAGGTCCATGCCAGTCACTCCGTCCCTAACCAGTTGTACCACGCGGTCCATCAGCATCTTCACTTCAGCCCTCTCTTCAGGAACAACTTTCAGGGAGGAGGGTTTATTCACTCGACTCATGGTAAATTCAGGGCTAGGCGGTCGTCTCCGGCGTCGTCTCGTTCCGGCAATAGAACCAGGTCGACTGCCAACCCCTGACCGACTCGGGAAAATGCATAGCTGGAAAAGTGCTTTTGCTCCTCAACTGGACTCCTAAACCACCACACATCTGGACTACTTGGGTCTTCTCGTCTCCAGGGCTTGCCTTCTTCACAGTCTGAGAGCGACATGTGAAGATGTACTTGAACAAACCCCAGTGCGGTCGACAACCCAGGAAGTTTTCGCACATAGACACAAACGCGGCAAGGTATACGATGGAGTTTGGAGTAAAATGGTGGAGCTGGGCTCCGAAGAAATTCAGAAAACCCCGAAAGAAGACACTCGGCGGCAACGAAAAACCTCGGTCGATGTGGGTGGCCAAAAGCACGCACTCACCCTCTTCTGGCTGAGGCTGCCACTCTCGGCCAGGAAGTCTCGCGGCGCCGTGGGGAATCAATCCGTCGTTGGCCATGTCGAGGAGATCCTTCTCCTTGATGGTCGACTGGATCCAGTCTCCCTGGACCCAGCCTTTCGGCAGGTTGGATCTCGACGAGGAACCACCACGACCGGTGGATCTCCCCTTCGCCTTCTCGGCTGCCGACGCCTTCTCCGCCACCGACGCCTTCTTCGCGCGCTCCAGCATCGTCGTCTTCTCTTTGCCCATGGCCGCCGGCGGAATGTGCAAGGTGAGAGATGGCAAGGGAGCAGCAGCGGAGGTGGAGAGCGGAGACGGAGAGAACGGGGGAGGAAGAACAAGATACTGTGCATCAGCCTCCGGGAGTTACATTTATAGCATCCCTTCCGAGTGGATGACAGGTGGACCCAAGCAATCCAATCATATCGAGCAGCCGCGCTGCGCGATACGTGGCGGAGAAAGCGGCGCAAAATCGAGCGCCTATTACGTCCCATCCAAGCGCGCGATCTGTTCCGTTTGCGCTCCCCCAAATTTCAGTATCCGCGAGATCCGCGAGCGACGGATCGATCATCAACGCGAGATCTCCTGCGATCTGTTACTCGGGTGTAGCGAAGAAGTCACTCGACTAAAGAGCAAGAATGGATCAAGTCGACTGAAGGAAAGTTTCTTGTTATCAACAAAGAAGATCTTGATCCGGGACAACACGTAGCCAGAATGCAAAAGCAGTCGGAAACAACGTCAACTCCTCCTTCACTCAAGCCTCAATCCATTCGGGGGCTAATGATGGATTCATATACCTAGGGTGGGGTCATAGGCCTGACCTAAACGTCCTACCCAAGGGCACTCGCAGAAGAGATCGTCTTCCAGTCGACCAAAGAGGAATCCACTCGACTAAGACTGGAATGACTCGACCATGGAAGACTCACTCGACCATGAAGACTCACTCGACCACCAGAAGGTCAGAAGACACTCTGCAGCGCAACGGTTTGCTATTGAATAGACTTAATGATAGTTAAAGCACCTTATGAGGGGCGTTACCAGTAACCCCCCTAGCTTAATGTACTTTAATCCCTCCATAATGTGGGCTGGCTGGGGTCCTGGCGCACTCTATATAAGCCACCCCCCTCCACAGATAGGGGGGTTCAGATTCTTGTAATACTCATACTCATAATCCACTCGACCGCCTCAGGGCTCCGAGACGTAGGGCTGTTACTTCCTCCGAGAAGGGCCTGAACTCGTACATCCTTTGTCTCCACAACTGCTCCATAGCTAGGACATCGCCTCTCCTTAACCTACCCCTACTTCTACTGTCAGACTTAGAACCACGACATCTGGTGGTCGCACATATGTGCCCTAGAAGTTATCGAGGAATGCGGCTTCCAGGTCTTCCCAACACCCGATTGACTCTGCGGGCAAGCTGTTGAGAATGCCGAGCTGGTCCTTTAAGCTTGAGTGGGAGATACTTGATGGCGTGGAGATCGTCGCCGCGGGCCATATGGATGTGAAGGAGATAATCTTCAATCCAAACCGCGGGGTCTGTTGTGCCATCATAGGATTCAATGTTTACAGGTTTAAACCCTTCAGGGATTTGATGATCCATTACTTCGTTAGTGAAGCATAGCGGGTGTGCGGCGCCTCTGTATTGAGCAATATCACGACGTAGCTCGAGTGAGCGTTGTCTGTTGTGTTCGGCCCGGTCGGAGTTGTTGTATCCGGCGCGACGGTATTCGTCGTGGGTCGTGGGGCACCCACGTGATCCATAGATGGATCTGGATTGCCTTGCTTTGTCCTCCAATATATCTCGCAAGTCCGTAGCGTTAGCTCTTGGCCGTACTTTTGGAGCGATGCGGGTGCGGTCTTGGTGGAGGGCCTAGATGCCTCTTCGTCGCGACCACGGGGTGGTCGGTTGGCCGTATTGTGCGCTGGTGATGAAGGTATGTATGCTTCCTCCTCTAATCAGGGGAGCAACTTGCGTTTTGGGTAGCTTTTGGAGGGGCATTCGAATTCATACTCTTCGGCCGCGAGGACCTCGGTCCATCGATCGGCAAGCAAGTCTTGATCAGCTTGAAGCTGCTGCTGCTTTTTCTTTAGGCTATTTGCCGTGGCGATAAGCCTGCGTTTAAAACGCTCTTGTTCGACGTGATCCTCGGGCATGACGAATTCATCGTCGTTGAGGCTTGACTCGTCTTCAGAGGGAGGTATGTGATTATCATCCTCGACCTCTTCATCTGCCGCTCTCTCGTGAGGGCTTGCTTCTGCATCCTCCGGCGCTGAATCTTGCTGGAGGGGATTGTCTTCAGCACTTTCTGGGCTATTATTATCTCCTGTGTCGGAATCTCCATTCTTGCTATGGCGGGATTTAGAGCGGCGTCGCTGACGTCGGCGCTTGGGCTGTTTCTTTGAGGAATCTGCCTCCGCTGCTTCTTTGTCGTCCCCCTCTTTTGGGGTGTCCACCATGTATATGTCATATGACGAGGTGGTCTTCCAGTGCCCTGTAGGCGCTGGTTCCTGTTCGTCTCCGGCATCGTCGTCCATATCGTCGATGTCTTCGGAGTTGTAGTCTAGCATGTCGGTTAGATCGTCGACAGTGGCTACAAAGTGGGTGGTGGGTGGGCTCTGAATTTCTTCGTCGTCCGCATCCCAACCATCCTGGCCATAATCCGGCCAGGGCTCTCCGGATAGCGAGAGATGTTTTAGCGAATTTAGGATGTTGCCAAAGGGCGAGTGCTGAAAGATGTCTGCCGCGGTGAACTCCATGATCGGCACCCAATCGGATTCGATTGGCGGTATGAGGAGGTTCGGAGTCCGGCGGGAGTCCGCACCTCGAGTCACGAGCTTCATAGGGACAAGGTCGAGTTCGGCTCCATCGCCGCGAAGTTGCAGCCCCGAGGCGGTGTCCAGCCACCGTCCTCGATCTGGGCGACCGCTCCGGGCCGAGGACCGAGGCGGATTCGTGTCAGCGCCACCAAGGCACTTCCGTGGCGAGAGCTAAATCATGCCCATCGTGACAGCGCAACACGCTTCGGCAGGCTCGGGTCCGTCGAAGATCAAGTCCCCGCGGATGTCGGCCGTGAAGTTTAGGCTTCCGAACCTGACCTGATGGCCAGGGGCGTAGCTTTCGATCTGCTCCAGATGGCCAAGTGAGTTGGACCGCAGTGCGAAGCCGCCGAATATGAAGATCTGTCCGGGGAGAAAAGTCTCACCCTGGACGGCATTGTTGATTGAAGAAGCCATCGAGCCTATCGGTGACGACACAGAGGAACTCTCAATGAAAGCACCAATGTCGGTGTCAAAACCGGCGGATCTCGGGTAGGGGGTCCCGAACTGTGCGTCTAGGCGGATGGTAACAGGAGACAAGGGACACGATGTTTTACCCAGGTTCGGGCCCTCTTGATGGAGGTAAAACCCTACGTCCTGCTTGATTGATATTGATGATGTGTATTACAAGAGTGGATCTACCACGAGATCAAGGAGGCTAAACCCTAGAAGCTAGCCTATGGTATGATTGTTGTAATGGAGGTTATGTCCTACAGACTAAAGCCCTCCGGTTTATATAGACACCGGAGAGGGCTAGGGTTACACAGAGTCGGTTACAATGGTAGGAGATCTACATATCTGTATCGCCAAGCTTGCCTTCCACGCCAAGGAAAGTCCCATCCGGACACGGGACGGAGTCTTCAATCTTGTATCTTCGTAGTCTTGGAGTCCGGCGGACGATGATAGTCCGGCTGTCCGGACACCCCCTAGTCCAGGACTCCCTCAAAGGCCATTAGTGTCAAGCAAAAAGGGAAGAGGGCATAAGTTCAATCTCATGCTCAACATCAAGTTGAAGAAAGGCCTCTTCTCAAGAAGACTCAAGTTAATGCTTCTCTTGTTGAGAAATCAAGTGAGAAGAAAGTGAAGAGTAGACGTTGCTACTTATGTCGTGAGAAAGGCCACGTCGCTTCTTCATGCACTAGTGGTAACTTATCCAACCCAATTACTATTGATGATATCTATTCTCTTGGGAAGGATAAGGTTGGCAATGTGTTTGTCAAGTTTGTTGGTACTCAAAGTGGTGTCAAGAAAAGAACCATTTGGGTTGCCAAGCCTATTGTGACTAACCTCTTAGGACCCAACTTGGTTCAGGACCAACAAGCTCAAACTTGATCAATAGGTGTTGTTTGAGGGCATTGGAGACTTGGCTACATTATGAAGAATTAGGGGACTTCATCATTCTTATTGTCTCAAGCCATGTCAATTGGATTACCAAGTTTCTATCTTATATCCAATGTGCCTCCTTGCGGTAACTTGTACTTAAATTGTTTACTTTGAAAGTTACTTGCCCCCTTGCATGTTTTGGTTTTGTTCCTTGCATGTGTTTGTATATGTTGCGCTTCCAACTTGCTTATCTTGAGCAATCAAGTATGTGTGTGTTGGTTTGCACATCATGTACGTGTGTGTCGTGCGTTGAGCCTTTTTGCTTCTTGTTTGTATCCTAGTTGGCTCATGTGAGAGATCAATGGAACATCCGGGAGTGATGTGCTTTGTGCACCTCACAATCCTATAAATGTGTGTACATGAGGAATACCATCTAGTATTGATGTTACAAGATTATCTAGTCGCTAGGTGGTATATCTCTCATGAGAATTCAAATTCTAAAAATTCCATTGATTATCTCGTGTTGGACCCTCTTATTGCCTCTTGTTAAGTTCTAATTGGTATCACATTATGGGGGAGTAATATGCTATGTGCATATTACAAGCCTAGAAAATGTGTACATTTGAGATATTGTCTCCTAGAACTGATATTGTAAATTATATTGTTCCTAGGTGACATGTTAGCTCTTCAAGTGGCAATTTGCTTGTGTTTGTTGTAAAGATGATGTTGGATATCCTTGTTATCTACCACCGGGAATTATTTCCAAATACTTCTTGTCTTTTGACAATTGGTAGTCACTTATGTGTGGTAGAATTTATTGATCATCTTTACATTGGCTATTTGCCTTTTCTCTTGCCAAGGTTTGTGTCAACTCCCTTGTCTTCCATACCACCTATGGATCTTGTAAATTTCTTGTTCTTGTCTAGTGTTTTCTAGATATAGAGAAAGTGGTGATCCCACCTTGTGCATTTTGTATTCAAAAGCAAATTCTCTATAGTGCACAACTCATGGGGGAGCTATCCTATTTTCTTTAGAACACTCTTCTTGTGATCCTTATCAAGTGTGTGTTGGGGGAAGGCAAGTCGTTTTCTTTTGGCACCTTGTGCCATCATGAAACTTTGTTGAGAGCTTGGTTTGTTTGGAACCATCCTCTCTTTGGGAGTTCGACATCTTTAATTTAGTGTGTATCAATGGATATCTCATTCCTTGATGTATCTTTAATGATATCTTCCAAGTGATGATTTCTCCATTTGGTATCCTTTTCACTTGGCATTTCTTTGTTTTTTGGTTTTGGGTTTTGAAAGTCTTGAGCATGCATGTTTACTTCATGTATTTTATTTGGCATGCTTTCGTTCCTTAACTCAATATATAGGTGAATCTCCACCAAGTCTCAAATCGGATGAGATGTGTATGAAATTCATTTTCATATCTATTTGCACATATTTATGTGGAGATAGTCCTATGTATTGATGTTTCTAACCCTCTGGTCCCGTTGAGTTTGGGTACCGTTTAGTTTGTGTTGTTCTTCTAGGAACATTTGGAGATGCATTGGATGCTCGGCTCACTCACAAGGAAAGTATTGTCACCATGTGCATCCTGGAGTCAAGCTAGGATGATCAATGAACTACTATCTACCTTCAATTGGTATCTACTACATCCTTCCAATGATATCTCGGTAACAAGTATCTATTCATGCTTTCCTCTCTTGCATTCAACCTTGTGTAGGTTGCATCTTGGCATGATATTCATTTCATATCTTGTGATACTTGTTTCCTTTCTTAAAGCATCCCAACGATGATCTCTTGTTGCTAGTTGTGATGTCTTTGATGTTCGTGCGGTAGGAATTCATTTATATACAATAAGACCATATCTAGCCATGTGCTATGCTTCCAGGCAAATATCTTATTGGTATATGTATGACTTCCTTTTGAATATCTTGTTCCTTCGTGCTGTAACTATTTTGGGTGTGCATCCTTCTTTGTAGATATATATCATCATGATTTCGTCTACCTAGAACCTTATACACTCGAGAGAATTTACATCTCCAGTTGATATCCTTTCTTTCACGTCCACCTTGTCTTTCTTATGTTATTTCTTTGGTGGCTCCGTGAAAGCATTTTGCCTTGAGTGTGTGTCCTCTATTGTAGCATCTTGATGCACTCTTGTGTGGTGAAGATTATTTTCCTCCTGCTTATCTTTACGAGGCTTTTGCCATCTTAATTGGTATCCCTCGTCTTGATGAGCCTCTCATTGTCTATCTTCACCACAGGTTGTCACAAGCATAGGTTCTCTGTTGCCTATTAGTAAGCTTGTGAACCCATTTGCCAGTTGTGTGTGGGAACGATAGGCCTTGCACCGTGTGCCTCATTCTTTCAAGACTATGCTGATGCTTAATGCTCATCCTAA
Organism: Aegilops speltoides; assembly: GCA_021437245.1. NCBI lineage: Eukaryota > Viridiplantae > Streptophyta > Magnoliopsida > Poales > Poaceae > Aegilops > Aegilops speltoides. The sequence continues at coordinate 408,270,419 of CM038141.1, read as the reverse complement.
ATTTAGTCTTCTCAAGTGCTTCGCCATGACTCACACACATCATTTTGGTTGAGCCTATGCTTAAGTTGCCTCTTTTACATGTTGCTCAACCATGTTCTTGTTGCAAGCGCTAGGCTTTGTTTCCTATATGCTCACTTGCACTGAATGTGAGTTTCTATTGATTTTGGGGGAGCTTCTCTAGTTTATTTAGAACACTCCTTTGCTCATTTCATGATATCTTTATTCTTGTGGCACATAGGATCATTGGTATAGTTGGATCAATTGACATCCGTTGATTGCTTGCTTCAATTGGTATCTTCTGATTGCTTGTGTCTCTCTTTGTTATGTCTTTGTGGCACATCTTTCTGTTGCAATCTTGGGGCCTCAATATAGTTTGTCTTCCTCCAAGTATTGACAGTTGGATATGTGTATTGCATTCCTCTCTCTTGTTGAGAAATACACAATTTATGGAGGACCACAATTTATATTGGCCTTCTAAGCTTTTCTCCCATTTTGGCAATCGATGCCAATGGGGGAGAAGTTTCAGAGAGTTTTGTGGAGTAGCGTTGGTTTTGGTTTCCTTAGCATTTGCATCTCATTCGCATGCATTATTGGTTGGTGCATTGCATAGTGATGCATAATTCCTTATATAAACTCTCTTGAAAGTGATTGTCATCAATTACCAAAATGGGGGAGATTGAAAGAACATGCGGTGCCCCATGTTTGGTTTTGGTAATTGATGACAATCTCTATGGACTAATGGTTGCCTTGAGTTCTATTTGAAGGATTTGTCCATAGGATTTTCTTGGTGTCCATTTGTTGGTTTCAAGGAGAGTTTGTGATGACCAAGGTGCTATTAAGGAATTATCCAAATATTGGTCATATGAGTGTTGAGCTTATAGCAAGCATGTCTTGAAGAAGAAGAGTGTGTGATCATTCATGTTTACCTTCAAGACATCATCCAAATGAAGAGAGTTGGAACGATTCAAGGTTGATCAAGACTAAGTCAAAGAGTGAATCAAGTTGATCAACACACAAAGCATAGAAGATGTACCGAGAGGGATCATGCGATCCCATGGTATGGTAAGCATTGTCAATTACGCTTTGTGTACTAACCCATGGTCTATGTGAGAGATCTATGTGGGGTTAGGTACGTGTCCATGGGCTTGCGTAAAGAGAAAGATATCATACAACCCATGGAAAGGTTGACATCAAGTGGTGATCGTCATCAAGATTGCCGTGTGCAAGTTCAAGTGGAGCATCACGAAGAGATCAAGTGCTTGAATCTTGCCATCCATTATGGTGTCAATGGACTTGTGAAGATGTGCCAAAGAGTGGCTCACCCATAGTGGACTATGGGGGAGCAATCATCTAGTCTTCATCGAGCCAACGCAATCAAGAAAGGTGGTCCAACTTGAGGGAGTCAAGATCGTCATCATCTAGCTCAAGTGGACCATGTGCAAGGCAAAGGTTTGCCCTTGATAGGTTTTCTATTTTACCGGTCTCGTGGTGGTAGTTGGGAGACCGGGTTATAGGATCGTTTGCCGTACTATCAAGGGGGGCTCTCAAGTTGGTATCTTGATCGTATCGTTAGTAGAGAGCTCAAACCATTGCATCCTTGCATCATGTTTCTCGGTTCTTGTTTGGTTCTCTTTATGAGTCTTAGAGCTTATGGTCATCTTGATGACAAGCTTTAGTCATCGAAAACGGAGTTCGCATGCGTCTTCTATGATGTTTTCGGTGTTGGAGGTTTTACCGGTCTTATCCAAGGAAGGGCTCTCCCCTTTTTCTTATGGGCCTTTTATATTTTGCTTATTATTGATATTTCTTTCAAGATTGTGTTAGCTCTTGTCGCTAGCTTTCCAACAAACTTGGTTTCATCGAATTCGGAGTCCGTTTACAAAAGTTGTGGCAGTTTTGGTGTTCTGAAAAGGCTACAGCGGTACTACCGCGAATTGGAGCGCATGTAATTTTTTACTACCGCTCTAGAGCGGTACTACCGCGGCTCCTACAGCGGTAGTACCGCTCCGGACCAAAAAAATTGTCCCAAGTCCTGCGGAGGTAGGTACGGAAGTTTTTTTTTGTACCGCTCGCAAGCAGTAGTACCGCGATCCTTAGTGGTAGTACCGTGAGGACGAGCGGTAGTACTGCTCTGTGCGGGCTGTGAGCATAACGGTTGGATTTTCCCCCACCTATATAAGGGGGTCTTCTTCCCCATTGAACCTTATCCTTTGAGCTCGTGTTCTTCCCCCATTGTTGACCTTCTTCGAGCTTGCTAACTCTCAATCCCTTCATGGATTCTTGCTAGTTTTTGAGGGAAAAGAGAGAGGAGATCTAGATCCACATTTCCACCAATCACTTTCTCCTCTATGTGAGGGGAACCCCTTGGATCCAGATCTTGGAGTTCTTGGCGTTCTCCTTCTTATTCTTCCTCTCATCTTCCTCCCTAGTATTAGTTGCTTCGGTGGGATTTGGGAGAGAAGGACTTGGGCACTCCGTGTGCCCTTGCCATTGCATTTGGTGCATCGGTTTGAGTTCTCCACGTGATACGTGGAAGTTACAAGTTGAGAAGCTTATTACTCTTGGGTGCTTGGTGCCCTTGAGCTTGTTCCTCTTGGGTGCTTGGCGCCCTAGGCGGTTGGTGGTGTTCGAGCTCAATCATTGTGGTGTAAAGCTCCGACAGCGTCGGGTCTCCAATTAGGTTGTGGAGATCGCCCCGAGCAATTTGTCGGGTACCGGTAACCGCCCCCAAGGGTTGCCAAAGTGTACGGGTTCGGTGACCGCCCCCAAGGGTTGCCGTTTGTACGGGTTTGGTGACCGCCCTCAAGGGTCCCTTAGTGGAATCATGGCATCTTGCATTGTGCGAGGGCGTGAGGAGATTACGGTGGCCCTAGTGGCTTCTTGGGGAGCATTGTGCATCCACACCACTCCAAACAGAGATTAGCATCCGCAAGGGTGTGAACTTGGGGATACATTGTCGTCTCCGCGTGCCTCGGTTATCTCTTAACCGAGCCCTTTACTTATGCACTTTACTTTGTGATAGCCATATTGTTCTTTGTCATATATCTTGCTATCACATAGTTGCTTATCTTGCTTAGCATAAGTTGTTGGTGCACATAGGTGAGCCTAGTTATTTTAGGTTTTGTGCTTGACAAATTAACCGCTAGGTTTATTCCGCATTTGTTCAAGCGTTAACCGTAACTATTTTAAGGCGCCTATTCACCCCCCCTCTAGGCGACATCCTCGATCTTTCAACTTCTTTGTGCACAAACTACATAAAGACCTTTGTTTTTAATGTGACCTTAATTTTCCAAATATGAATCGACTTTGGGATTGGTCCAATGTTAATCAAGTCTACATGCACAGATTTTACTAAGAGCACGCCTGAAACCGAAGTTTCCAATGGAGGGTATCTGGCACATTAGACAGGTAGACCTCCATCAACCTACACACTAAATATAGCAATCTATCCTAATGTTTCCCCACTAGTACCCGTCTGAACTAAATGTTTAAGAAAAGGGAACATAGTATTGCACTTACGAATGCGGATTTACGTTGTACATATAGCGTTGGATACTGGAAAGTTAGAGGTCTCTCCCCTAACCATTTGCCAATTAAGGATTTGTTCTTTACTTCAAGTTTCTATCACCTTAGTCTTTTGGTGTACAAAGTATGTCTCATTTACAGAAATATAAGCATGATACTTTGCAACTAAGTTGAACAAATATTTAAAATAATAACCATACCGAGATATAGAAACAATTTTTCCATATATGAATTTGAAAAAAACCACTAGATTAACCCTCTGAGTTAGCTTGTTGACTAAAAATTTGAGTGAGCAATAGCAAAACCTTTGAGAACTACATCTGATGATGGTTGTATCCTCAGCTCACCACATCTTAAGTTTTTTTTATAGAAGAAATCTTAGGTTTGACACTATTTGTAGGGGCTTCATCAAATTTGAAACTTGCAACTCCAGTCTTCTGTGAACGCTCCTTTTGAAAAAGCTTGTTAACTAGGATATAAAGGAGAGATGATTTGTGGCACATAGGTGCGGCAGCACTAAGTCCCCCGCGCGTGCTTTTTTTTGGCTTTCAATTTTCAAACTTTTGTATCTTTCAAATAAAAGGTCTGAATTAAGTTCCGTTTTCATATTCATGTTTCTCGTGACGAGGGCTTACAAATAAGATCAATTTTCAATATATTTTGACGAATTTTGAAGAAATATATTGAGTTTAAACTCTTGAAACTTCGTACAAATTTGTAAGTTTCAACGAGTAAAATTTAAAAGTTACTACGGCCTTCTGCGGGATCAACTACTTCGCAAATCGTGAGGCAATTGAGCGGACGGGCAGAGCTTCGTACATGCGTGCCCGACACCTGGCTGCCCCGACGAATTTCCGGGGATAGAAAGAAGAAGATAGAAGCCCTCGACAACAAAGCTTCGTATAGCGAACCAACATGTGGTTGGATGGTTAGGTGGACAGTGGTATCCCCAGCTATACCTGGCTATCCCTCGGGCCGGGCCGGGCCTAGCCAAGCCCGACGCAAAAAACCCAGGCCCGGGCGTCGGGCCTAGAAAATCAGGACCAAGCCCGACCTGCATGTGTAAAAGCCTGCCGGGCATCGGGCCTCGGGTCAGGCCCCTTCACTAAATCGCAAAAAGGTGGGCCCATGCCTGGCCCAGGCCTTTGGGCTCAAAATCTAGGCCCGAGAGCAGTGTCGGGTCGGACCGGGTTGGGCTTTTTCGGGCTGGACCGGGTCAGGCTTTTTCGGACCGGGTTGCAAATGGCCAGGTATATCCCCAGCCCAACAAGGTTCAAATCTCGGTGCTCGCATTTATCCTGCATTTATTTCAGGATTTCCAGCGATACACGTTTAGTGGGAGGAGACGTTCCCGTCGACTACGAGGTGCCTACGGTGACTTCGTAAAATCTCAAGAATGATGTGCCGGCTCAGTCTCTCGGAGATGCTCATAAGGGTAGGGTGTGTGTGCCTTCATAGATGTGAAGGTATGCGTGTATATATGAGCGTTTGTGTGTGTACTGATGTTTAAAAAAAACAAAGCTTCAAAACTTCGTATATGAGCACGAGTTGGAAAAGAAACACACGGGTCCGTCGGTCCATGCATGATTGAGCAGCGCAGCATCGGCCACAGCACCCATCACCCTCCTCATTCCCGGACCCCAGCGCACCGGCGGATGGCATCGGCACACGTCGCCCCTCCCGGCTAATCGCCACGCCGGGGATTCAGTTCGCGGCAACTCCGGGCTCACTCAATGCGGAAAAGGCAGCCGAGACAGGTCAGTCGATCGATGCGTGCACCCACACGACACGGGGTGAACAGCTCCTACCAACGTTGTCCATTCCCTCCCATTCGTTTCTCTACGCACATTCCCGCCGCGTACGTACGTCGCCGCCTCTTCGGCCCCCCGCGCGCCCACTGGCCACCACCACTATATATACGTACGCGCCATGAACGCCCTCCTCACTCCCCATCTCGCACTCGTGCGCCACCACAGCTCGAGCTCTCATCAGCAGTGCGCCACTGTTACAGCTGTTGTAGCTAGCTTGTACGGCCCTGCTTGTTTGGTTCACGGATTGGTCGCCCGCTCTGCTCTGCTTATTTGCTTGGCCCAGCTCTGCTCTGTTTCTTGGCAATGGTGGTCCTCGCGAAGCCGGCGGCTCTGGAGCAGATCACACTGCTGAGGACGCCGGAGCCGTGGGAGAGCTTCTCGGGCGTCCCGGCCGTCGACCTGTCCGGCCCCGACGCGGCGGCGGACGTGGTGCGCGCGTGCGAGCGGTTCGGGTTCTTCAGCGTCGTGAACCACGGCGTGCCTGCGGGCGTGGTGGACCGGCTGGAGGCGGAGGCCGTCCGGTTCTTCGCGTCGTCGCAGGCGGAGAAGGACGCGTCGGGCCCCGCCGACCCGTTCGGGTACGGCAGCAAGCGCATAGGGCGCAATGGCGACATGGGGTGGGTGGAGTACCTCCTCCTCGCCATCGAGCGCGACGCGCTCTCCAAGGCCTCCCCGGCGCCGACGTCCGCGCTGAGGGACGCGATCAACGCGTACGTGGGCGCGATGCGCGGGCTGGCGAGGACGGTGCTGGAGATGGTGGCGGAGGGGCTGGGCGTGTCGCCGCGGGGCGCGCTGGCGGACATGGTGACGGGCGACGTGGCGAGCGACCAGGTGTTCCGGGTGAACCACTACCCGCCGTGCCCGCTGCTGCAGGGGCTCCCGCCCAACTGCAGCGTCACCGGGTTCGGCGAGCACACGGACCCGCAGCTGGTGTCCATCCTGCACTCCAACGGCACGCCGGGGCTCCAGGTCGCGCTCCACGACGGGCGCTGGGTGTCCGTCCCGCCCAACCGCGACGCCTTCTTCGTCAACGTCGGCGACTCCCTCCAGGTACATTCATTCATTCATTCATTCAGGCTCAACTCATGCACCGGTGGACGGACCGACGACGACCGGCGTACGGCGGCAGCAGGAACAATAATTAACCAATCGGTCGGGGTCGGTGCAGGTTCTGACGAACGGGAGGCTGAGGAGCGTGCGGCACCGGGTGGTGGCCGGCAACGGGCTCAAGTCCCGCGTGTCGATGATCTACTTCGGCGGGCCACCGCTGGCGCAGAGGATTGCACCGCTGCCGCAGCTGCTGGCGGGGACGCCCCTCTACAGGGAGTTCACATGGGGAGAATACAAGAAGGCGGCCTACCGCTCTCGCCTCGGCGACAACCGGCTGGCCCCCTTCGAGGCGCCACTTGTCGCCATGGCACACGCCGACCACCACCGGTCCTAGCCAACGACATGCATGGCCGCGACATACTACCTTGGTAGCTTTCGTACGTGTCGACGTCCGTACACAACGGGAGCTGCTGATTGCTCCGTCCATGCCGGCCTCCGTAGGCCGTGGCCCATGGGTGACCTGGCTGGATGTAAAGCTACGTACCTAAGCTTGGACCGGGAGCGTGGGCGTCCTGCCATCCCGCATGCCGTTGCCGCGGTGGCCGGTGCCGGTGGGCGCGGCGCTGGGCTGGGGCGAACCTCGATCCTGCCGATCTGTTTGGTCAAATGTACAGTAGTAGTAGTAGCACTAGGGGTGGATCCATGAACCGAGCTTGCATTGGCCGGTTCACCGGCCGCTAACAGTTGACACGCGGTGAAAGTTTGGTGTGTGTCGGAGCCTTTCCAACAGGTGTGGTCTGGTTACTAATGGATTTTCTATATATGGGCGTAGTGCTCTGCTCTTGTGCTTGTCCTTTGCTGTGCTCTGCTTCATGTCTCCTTTGCTTTTGTTGCTTCCACTTATGGCCATGCCTGTTCGTCCGTGATTGGGCTGGGCGTATCACCGTGGTCCTTCTTATGTAGTAACACTGTTCCGCTTTAACTCGCATCCGATCTGATATTTGCCTTTCGCGCCATGGAGTTCCACCGGGACCATTAATGTCTGTGAGAGTGTTTGTGATGGCACTATTGTTCTTCCGCGACAGTGATTACAAACGGCAGTATGTGTCGCCTATAAATGCTTGAAGTCATTTTATGAAAAACATCTCCTATAAATATTTGTGAAATCGGTACTTAACTTGTATGTTTCCTTTCTTTTTTGCGGGGGAACTTGCATGCTTCCTTGACTCGTAATCTCACATTAACAAACAAAACTATTTTTGGTCTGGCCTCTGCATAGTTAAGGTATACACAGCCGCGATAAACACGTGGTCTCAAAAAAGCACGGCTACATTGCCTGTCTATCATCGCTTTTTGAATACTCTAATTTGGTAAAAGTTATGTATATCCTCCGAACCACAAATTTTAACCATCAGATATCGTTTCAATTGGGGCCCCTCCTCACAACCTTAACCTCTTTGGTGTTAGGAATAATCAAACATGTCGAAACCCAGAGTTAAATGCACAAAACCACCACATTCGTGTCACGATTAGCGAAAAGCCATCACTTTACGATTCATGACATTTGCATCGTATCAAAATTTTGACGGTGGCAAAAAACACTGATCCTTTTTCTGAGCACATTTTGACGTCGCTGGCCCCTCGGGAGCTGACAACAGTGATGACACGCCTTTTTGACTCTGTTGTCCGAAGCGGCTCGGTCGGAACGAACCCAAGCGCTCTCTCTCCCTCCTCAGTCGCACTCCCACCTCGAACCCGAGCGGCATGGCGGCGGCGGGATCTGATGAAGGCGGAGTCAGATCCATCAACGAGAAGGGGAAAGGGCACGGAGTGTGGATGGGGCGAATGCGGCGTGGAAGGGGCAGCCGCGGCGAGGAGGAGGATTGTTGCGGCAGCAGCCTGTTCCGTTCGTCGTCGCCAACACCATCCACTGCAAAACTGTCCCCTAAGTGAGCTGCATTACAATCTCGAGCTATCCCCTCTCTGAATATACACTTCGCTCCATGAAACTAGGGTTCCAAATTTGGAATGTTCAAAATATATTAACAGTTGGTCAGTTGTTAGAAATACTACTTGTTTGTTATTTCGTACTCCTAGTTTATGGCTATTTCTGAAAGAACTGAATGTTCTTGTCATGTTCTACTGAATGTATTGAATGTTGCTTCCCTAATGGGTTGATGCAGACATTTTCAATGTGACGTTCAAATTCTATTGTAGGGATAACTTAGACAGGACAATAGCCTGGTCTGAAATTTCATACAACAATATGTTGGCTATTTTGGATTTGGAGGGCTTTGGTAGTACAAATTACATTCATTATGTGAAGTAAGAGGGAACTAGCATAGGTGGTCTAGAGTTGCTTGACAACAATGCAATGGTTGAGGAAATGCTCAGAGAGTTTGAGCACACCAAATGTGTTAAGTTCACTGTGCTTAGAGGAGATGTCCCAACTCCATCTGATACGAACAAAGCTTCACAAATATGTAGGGAGAAGATCCCCATCAATACCATATGGGAGACTGTTGTATATGCAGTTGAAAACCAGGGGGTTCTAAACACAAAGCAGAGCAACAATATCCAGAATAAGGACAAGTTTCTATTGCAGTCTGAAGCTGTCGATAAAAGTGAAGATGATGAAGGAGAAAGGGATTTCACTGATGATTTTATTGGCCCACCTGAGTTTGGTTATGATCCTAGACCATTAGGTGTTGATGAAGAATAGGTTGAGTTGCTTCATAGATTGGAGCAGTTGAAGTTGCAGAGAGAGGATCCTTGGTATCACTATGAAGGAGACACAGATGTGGATGAGCTTTACCAACCCGAGGAAGAGGAAATGGATGATTGTCAGCATGTGCCTTCTCCTCCAAAGAAAGAAACCCAAGAGAGTTGGGGCTTCTAGCAGAGCTCACCATGAAGAAGAAATTATTCCTTTTCTGACTAGGTGCCTTCCAATGATGAATTGAGCTATCCTCTGATGTTAAGGACATCCATATGATCGTGTTGTTAAAAGGAATATAGTTTTATGTGGCAAGAGGAAAAGAAGGCCTAAGAAGAAAGATGACAAAATTTGGTATGATGAGAAAGCAAAAAATCCTCATCAACAAATATGTGAGAACTTTTGTTTTGAAGATGTGTACCAATTCAGAAGAGCTCCAAGGCAATTCCATGTAGTTCAGTTGAGGAATTTTAGGTATTGGAGGAATTACAAAGATAGGATAATTGTTTATTGTAAAGTGGATGGATGCCCTATTATGATGATAGGTTCTGAAATAAACCTGATCATCTCTCGGACCAGGCTGGGCTATGGGCCGGGCTCTAAAAAACCAAGCCCGAGCCCAAAAAAAGCCTGACAATTTTCCATGTTTTCAAGCCCGAGCCCGGCCCGGCTGAAAAGCCCGATTCCAATGCCCAGCCTGAAGCCCGACTGTGGCTGGTATACAACAGATTACAAAAGTTGCACCTACAACATTTTTTTAGCAAACAACACTATATATGTGTATAATCTTGACAATCAGCATCATGTATAGATGTAAGCTTCATAGCAGCAAACATGTACATGTAAACAACACAACTATATCTCGCAAAAGAGCAGCATGTACATGTAATGCAGCATGTACATGTAATCTTCACAGTAGCACATATATTTGAACATACATATAATCTTCACAAAACAGCAACAAATTCCAGCAAACATGATATATACATAAGTAACGTTCACTAAATAGCAACATAATTCTTCACAGGAGAGCAAATAGCAAGTCTGCCACATTATCATTACATAATAACACCATAGTTCTTGTTCATAACATAGTTCTTCACAAGCTAACAAATATCAAGTCTGCTACAAGATACATAATATAGTTCAACAGCCCATTACATAACACATATCAAAATAACAAGTCCATTACATTATATCAAATAGCAAGTTCAAAGAGACAGGCTGATGACACTTTTGACCCCCATATCTTCCATGTTCCATCAAGCTATCTCAACTTAAATAATTTTCCTGGAACAAAGCATGAGTTCAAAGTTCAAAGTAAGGAAGATAGAAATGATACAAACTAACAAGATATAGTAAGGAAGGTGCAATTGATATCAATAAATATGATAGTAAGGAAGATAGAAATGACACTAATATACATGAATGAATCTGAAGATAACTCCTTCGCATGAGAACTTGAAGGTCCACCTCTTGTAGTGCTCATTTCTATAAAACAAATACACAATACTCGATGATTATGTGACTAACGGTGGTGTTAAATATGAAACAACAAAGGACACTTGATTTGTACCTTCATTATGAGACATCTTCCAATGATACAAATCTTGGAGGCACACTAAAGCCTCAATGGTATTAGGCCTAAGTGAAGCTTGGTTAGGTGTTATAACTTTGCGACTCATGCTAAAGGCCTGCTCTGAAGCAACACTTGAAATGGGGACAACAAGCACATCTCGAGCCGTTGATGCAAGCTCAGGATATCGCATACTCCCTCCGTCCGGAAATACTTGTCATTAAAATAGATGTATCTAGATGTATTTTAGTTCTAGATACATTCATTTTCATTCATTTTGATGACAAGTATTTCCAGACGGAGGGAGTAGATGACTTGCTCCAAAATTACAGAACATCCAACTGGTCATTCAATTTTCTAGGTGTTTCTTCCAAGTATAGATCCAATTGAGACCTATCAACATTTGTGCATTGAGATTGTATGTAATTGTCATAGTCATTAAACATATCAGCACCATCTCCCCTACTTCCCCGACTGTTTGTAGCACCATCTGATGGTGATGGATTCATGTACCTAGGGTAGGGTCATAGGCCTGACCTAAACGTCCTACCCAAGGGTACTCGTAGAAGAGATCATCTTCCAGTCGACCAAAGAGGAATCCATTCGACCAGACTGGAAGGACTCGACCATGGAAGACTCACTCGACCATGAAGACTCACTCGACCACCAGAAGGTCAGAAGACACTCCACAGCGCAACGGTGTGTTATTGAATAGACTTAATGATAGTTAAGGCACCTTATGAGGGGCGTTACCAGTAACCCCCTTAGCTTAATGTACTTTAATCCCTCCTTTATGTGAGCTGGCTGGGGTCCTGGCGCACTCTATATAAGCCACCCCCCTCCACAGGTAGAAGGGTTCAGATTCTTGTAATACTCATACTCATAATCCACTCGACCGCCTCAGGGCTCCGAGACGTAGGGCTGTTACTTCCTCCGAGAAGGGCCTGAACTCGTACATCCTTTGTCTCCACAACTGCTCCATAGCTAGGACATCGCCTCTCCTTAACCTACCCCTACTTCTCTTGTCGACTTAGAACCACGACGGTTGGCGCCACCGTGGGGCGGTGTTCTAGCGATTTGTGGAGGAGTTGCTGTACTTCCAGTACCTTCATCACGATGACTTCGGAGTTTTGAGCGGGGCACGAGATCCGTCTCGGTGCTCTCACTTTTGTCGCCGACGACTCCGCATGGCTCCAGGAGGCCCCTCTTGACGCCGAGGCGCTCCCGTCTGCTGGGCGACGACTTCGCGCATGTGTTCGCGGCGTTTGCTGCGGCAACCGTCGACTCCTTATCGGTCGACTCCTTTTGATCGCCCTTGATCTCCCACCAGCAAGAACGCCTGGTCGGTCGAGACTTCAGCGGTGGGTGAAGCACGCGGTGGCCCGCCAGACAGCCACCGCCTGTGTCGCGCTATCGAGCCCGACGAATCTCTCTGGCCTGTTCGACTGTCCGACCGGTTCGTGATCGTGCATCCGAGTGTGATAGCAGTGATCCAGCGGCGGAAATTCTCATGGTCGACGGCCCTCGCAGTCCTCCGGTTTAGCCCGGCGGTGGAGCCGCCGGAGGAGGTGACCCTGCATGAGCACGAGGAGTACCAGCCCGAGACACTCGACTCTCTACAGAGAGAGGATCTTCGTCGCAGGAACATGGATGCGCTACATACTCCCATCGTCGGAGAAACCCCTGAGGCTCGTGCCTTGGAGGAAGCACGTTTGGCCAACGTGGCTGAACGCACTCGCCTGGAGAATCTTCAGCGAGCACTTTCGAAGGCCTGCAACGGCTCCCGAATCAGTCGACGTCGGCTCTTCTCGCCGACTCAGGTATACCGCACGCCTATTCAAAATTTAGCAGCTGCAACTCGCATAGCGGAGTCCATCCAGCCGTCCCAGTCAGAAGCTGGAAGAGGCTTGCAGCAGATCAGAGATTTACTCCGAGCAGCAGGTGACCAGAACTCAGCCGTGTCGCAGTCGCGCAACAGATTCACATCGATCCGTCGCTGCGAACACCGCGATCGGCTCACATCCCCAGATCGCCTCCACGGCGGGAAGGGCGCGACAACCGGCGAGAGCAGCTCGAGACCGAGTCGACCGAGATGATAGGCGCCGAGTGCCCTCTCCCCTCGAGGGAAGGGTCATCGCTCCTCGGCGACAAGATGACGAAGACAATTCATGCAGGCGAAGGGTTCCAATCGACCCTGTGGAACCGAGCTTTGATGCACGGTCCATTATTGTGCAAGGTCCAGTCGACCGAACAGAGCCCATCGAGGAGGACCCGAGAGGGATGCACCCACCAGCAGTCGAGTGCATGTCTCTGGCCCAGAGTGTTTTAGCAGGGCTATCAGGGCCGCAGTGATTCCCCCCAATTTCAGATTGGCAGCAGGAGTCTGCAAGTTCACTGGAGAATCTAAGCCCAAACTTGGCTCAAGATTACCGAGTGGCTGTTCAGATTGGTGGTGGAAATGACGAGGTGGCCATGAAACATTTGCCCCTCATGTTGGAAGGTTCGGCGAGCATGGTTGAGTCAATTACCTCACAAAGCATATATACTTGGGAGGATTTGTCCCAGTATTCGTCAGACTTTTGAAGGAACTTGCAAGCGACCAGCTGGTTTGACAGAGCTGCAAGTTTGTGTGCAGAAGACCAATGAAACTCTCCGAGAGTACATTCAGAGGTGGATTACCCTGCACAATACCGTGGAAAATGTGTCGACCATCGGCAGTTTATGCCTTCAAGGACGGGTCAAAACAGAGAATTGAGTCTCAAGTTCGGTCGAACCGGGACATGACCTTGAGTCGAATGATGGAGATTGCTAGCAAATCGCCAACGGCGAGGAAGAAGACCGACTCGGCGGCAAGTACAAGCCGAGTCGATCGGAGAAGGGTAATTCGAATCGGAAGCAAAAGCGCAAAGCCGAGCCAGCAGCTCTGGAGAGGCCTTGGCGTCACTCAAGGGAAGTTCAAGGGGAAACCCAAAGGATCCCGGAATCAAGAAAGTGAAAGATAAAGAAGGAAATGACGTGTTGGATATGCCATGCCATATTCACACGAAGAAAGATGAAGAGGGCAACATTATTTACCCAAAGCACACCACACGCCAGGTGTCGACTCTGATCCAGCGGTTTGAGGCAAACAGGTCTAAGGACAAGGAGAAGGAGCCGACAAGGCCGGAGATAAAGAGGACGGTGAGGAGGAATACCGCATGTCAACTCCACTCGATGATCTTCGCAGATGTGGAAAGCAAAAGTCGATCGAAAGTCATCAATCGAGAGGTGAATATGGTTGCCCCGTTAAGCCAAGTTATGTGAAATGGTCCTGACACCCATCACATTCGACCGTCGATCACCCGACTCACATTGCCACCCCGGGAGGCAAGCGCTGGTGGTCGATCCGGTTGTCGAAGGCACTCGTCGACAAAAGTGTTGATGGATGGCGGTAGTGGGCTGAATTTGCTGTATGCGGATACATTGAAAGGATGGGCATTCCGATGTCCCGATTGAGCGCCAGCAATATGAGTTTCCACGGAGTCATACCGGGGAAGAAGGCCAACTCACTCGGCCAAATAGCCCTTGACGTGGTTTTTGGTGATTCCAAGCACTTCCGCAAAGAAAAGTTGACCTTTGAGGTTGTAGATTTTCAGAGTGCATATCATGCCATTTTGGGAGGCCGCCTATGCACGATTCATGGCTCGACCATGCTACGTGTACCTCAAACTGAAAATGCCAGACCCAAAGGAGTGATCACTTCACCGGCGATAGGAAGAAGGCGTAAGAGTGCTTCGGAAGGGCTCAAAGATTGCCGACTCCCAAGTGTCGTGATCGAATTCAAGAGTATATGCAAAACGCAGATCCGAGTGACTTGCTAAAGTCTAAGAGGCCAGCCACGGAATCGCATTCAAGTCGTCGGTGAGACAAAGCCCGTCCATATTCACCCGATCGATCCCGATGCAGCTCCGACTCACATATCGGCAACACTCGACTCGAAATAGGAAGAAGCGCTCATCCGGTTCCTCCGTGAGAATCGGGACATTTTGCATGGAAGCCACCGACATGCCGTGTTCGAGGCTGGCTGAGCATCGCCTTGAGTCGACAAATCAGCTAAACCAGTGAAAGAGCATCTTGGCGGTCCGCCGTCAAAAGAGAAAGGCTATTGGAGAAGAAGTGGCTCGATTGCTGACAGCAGGATTTATCCGAGATTTACCACTCGAGTGGCTCGCCAATGTTGTCATGGTCCCCAAGAAGGATAACTCCCTCCGCATGTGCATTGATTTTAAGCACATTAATCGGGCCTGCCCGAAGGATCATTTTCCTCTCCCCCGCATCGACCAAATTGTCGACTCGACCGCGGGGTGTGAGAGATTGTCTTTTTTGGATGCATATTCCGGGTATCATCGATCCGTCTCAGATGGACCCGACGAAATAAAACAGCTTTCATCACTCCATTCGGTGCTTCGCTATATCACCATGCCATTCGGCCTCAAGAATGCGGAGCCACATTTATGCGAATGATTGAAGTGTCTTCTCACTCGGATCGGTCGGAATGTGGAAGCGTATATGGATGATATCGCCGTTAAGTCGCGAAAGGTTCCGACCTGCTCGCGACCTCGCGAAACATTTGCCAACCTCCGACGGTACGATATCAAGCTCAATCCGTCAAAGTGCACATTCGGGGTTCCTAGTGGAAAATTACTCGGTTTCCTCGTTTCCGAGCGAGGAATCGGCGCTAACCTGAGAAGATCGGCACTATTCTCCTAATGAAACATACTGTGCGAGTGCACGACGAGCTTCTTGGATGCTTGGCGCTTTAAGTCGATTCATTTCACGACTCGGTGAAAAGGCATTACCTCTTTACCGATGATGAAGAAGGCCGACAAGTTCGAGTGGACTCGGAAGCCGATGCAGCGTTTGCCGAGCTAAAAGCTCGCTCTCCACCCAGCCGGTGCTTGCTGCTCCAATCAGCAAAGAGCCTCTGTTGCTTTACATTGCAGCCACCGGACAAGTTGTCGGTTCCGTGCTTACGGTCGGCGGGAAGAGGAAGGAAAGGCCTTCAAAGTTCAACGCCGGTGTATTATTTGTCCAAGTTTTGACTCCATCCAGCGAGATACCCTCATTATCGAAGCTTGTGTATGGTATATACATGACCACAAAGAAAGTTGCTCACTATTTCTCCGATCATTACATCACGATCGTCGTGACGCCCTTTATCGAGATTTTGCATAACAGAGACGCAACCGTCGAGTGGCGAAGTGGGCGATTGAACTTCTTCCCTTGATATCAAATTCGAGGCAAAGAAAGCCATTAAGTCCCGGCTATAGCGGATTTCCTTGCCGAGTGGATTGAACAACAGCAACCGACTGAAGTTCACTCGGAGCATTGGACCATGTTCTTTGACGGCTCCAAAATGCTGAATGGTTCTGGTGCTGGGGTTGTTCTGGTTTCCCCCAGAGGAGATAAGCTTAAGTACGTGCTCCAGATTCACTTTGATTCCTCCAACAATGAGGCAGAGTACGAGGCCCTTTTATATGGATTACGCATGGCCATCTCACTCGGCGTCCGTCGCCTGATGGTCTATGGCGATTCAGATCTAGTGGTCAATCAAGTGATGAAGGAGTGGGACGTGAGAAGCCCGGCTATGACTGGATACTGCAATACAGTGAGGAAGCTGGAAAAGAAATTTGAGGGGTTGGAGCTCCATCACATCCCCCGACTGAAAAATCAGGCAGCAGATGATCTGGCAAAAATAGGATCCAAGAGGGAAGCCATTCCGAGTGGCGTGTTTTTGGAGCATATACACACTCCGTCAGTCAAAGAAGATCCCTACACAGAGGAAGCTCCGCAACCTAAGAGTGCCACAGACTCGACTGAAGTTGAGGTCCCGGCAGTGGTCGACTTGGTCATGGAGGTTTTAGTGGTCACTCCCGATTGGACAATTCCATACATTGCGTATATTACGAAAGGAACTCCCGGAGGATGAGGAAGAGGCTCGGCAGATCGTCCGTCGATCCAAAGCCTTTACCGTTATCAATGGGCGATTATCTGAGAAAGCCCACGGAGTCGGACAAAAATGCATAACACCAAGAAGGTCGAGTCATACTCAATGATATCCACTCGAGGACCTGTGGTCACCATGCGTCCTCTCGGACCATTGTAGCCAAAGCATACCGAAGGGATTTTACCGGCCAAGAGCAAATGAGATGGCGAAAGAAATAGTGGACAAGTCGAAGGATGCCGTTCTACTCCAATATGTCACACAAGCTGCGTCGACCTTGAGGACCATTCCTCTCGTCGGCCTTTTGCAGATGGGGTTGGACATGATCGGTCCCTTGCGAACGGGTCGGAGCGGCTACACGCATGTACTGGTAGCAGTCGACAAGTTCACCAAGTGGATTGAGGCTAAGCCGATCAAAAAACTTGACGCTGGCACTGCTGTTTCCTTCATCAGAAAGTTGACGTTCAGATATGGAGTCCCGCACAGTATTATCACGGACAATGGGTCGAATTTTGACTCGGAAGAATTCAAGGGTTTCTGTAACTCCCAAGGCATACGAGTCGACTACGCTTCAGTTGCCCATCCACAGTCGAATGGACAGGCAGAACGAGCCAATGGTTTGATCCTCAAGGGTTTGAAGCCCCGTTTGATGCGAGATCTCAAGCATGCGGCTGGTGCTTGGGTCGACGAACTTCCTTCAGTGCTTTGGGGTCTGCGGACCACGCCTAATCGGTCGATTGGGAGAACTCCTTTTTCCTGGTCTATGGGGCAGAAGCAGTTTTACCGAGTGATCTCCTTCACAATGCTCCACGAATTGAACTTTATAATGAAGCAGAAGCTGAACAAGCGCGTCAGGATGCAGTCGACCTCCTGGAAGAGGAAAGGGAAATGGCTTTGATCCGCTCGACCATTTACCAAAGAAGACTTGCGCCGCTGACGCCCGAAATGTGAGAGGTCGAGCCTTCCAGGAAGGGGATCTGGTCCTTCGGGTGGATCAGCAGAAGCAACATAAGCTTGCTCCCTCCTGGGAAGGTCCCTTCATCGTCACCAAGGTTCTCCACAATGGGGCATATCGTCTCTACAATGTCGAACACGATATCGATGAGCCCCGAGCTTGGAATGCGGATCTGCTCCGCCCGTTTTACACTTAAAGTTTTTTCACTCGGAAGAATTGTAATAAAGTACTCTTGTAGCTCACGAGCTTTGAAGCAATAGTGTCATAATTCCTTCATAATTTTTGTCACTTTTTACTTTGAGTCAAGTACAATTTTCACCTCCCCCAGTGGGTGGCTTAGTCGCGAATCCGTTCCGCCTAAGTTATTAAAAATCCTACCGAGTGGTAAGCCAGACTTCCACTCGGAGGCTTAGCTGCAGCTCAGTGCTCGCCTAAGTATTTTACAAATCCTACCGAGTGGTAAGCCAGACTTCCACTCGGGGGCTTAGCTGCAGCCCAGTGCTCGCCTAAGTGTTTTACAAATCCTACCGAGTGGTAAGCCGACTTCCACTCGGGGCTTAGCTGCAGCCAGTGCTCGCCTAAGTGTTTTACAAATCCTACCGAGTGGTAAGCCAGACTTCCACTCGGGGGCTTAGCTGCAGCCCAGTGCTCGCCTAAGTTATTAAAAATCCTACCGAGTGGTAAGCCAGACTTTCACTTGGAGGCTTAGCTGCAGTCCAAGGACTCGCCTAAGTATGAAGTATATTCGCAAGGAAAGCGAGGTGCAGGCCGATCATGCGACCCTCTTCTCCGAGCTTCGACACAAATACAACGTGTCGATGCGACCCTCTTCTCCGAGCTTGACACAAATACAACGTGTCATTGCGAAATCCTACCGAGGAGAGCAAACCTCCCACTGGGGCTTAGCTGCAGCCCGGTGCTCGCCTAAGATAAAAGAAATCCTACCGAGTGGAGAGCAAACCTTCCACTCGGGGCTTAGCTGCAGCTCGGTGCTCGCCTAAGAGAAAAGAAATCCTACCGAGTGGAGAGCAAACCTCCCACTCGGGGCTTAGCTGCAGCCAGTGCTCGCCTAAGAGAAAGAAATCCTACCGAGTGGAGAGCAAACCTCCCACTCGGGGGCTTAGCTGCAGCCCAGTGCTCGCCTAAGATAAAAGAAATCCTACCGAGTGGAGAGCAAACCTTCCACTCGGGGGCTTAGCTGCAGCCCAGTGCTCGCCTAAGATAAAAGAAATCCTACCGAGTGGAGAGCAAACCTCCCACTCGGGGGCTTAGCTGCAGCCCAGCGCTCGCCTAAGTTATCTAAATCCTACCGAGTGATAAGCTAGGCTTTCACTCGGAGGCTTAGCTGCAGCTCTGTGCTCGCCTAAGGAATAAGTCGACTGCAGTCAGCATCCTGCTGTTGACCTGCAAAGAGCAATTCAAGCCAAGAGCAAACATTCAATCCAAATTTAGGTCGATACCTAAAATAACCGAGAGTGCTCAGGCACCAAGCCTGTTAAGGTTTTATCGGTTACAACTCCACTCGGCATACCGAGGCAAATTTAAGGTCAAAGAAAGTTTTTTACCCCTCCTGTGGAGGGCTGGATGGAGCAACGAACTCGTCAAGATCAATCCCGTCCGCAATTCGCGTGGCAGCAGCGATGAAAGTCTCCATGAAGGTTCTGAAGTCGTGCTTCTTGGTATTGGCCACTCGGAGAGCCGCCAATTTATCTTCTCGAGCTTCCTTGCAATGGACTCGCGCATTACGTGGCAACGTCCGCACCGCACCGGGCCGAAGATTTCTTCCACTCTTGCACTCGGTCAGGGACGGCGTTCAGTCGACCCATCAATGACTCAAGGTCATTTTGGAGTGTCTCAGTGGGCCAGAGCGTCGAGTCGATGCGGGACGTAGCCACCTTCAGTCTTGCGAGGTAATCCACAACAGCGGCAACGCGGGACTCCAGTCGGAAGATGTTCATGGCAGTTTCATCGTTCACCGGGGAGTTGACAGGGTCAAGGTTCGTCTCCAGCTGGCTGGTTTCTTCTTCGAAGTTGCGGCAGAACTCTGCAAAGACAAAACCCCGAGTCGGGAAAACAGTCGAATGGAAACATAACAGTTGGGAAGATTGGTCGAGTGGAGAAGGTTACCTTCGAGCTTAAGGAACAATTTCTTAGCAAGACCGCTCAAGAAGCTTTCCAGCTCATTCTTCTTCCCAGCCAGTTGGAGGATCTTATCGGTCAGGTTCTTCTTGTCAGACTTCATTCGCTCAGCATCCTTGCCGGCAGCGGCCAGAGCAGTCTTCAGGTCGGCGTTATCCTGTTCGAGCTTGGCAACAGAGGCCAGCTTTTCATCAGCAAGCTTGATCTTCTCAGACAGCTCAAGCTCCTTCTTCCTTTGAGCCTCCCTCACCTTGCCTGTAAATCGCAGCAAAGTCAAACTTGAAGCAAGTGGGAGGAGGACAGAGTCGTCGAAATCTCACCAAACATACCTTTGGTCTCCTCCTTAGCCTTCGTCAGATTCTCTTGCACCAGTTTCAAGTCCAATTCGAGCTGAATATGCTTCGCTCCAGCCGTATAGCGTGCATAAGATCACAAGATTTCTACGAAGAGTCAGTTGCAAAAATATCAGAGATAATCCACTTCCGAGTGAATCAAGAAGAATGGTGCGTTTCTAAGACTACGGTCGAATGCAAGCATTCAACCGTAGTCTCGGGGACTACACCCAGTGGGTGCACTCAGCGTGCCCCCACTGGTCTTATTCAAGACATAGTCGACCAGTCGACCGGTAAAAAAGAGCGAGTCGACCAGTCGACCAGTTCTATTCTTAGTAAGCCTAAGATGCGACCACGACCAAAAAAAAAAAAAACGACGATCGATCAGAAGCTTCTTCAGATCAGAATCAATCGCCAACGATCGATCACGGTCTCGGGATTACACCTGGGTGCACTCAGCGTGCCCCCACTGGTCTCAGAAACACATTCGTTTCATTCGAGTGATGATCAATGTTTACTTATGAAGCCTAAGACCGACTGCCAGCAGTCGACCTTAGCCTTGGGGACTACACCCAGCGGGTGCACTCAGCGTGCCCCCGCTCACACGGAGTTTTTTATCGACACTTATCGACACACCCAGTGGGTGACTGCTATTGCTATGAATTTCAAAAGGAAAAGTTTTAATAGCATATCCTAACAGAACAGGTGGTGGTCGACTGACCTGAACATTACTCTGAAGGGCAGAGCTGGCATCATAAGCTGCTTGGCTCGCATCCCGAGCGATCTTCACCTGCTCCATCATGATCCCTGCTTGACGGGTCGCCTCCTTAGCAGCATCGCCTTGGTCCTCTGGGACGTGGTGCGTGGTGAAGATCGAAGGTTGTCCAGCACTCGACGAAGTGGGCCGAGCACTGGCCAACGGCACCGCGAAGGTCACTGTCTGTCGAGTGCCGCCCTCCCCTTCCGTCACGACGGTCTCGGGTGCCGATGCACCTTGGTTTTCTCTGCCAGCAGATGCCTTCCTGCTCCTCCTAGCCCTCGACGGCTCCTCATCCTCATCATCGTCATCAGGGAGAGTGATGATGTTATCAGCTGGAGCTTCAGAAAAAAGTTAAAGTCAGAAATCTTGAGCCAGTCGACTAAAAACAAGAATTAAGGATATAATACCAAAATTTGAAGTGGCGGCGTCTTCCATCTCATAGTCGTCAGCCTTAGCTGAGGTTTCAGAAGTCGCAGCACTGAAAGTCCAAAGAATCAGTCGACCGATTCAAGTATCAATCGGAGACCAAATTTGTATAGAGCATGAAGATTTAAGCAAAACGCTTACCCTGAGATGGTGGGGATGGACACCTTCATTTTCGGCAGAGGCTTGGTTGTCCTTGGTGGAACTACCTTCGGTTGCTTCGGTGCTTTCTCAGTCGGCACCGGGGAAGCGGTCCGAGGGCGTTTGGTCGACTGCGAGGCAGTCGCTATTCCCTTACCGCGTTCAGACGAAGGGTCGTGCACAAGTTTTGACCGCCTTTCCAAGCGCGGTGGTGCGACTTCCTCCTCTTCGTCCTCGTCATCGTCGTCCTCGTCATCATCATCGTCGTCGTCGTCGTCTCCTGCAGCATCTGAATCCCACTCCTCCTGGCTCTCACCTCCACTGGCTTCTCCCTCCTCAGTCGGAATCTGGGCACCGTTGGGCATCGAGTATAGCTCAGTGAGGGCCTGGAAGTATCAAAGCAGAGTTCAGTCGACCAAGTTACAGAAGCACACTCGACAGACATACAACAGAAAACAGAACAAGTGTACCTTATCTGGAACGCTGTCACGGTCAAGCGGAGAAATCCTCCGGGATCCGCGAGGATTGTCCTTGTTTCCAGTGATTGAAGCCATCCATCTTTCCACTACGGCATCGTCGACTGCCTCCGGGTGGACGCGAGTCTCGTCTTCGGTGCCGCGATACAACCACATACAGTGACTCCGGAACTGAAGGGGCTGGATTCGCCTCCGAAGAAAAACCTCCAGGAGGTCCATACCAGTCACTCCGTCCCTAACCAGCTGCACCACTCGGTCCATCAGCATCTTCACTTCAGCCCTCTCTTCAGGAACAACTTTCAGGGAGGAGGGTTTATTCACTCGACTCATGGTAAACTCTGGGAGGCCAGTCGACTGTCCAGGCGTCGTCTCATTCCGGCAATAGAACCAGGTCGACTGCCAACCTCTGACCGACTCGGGAAAATGCATAGCCGGAAAAGTACTTTTGCTCCTCAACTGGACTCCTAAACCACCACACATCTGGACTACTTGGGTCTTCTCGTCTCCAGGGCTTGCCTTCTTCACAGTCTGAGAGCGACATGTGAAGATGTACTTGAACAAACCCCAGTGCGGTCGACAACCCAAGAAGTTTTCGCACATAGACACAAACGCGGCAAGGTATACGATGGAGTTTGGAGTAAAATGGTGGAGCTGGGCTCCGAAGAAATTCAGAAAACCCCGAAAGAAGACACTCGGCGGCAATGAAAACCTCGGTCGATGTGAGTGGCCAAAAGCACGACTCACCCTCTTACGGTGGGGCTGCCACTCTCGGCCGGAAGTCTCGCAGCGCGTGGGGAATCAATCCGTCGTTGGCCATGTCGAGGAGATCCTTCTCCTTAATGGTCGATCGATCCATCTCCTGGACCCAGCCTTTGGCGAGTTAGATCTCGATGAGGAACCGCCGCGACCGGTGGATCTCCCCTTCGCCTTCTCGGCCGCCGACGCCTTCTCCGCCACCGACGCCTTCTTCGCACGCTCCAGCATCGTCGTCTTCTCTTTGCCCATGGCCGCCGGCGGAATGCGCAAGGAGGAGGATGACAAGAGAGCAGCAGCAACGGTGGGGAGCAGAGACGGAGAGAACGGGGGAGGAAGAACAAGGTACTGTGCATGAGCCTCCGGGACTTACTCTTATAGCATCCCTTCCGAGTGGATGACAGGTGGACCCAAAGCAATCCAATCATATCCCGAACAGCCGCACTGCGCGATACGTGGCGGAGAAAGCGGCGCGAAAATCGAGGCGCTCCTGTTACGTCCCATCCAAACGCCGCAGTCTGTTCCGTTTCGCGCGCTCCCCCAAATTTCGTATCCCGCGAGATCCGCAGATGACGGATCAGTCTGTCGAACGCAAGATCTCCTGCGATCTGTTACTCAGGTGTAGCGAAAGAAGTCACTCGACTAAAGAACAAGAATGGATCAAGTCGACTGAAGGAAAGTTTCTTGTTATCAACAAAGAAGATCTTGATCCGAAACGACACGTTGCCAGAATGCAAAAGCAGTCAGAAACAACTTCAACTCCTCCTTCACTCAAACCTCAATCCATTCGGGGGCTAATGATGGATTCATGTACCTAGGGTAGGGTCATAGGCCTGACCTAAACGTCCTACCCAAGGGTACTCGTAGAAGAGATCATCTTCCAGTCGACCAAAGAGGAATCCATTCGACCCGGTGGAAGGACTCACCATGGAAGACTCACTCGACCATGAAGACTCACTCGACCACCGTAAGGTCGAAGACACTCCACAACAAGAACGGTGTGTTATTGAATAGACTTAATGATAGTTAAGGCACCTTATGAGGGCGTTACAAGAACCCCTTAGCTTAATGTACTTTAATCCCTCCTTTATGTGAGCTGGCTGGGGTCCTCAAGCACTCTATATAAGCCACCCCCTCCACGGTAGAAGGGTTCAGATTCTTGTAATACTCATACTCATAATCCACTCGACCGCCTCGGGGCTCCGAGGGCGTGGGGCTGTTACTTCCCGAGAAGGGCTGAACTCGTACATCCTTTGTCTCCACAACTGCTCCATAGCTAGGACATCGCCTCTCCTTAACCTACCCCTACTTCTACTGTCAGACTTAGAACCACGACAGATGGCGTTTCACAAATAGCAGCACCACTATATTCAGCAAACAAACTAACTAAAGTTTTCTTAACTTCATCCACCCAGCGTTCGGCCTCGGCAGGAGCATAAAGTTTTCCATAACAATAGCTAACAAAACCAAGCTTGCAACGGGGATCAAGAACAACATCGCAAGACAAAAAGACATTATATTCAGCCCAATACTTATCAAACTCCACTTTCATTGGACTTAGCATAGGTGCCATGAACTTCTTTCCTTTAGTAGATGCTTTCAAAATACGTGATTGCACCAAGAACACACACTTGAAATACAAATTGGAGGTTGGATACTTCATCCCGGGCATAATGCATGTCACATCCTAGAAAGTTTTCAAGAAATCATGCATGGTGCTAAGTTTTTCCCATTCATCAAGAGTTAGAGAAAAAATTAACTTGAATGTGCCATCCCTATTACCAAACCACAATAATGCATCTTTGAGTTCTCAAGCATTTTGTATCACTGGTACATCGACGTGCTATACAAATGGTTTTTAACCCCTTTCCAGGACGGCGTTTGGAACCGTCGCCATGTGAGTGTGGGCGATAGGGGGGGTCCTTTCCACATGACCTAGAAAACCGTCGAGGATAGGCCCTCCTGGCACACAAGCTGGCTCGTGTGTGATCATGTGAGGCATCAAAACCCAATTGTTTCCATTCGTATGTACATCCCACACGGTGAATCCCAGAAAAACATTTCCGCTTGTATGTATATCACACACATTTTTTTGTGTGGAAACGTTTGTGCAAGGTGGCCTAACACAAACAGTTCTCTGCCGGAAGCCGTGTGTGATTGTTACTTGATCGAACACGACTATTTTATAGAAACCGTGCATGTTGTTTGAGTTCATCGCACACGGTGCTGTCTGAGTAACCGTCTGCAATAGAAAACCCCAATACGCAGGGTAATTAGCCTATTATTGATAATCCATGTACTAATCAAATTGATATTTATTATAAAAACACACCAGATATTTCATATCCGTATAACAACAACCAGGATTTCATAATCGAATTACATCAGATAGCTTCGGCAGTCAGTTCCGCCATTACACAACAACACCAAGTTTCACATGCAGCATCAAAAACCTTTGGAAAGTAGCATCATACTCGGTAAATAGACAAATGAATCTCATCTTGGAAACTACAGAAGCGGAAGGCAAATGTTGAGCCTTCAGTGATGTTGAATGTCCTTGCAACTTTAGGCCAGTGGCTATGGATAATTGCCCGCCAACTTTCGTCCTCTTCAACAAGACTTCAATATTGTACCGTGGGTGTTGAATGAATACCTTCCTCGCCTCTTGACCATGCAGGTGGTTTGAGAGGTAATCATCGGTGAACTGCTTTGAAAAGTACTGAAAACAAAGATATGCAAACACGGTAAAAGAGTTAGTACCATCCTATAGTTGACTGATGGCGCAAGGGGTAATAACAAGGTAAAAGAGTTAGTACCATCCTATAGTTGACTGATGTCTTCTTCATTGTGCAAACAAAGATCTTGCTGTTATTTTTCAAAAGTTTTTCTCATCCTAACAATCTTTCTGAGTTTCTTAACTTGACTGATATTCATGGACATGTCATTTCCCCATATGCAAAATCGGTCAAACAGTGGGTCTAAGCCTCTGATAGCAGGACCTACATGTGCAAGACCAAATTGTAAGAAACCTAAATATTAGAATGATTCCTCCAACTTCATAATAATGTGCTATTAGCCAAAGGACCATGCTTGAACAAACCTCGATGGTAAACCGCAGTGTCTCCCATTGTTTCCCTGCAACACACATAAGGAAGATTTTGATCAGGTTAACCGAGAGTTGTCAAACTATCAGTAGAATATGTATTGAGTACAACCAAATTCGATTTATTTCACATGAATAACAATACAAAATTGTATCCACAACAAATGAAAATCAAATTGCAGAACTGAACCAAACAGTTAAATGGACAGCAGACCAAATGAACCAAAAATAGTTAACTAAGCACGGCATTGCAGAATAGAAACATGTAATAGAATATAAGACAACAAAACAAAGAATGCTTGAGAACACTACTACAAAATGTAGCAATTGTTGGACCAAACTATTAACTGAACATTACATTTCAGAGGACCAAAGTGTTAACTGAACATTACATTTCAGAGGACCAAACTGTAAATTGAACATCAGATCGCATATTAACATTACAGAGCACAAATCACTAGAAGGCATTGGCGGTGGCCTCAAGAAAACAACACGAACTGTATTTTAAAGTAGACAACCGCGTGGCGGTGTCGACGGTGACCTCAAAGATGAGGTGCTCCTCCTAGATCTGGCGGTCGGCATGCATGGCCGCCATAGTGACCTCGTGCGTGCATGCCGCCGCGATTTGCTACTCTGCTGCCAGATGCAACTGAGATCCATGTTATACTGCGTGAAAAATGGCTGTGGGCGGTGCTTAATTGGAGGAGGGGGACAATGATTTCGGCGGAAGGTGTCGTGCCGTCGGTCGGGGCATGTTGGATGATAACCCACAAGTATAGGGGATCGCAATAGCTTTCGAGGGTAGAGTATTCAACCCAAATTTATTGATTCGACACAAGGGGAGCCAAAGAATATTCTTGAGTATTAGCAGTTGAGTTGTCAATTCAACCACACCTGGATAACTTAGTATCTGCAGCAAAGTATTTAGTAGCAAAAGTGGTATGGTAATAATAGTAGCGGTAGCAAACGTAAAGATAAATTTTTGGGGTTTTTGTAGTAGTTGTAACAGTAGCAACGAAAAAGTAAATAAGCGAAGAACAATATGTGAAAAGCCCGTAGGCAATGGATCAATGCTGGATAATTATGCCGGATGCGATTCCTCATGCAATAGTTATAACATAGGGTGATATAGAACTAGCTCCAATTCATCAATGCAATGTAGGCATGTATTCCGTAAATAGTCATACGTGCTTATGGAAAAGAACTTGCATGACATCTTTTATCCTACCCTCCCGTGTTCAGCGGGGTCCTTACAGAAACTAAGGGATATTAAGGCCTCCTTTTAATAGAGAACTGGAACAAAGCATTAGCACATAGTGAATACATGAACTCCTCAAACTACGGTCATCACCGAGAAGTATCCCGATTATTGTCACTTCGGGGTTGTCGGATCATAACACATAATAGGTGAATATAGACTTGCAAGATAGGATCAAGAACACTCATATATTCATGAAAACATAATAGGTTCAGATATGAAATCATGGCACTCGGGCCCTAGTGACAAGCATTAAGCATAGCAAAGTCATAGCAACATCAAACTCAGAACATAGTGGATACTAGGGATCAAACCCTAACAAAACTAACTTAATTACATGGTAAATCTCATCCAATCCATCACCGTCCAGCAAGCCTACGATGGAATTACTCACACACGGCGGTGAGCATCATGAAATTGGTGATGGAGGATGGTTGATGATGTTGACGGCGACGAATCCCCCTCTCCGGAGCCCCGAACGGACTCCAGATCAGCCCTCCCGAGAGAGATTAGGGCTTGGCGGCGGCTCCGTGTCGTAAAACGCGACGAAACTTTCTCTCCGATTTTTTTTCTCCCCAAGATGGTATATATGGAGTTGGAGTTGAGGTTGGGAGGTGTCCAGGAGGCCCACGAGATAGGAGGGCACGCCCTAGGGGGGGGGGGGCTCCCCCTGTCTCATGGACAGCCCGTGGGCCCCCCGGCCTTGATTCTTTCGCCAAAAATTCTTATTAATTCTAAAAAGTGCCTCCATGGATTTACAGGACATTCCGAGAACTTTTCTTTTCTACACATAAAACAACATCATGGCAGTTCTGCTGAAAACAGCGTCAGTCCGGGTTAGTTTCATTCAAATCATGCAAGTTAGAGTCCAAAACAAGGGCAAAAGTGTTTGGAAAAGTAGATACGTTGGAGACGTATCAACTCCCCCAAGCTTAAACATTTGCTTGTCCTCAAGCAATTCAGTTGATAAACTGAAAGTGATAAAGAAAAAGTTTTACAAACTCTGTTTGCTCTTGTTGTTGTAACATGAAAAGCCAGAGATTCAAGTTTCAGCAAATATTATGAACTAACCATACTAACAATAACACATAGGTCTCACAATTACTCATATCAATAACATAATCAGCTAGCGAGCTATAATAATAAAACTCGGATGACAACACTTTCTCAAAATAATCATAACATGATATAACAAAATGGTATCTCGCTAGCCCTTTCTGAGACCGCAAAACATAAATGCAGAGCACCTTTAAAGATCAAGGACTGACTAAACATTGTAATTCATGGTGAAAGAGATCCAGTCAAGTCATACCCAATATAAATCAATAAAAATGAGTGCAAACGACAGTGTTCTCTCCAGCGGGTGGTTTTAATAAGAAGGGTGATGCCTCAGCATATAAATAAATAGATAGGCCCTTCGCAGAGGGAAGCAGGGATTTGTAGAGGTGCCAGAGCTCGATTTTAAAATAGAGATTGAATAACATTTTGAGCGGCATACTTTTGCTATCAACACAACAACTATGAGATGGTTGTATCTTCCATACTACATGCATTATAGGCAGTTCCTAACCAGAATGGTAAAGGTTTATACTCCCCCAACCACCAACAAGCATCAATCCATGGCTTGCTCGAAACAACGAGTGCCTCCAACATACAACATCCCTGGGGGAGTTTTGTTTAATTAATTTCATTTGCTTTGATCTTTTTGGATCATGGGACTAGGCATCCCGGATACCGGCCCTTTCTCATGAATGAGGAGCGGAGTCCACTCCTCTTGAGAATAACCCACCTAGCATGGAAGATATAGGCAGCCCTAGTTGAAACATGATCTGCTCGAGCATACAAAACAGAATTTCATTTGAAGGTTTGGAGTTTGGCACATACAAATTTACTTGGAACGGCATGTAAATACTGCATATAGGAAGGTATAGTGGACTCATATGGAACAACTTTGGGCTTTAAGGAGTTTGGATGCACAAGCAGTATTCCCGCTTAGTACAGGTGAAGGCTAGCAAAAGACTGGGAAGCGACCAACTGAGAGAGCGACAACAGTCGTAAACATGCATTAAAATTAATTCACACCGAGTACAAGCATGAGTAGGATATAATCTACCATGAACATAAATATCATGAAGGCTATGTTGATTCACTCAATTCATTCAAAGGAGGATACCATCCCATCATACCACATCATAATCATTCTAATAGCATGTTGGCACGCAAGGTAAACCATTATAACTCATAGCTAATCAAGCATGGCACAAGCAAATATAATCTCTAAATGTCATTGCAAATATGTTTACTTCACAATAGCTGACTCAGGAATGATGAATCATCATATTTACAAAAACAAGAGAGGTCGAGTTCATACCAGCTTTTCTCATCCCAATAAGTCTATCATATATCATCATTATTGCCTTTCACTTGCACGACCGAACGATGTGTATAATAATAAGAGTGCATGTGCATTGGACTAAGTTGGAATCTGCATATAAGAGCCACTAAGTAATATGGGCTCTAAGTTAAATAAACAATCATGCATATAAGAGCCACTAAGCATTTTCAATATAGTCTTCTCGGCCCCCAAAAGAAAGAAAAGAAAATAAAACTATTTACACGGGAAAGCTCCCAACAAGTAAAAGAAGAACGAGAAATCTTTTTGGGTTTTCATTTTAATTTCTACTACAAGCATGAAAATTAAAATAACTAATTTTTTTGGTTTTTCTCAAGGTTTATCAAACACACAAGAAGAAAACAGGAAAAAGAAATTTAAACTAGCATGGATAATATAATGAAAGAGTATGAGCACCGACGACTAGTGTGTGAACATGAATGTAAAGTTGGTGAGAAATACGTACTCCCCGAAGCTTAGGCTTTTGGCCTAAGTTGGTCTAATACCAAGGACCACCGTGATACGTCTCCAACGTATCTATAATTTTTGATTGCTCCATGCTACTTTATCTACTGTTTTAGGCAATATTGGGCTTTATTATCCACATTTATATTATTTTTGGGACTAACCTATTAACCGGATGCCCATCCCAGATATGCTGTTTTATGCCTATTTCAGTGTTTGAGGAAAAGGAATATCGACGGAGTCAAAGCAGAACGAAATCAACTAGAGAAGTTATTTTTGGAAGGAAAGCAACCCAGGGAACTTGGAGTGCACGTCGGGAGATCTGGGCTGCCCATGAGGGTGGGGCGCCCCAGGCGCGCCCCCTGCCTCGTGGGGCCCCGTAGCTCCTCGACGCACTTCCCACCCATATATACTCTTGTACCCTAAAACTTCCGAGCAGAAGATAGATCGGGAGTTCCGCCGCAAGCCTCTGTAGCCACCAAAACCTCTCGGGAGCCCTTCCGGCACCACCAGAGGGGGAACCCATCACGGTGGCCATCTTCATCATCCGGTGCTATCCATGACGAGGAGGAGTAGTCCACCCTCGGGGATGAGGGTATGTACCAGTAGCTATGTGTTTGATCTCTCTCTCTCGTGTTCTCTCTCGTGTTCCCTCTATGGCACGATCTTGATTTATCCCGAGCTTTGCTATTGTAGTTGGATCTTATGATGTTTCTTCCCCTCTACTCTCTTGTGATGAATTGAGTTTCCCCTTTGAAGTTATCTTATCGGATTGAGTCTTTTACGAGAACACTTGATGTATGTCTTGCCGTGATTACCTGTGGTGACAATGGGATATCATGTGCCACTTGATGTATGTTTTGGTGATCAACTTGCGGGTTTCGTGACATTGGGAATCTATGCATAGGGGTTGGCACACGTTCTTGACTCTCCGATAGAAACTTTGGGGCACTCTTTGAAGTACTTTGTGTTGGTTGGATGAATCTGAGATTGTGTGATGCATATCGTATAATCATGCCCATGGATACTTGAGGTGACAATGGAGTATCTAGGTGACATTAGGGATTTGGTTGATTTGTGTCTTAAGGTGTTATTCTAGTACGAACTCTTTTATAGATTGATCCGAAATAATAACTTTGAGGTGGTTTCATACCCTACCATAATCTCTATGTTTGTTCTCCGCTATTAGTGGCTTTGGAGTGACTCTTTGTTGCATGTTGAGGGCTTGTTATATGATCTATCTATGTTATTATTGTTGAGAGAACTTGCACTAGTGAAAGTATGAACTTAGGCCTTGTTTCCTATCATTGCAATACCGTTTACGCTCACTTTTACCACTTGTTACCTTTCTGTTTTTATTATTTCAGATTACAAAAACCTATATCTACTATCTATTTTGCACTTGTATCACCATCTCTTCGCCGAACTAGTGCACCTATACAATTTACCAATGTATTGGGTGTGTTGGGGACACAAGAGACTCTTTGTTATTTGGTTGCAGGGTTGCTTGAGAGAGACCATCTTCATCCTACGCCTCCTACGGATTTATAAACCTTAGGTCATCCACTTGAGGGAAATTTGCTACTGTCCTACAAACCTGTGCACTTGCAGGCCCAACAACGTCTACAAGAAGAAGGTTGTGTAGTAGACATCAAGCTCTTTCTGGCACCGTTGCCGAGGAGGCTAGGTAAAAGGGCACTCACTCACACCCCGTCAACTAAGCTCTTTTCTGGCGCTGTTGCCGGGGAGGTGAGTGCTTGAAGGTATATCTTTATATCTTGCAATCGAATCTTTTTGTTTCTTGTTTTAGCACTAGTTAGTCTATAAAAGAAAATTAAAAAACTGGAATTGAGTTTGTCTCATATGCTTCACCTTTTTAATATCTTTCGTGAGTATGATGGAAAGGATAATTGTGTTCAAGTGCTAGAAGAAGAATTACATAGAATGCTTGGCATGAAATATGTAAATGATGAGCATGATTGCAATGTTGTTAGTATGAATTCCTTGAATATCCATGATGCTAATGATATGCGAAGCCACAAGCTTGGGGAAGCTATGTTTGATGAATATGATATATTTTGTCCCCCAAGCTTTGATGAGCAAATTTACTATGATGAAAGCATGCCTCCTATCTATGATGATTATTGTGATGACATGTATGCTTTAAATAATAATGATAACCATGAAACATGTCATCTTGAGTTTGCTCCCACTACTATTCATGAGAAGAATTTTGCTTATGAGGAGAGTAGTAAATTTTCTATGCTTGTAGATCATGAAAAGAATGCTTTAGGTGTTGGTTACATTGTTGAATTCATTCATGATGCTACTGAAATTATTATGAGGGAGGAACATATGCTTGTAGGAATTGCAATAATATCAAGTTTCCTCTCTATGTGCTTCAAGTTTTGAAGCTATGCTTGTTTTACCTGCCTATGCTAGTGTGACGCCCAGATATTTAAGCTACAGTGAACCTCCGCTCAGGATGCCATGTCACCTCGATTACTGTTGCTAGTCTCACGTTAGTTCGAAATCGATTCAAATTCAAATTCAAAATCAAGCAAACAATAAATGTTTTCAAATGTTAAAACTAAAATGTTCGGTGCGAGCCAAATAATGCATAGGTAATTGTGGTGGAGAAACCACACTTTTATAAAATCTTTAGATGCTCAAATGGGAATGAAACAACAACATAACCAATTTAATAAATGCCTTTTGTTAATTATAAAATGTGAAAATATTTTATTTAGGGGTTTAAACTTTGGTAACAGAGGTATAATTAGTAATACTGAATTTGGTACAACTTTTATGTTTTTATAAAACTCAGATAAGATGGGACTAGAAATAAAGCAGTAAAAATAAAATAAAAAAAGACTAAACATGATTAGGAAAAAAACAAAACAAAGTAAAAGCCCCCCCAAGCCGGGCCTCGGCCAAGAGGCTCTGAGGCCGCCAGCCGCCCAGCCGCACCCACACCTCTCCCTTATCTACCCCAGGGAAAACCCTAACCACCCACCCCACTCGCCTCCTCCTCTCTCCCTCCCATTACGGATCGGGATCGGGCACCCGACGCCTTGGCGCCCGCTTCGCCCTGCCGTCTCACCGTTTGCAGCGACCGCCCGTCCTCATCTCCTCCCCATCATTCCTTCGTCACCGAGCCGTACCGCTTGTCGTCGCCGTGTGCCACTACCACCGCCCGAAGGCCCCGCCGTCACCGACCACCGCCGCCGCTCGGATAGCCCTCCGCCTCGCGTCTCCGACCTCGTCGCTCGCCTACGCCGGACCTCCTCCTCTACGTCGCCGTCGTCCTCGTCCTCCTCCCCAAAGGCTCCATCGAGCCTCGCCGACCCTCGCCTCTGCAACGCCGGTGAGGCCACGGCCTCCCTCTCCTCTCCTCCCCCTCTCTGTTGCGTCGCGTGCCGCACCCGTTCGCCCTGCTCGACCCAGTAGCGGCCACGCGCTCTGTGGCGCCAGCGACCAGCGCCAACCAGCCGCAGCCACGGCGCTGTCGCCCCTGCGCCTACAATCGCCGCCGTCTACGCCTCGCGGCACCTTGCGCGTCCGCCGGGTCGCCGTCGTCGTCGGGGCCTCATCCCCTCTCCTTCGTCCGCCGTCCCTGCGGCGTTCTCTCCGCCAACAGCGCCGCCTGCTCCGACCATCGAGCGGGCCGTCGCCCGCCCTTGGCGCCTTGTCGGCCGGCGCTGTCGCCGATCCACCGGTGCCCAAATCAGGCGCCCTCTAAAGCGCTTGGGGCTATGACATATGGGCCCCTTGAGCGAGCGTGTTTAAAAAAACCTAGAATTAATAATAATAATAATAATAATAAATTTAGTTAATTAATTAATTAACTAAGTTAATTAGTCTAATTAATTAATCTAATAAACCTGTTAGTTTAAATAAACAATAATTAGTTTAACCTAAACCTAATTAACCTAATCACTTTAATTAAGTTAACTAATCTGTTTAGTTAACTAAGTCAATGACCGATGGGACCCACACGTCGGTGACGATCAACACCTCTGTTGATCACGGCGTCATCTTGACGCCATCTTGATGTCAACATGCACTTTATTACGGATAATGTTGAATTAAAATAAATAAATAAATGCTAAAAAGTGATTTAAATATTTTAAAATCAATATAAAATAAACCGTATCTCGGATGGAAAAACTTTGTACATGAAAGTTGCGCGAGCAGCGAGGCGATTCGGATCTGTGACCCGTTAAATCCGCCACACCCCTAACCTATCGAACTCGCAACTTTCCCCCTCCAGCTCCTCTGCCCGAAAACGCGAAACGCCGGGGATACTTTCCCGGATGTTTTCCCTCTTCACCGGTATCACCTCATACTGCGTTAGGTCAACCCTAGCACCGCGTATCACCATGTTATGCTTTGTGTTGCTTTGATTGCTCTGTTATTTATTATGTTCCCCCTCCGTTACTTCTTTCCGGTAGACCCCGAGACTGCCGGCAACCTCCAGATCGATTTCGGAGTTGACGACCCCTCTCTCTTGCCAGAGCAACCAGGCAAGCCCCCCTTGATCACCAGATATCGCCTATTCTTTTCTATACTGCTTGCATTAGAGTAGTGTAGCATGTTACTGTTCGGTTACTCCTATTACATTGCATAGCTTTGTCATTGTTGCTCTGATCATTGATACCTTACCCGCAATCCTAAATGCTTAGTATAGGATGCTAGTTTATCATCATTGGCCCTACATTCTTGTCAGTCTGCCTTGCTATACTATCGGGCCGTGATCACTCGGGAGGTGATCACGAGTATATACTATACATATATACATACTACAGATGGTGACTAAAGTCGGGTCCGCTCGAAGAGTACCCGCGAGTGATTCACGGATTGGGGGATGAAAGGACCTTTGTCCCGACGGCCCTCTGTGTGGATCTTTGTGGCGGAGCGACAGGGCAGGTTGAGACCACCTAGGCGAGAGGTGGGCCTGGCCCTGATCGGCGTTCGCGGTTGCTTCATAATAACACGCTTAACGAGATCTTGGTATTTGATCTGAGTCTGGCCATTTGGTCTATCGCACTAACCATCTACGTGGGAGTAGTTATGGGTATCCCGACGTCGTGGTATCAGCGAAGCCTTCTTGACGTCGGCGGCGAGTGGCGCGCGCGGATTGGGCGTAAGCTTGCACTTGTATTAAGGGGCTAGTTACGCTTCCGGCCACAGTCATAACGTCTGTGTGTGCTTTCGAGGCGATGGGCCTGCACCCTGCGCGCTTAGGTTTAGACCGGCGTCTTGACCTCTCTGTTGTGCCTAGGTGGGGCTGCGGCGTGTTGATCTTCAGCGGCGGGCATGACCCGAGAAAAGTGTGTCCGCCAAATGGGATCGGCGTGTTGGGTTATGTGGTGCACCCTGCGGAAGTTAATCTATTGAATAGCCGTGTCCCTCGGTAAAGGACGACCGGAGTTGTACCTTGACCTTATGACAACTAGAACCGGATACTTAATAAAACACACCCTTTCAAGTGCGGATACAACCCGGTGATCGCTCTCTAACAGGCGGCGAGGAGAGGATCGCGGGTAGGATTATGCTATGCGATGCTCTTGGAGATGCTACGGAGATGTTACTTGGAGATGCTACTTGGAGGACTTCAATCTACTCTCTTCTACATGCTGCAAGGCGGAGGCTGCGAGCGTAGTCTTGACGGGATTAGCTATCCCCTCTTATTACGGCATTCTGCAGTTCGGTCCACCGATATGGCCCTTTACACATACCCATGCATATGTAGTGTAGCTCCTTGCTTGCGAGTACTTTGGATGAGTACTCACGGTTGCTTTCTCCCCTTTCCCCTTTCCTTTCTTTACGGTTGTCGCATCCAGATCTTTGGAGTCCAGGAAGCGTCGCCACCGTCGATGGCGACTACTACTTGGATGTGTCTACTACTATGTGCAGGCTCGGCGGCGACCGAGGAGTAGTTAGGAGGATCGAGCAGGAGGCCCGCGCCTCTTCGATCTGTATCCCGTTTGTGCTAGCCATCTTATGGCAACTTGTTTAACTTATGTCTGTACTAAGATATTGTTGCTTCCGCTGACTTCGTCTATGATCGAGCACTTGTATTCGAGCCCTCAAGGCCCCGGCTTGTATTATGATGCTTGTATGACTTATTTATGTTTTAGAGTTGTGTTGTGATATCTTCCGTGAGTCCACGATCTTGATCGTTACGCTTATGCGTGCATGATTAGTGTCTGATTGAATCGGGCGTCTGAGTTGGTATCGAGCCGATTGCTGTAGGAATCCCCCTTCCACACTCATTGGCCGAAGTCGAGTCTAGACATTGCAAAACTTTTACTAACATGGCTGTGTGCCTTACGGGCCCACGCTGCCATTGGGTGGTATTAGGATCTTTTACTCCTCGATCTTTACTCCGGGATTCTGAACTCTCTTCTATTCGGGTTAAACGATTTTTACTAAAATCTAACTTTAGGTTCTCGAAAATACTTTTTCCCGGAGAGCCCTTGATCGAGATGATCGCCGGCTGCACGGAAGATTTCAAGATACTCTCGATTTTCTCTCGAGACCTTGTGCTGTTGCTTTTGCAATTCCTTCCACGAAATATCCCTATGGATAAATACTTACACCTGTCGTGCTTACTTTTATTCCCAGTCGATCTTGTTATTACAAGATACCCTGAGTATATTTTGTGCCTACTGGCTTGCAGTTCTTTGCCACCTGAATACCCCTAAGAATAATTTCTCGCACCTTTCGAGTATTCGCTCATCCCAGTTGTTTAGGTGTTTCACAAAAGTCTTTGAAATACTATTCAATCCTCCGAAAATCCTTAGCAGCTTTATTGCTCTGCAAATACTTGTCTACTAGCATTATGGATGCTTCCCATATATCTGGCAATATTCACTAGTATCTTTTGACACCGTCATTTTGATCCTATTGATTCAATATGTGTGCGAATGCACACAATCATCTATCAACCCTTCTAAATTATCTTTCCGACTCAGACATCATTTTTGAACATGAGCTGGTTCTCGACCAAACTATTTGTCGCCAATTGTGCCTCTGGTCTGTCCAACTTATCCATCCTTGATCAGAGCGACTGCTTCTGATCCTTTGTTTTGGAAATCGTAATTCCTTTGTTATCTAAGCATCGAATTATTCCGATGTTCTATAATATGATGCTCGTGCATTTTTTCTTCCTCTGATGGAGTACCAATACTCAAATCAGCTCCGTTGTGGATCACCCGATCCATTGTTGGAGTGTTATCCGACAGTGTCCTTCATATTCAATCACCTGGTGAGTTCTTCCCCTGATACATAGTGCCTTTGGTAAATTGTATCATCTGCTTGGCCAACCATGCTCTGCTTTCGAGCTGGTGGTACTTACTATTGAAGCTTGTGGTATATGTTTCCACGATACCCTGACGGGTTGAACCTATGCCTTCCTTTATATGTGTGAACTCGAAAGTTTTCACGAGTCATACTCATCTGGTATTTCACCAGGTAAAACTTTCAACACTAATGCCTTTATCAAAGCGAGAAGTGAATGGAAGGTTATACATTGAAGAAGTGGGAGTCGACCTTGAACTTTGTGTTCATGCCCATGGACACGATGTAGATCCTATCATGGAAGCTTCTTGTAATACTAACTATTTCCTTGTTATAATATCATTTGGAATCTGTGAATTGATCCTTTGCAATCATGGATCCGACCATATTTTCTACTTGATTCCATTTCTCGGACAAGTTAAACCACTTTTCCTCTACAGATCAATACACCCATCCAACCTCTATCTTGATCTACCTTCGAGTACTAACCCCCTAGTATCTCGAGGATATCAACCGATTGCGCTACATCTTATGCATTTCTGATGAAGTAGTGCCTTTCCCCGTCATAGTCACTCCACGGGTTCTAGGTTGTCATCAACCGAGAACACCGATTAGTGAATCGAATCGCCCCTGTGATTCAGTACTCCTAGTACATTGTGGATGAGAAGTTTAATACTCCATCACGTCATTCCTAGCCTGATCAGCTATATCATTTTGTGCTAAATTTTAACTATGCTACCTGGTCCTTTCTTCTCGGAGCACAATTTTCGACGATGAGCTAAGCTTACGTCGATTTTCCTCGTCATATCATTTCACCTTGAACAACAAGCCTGATTTCAAGTTTGTGTCGTACCCATGGTTCCAATAACCTTTTGCTTCATAATTCCTTTAACTTGATGTCATCGCCGATGGATTACATCTTCGTGGAGCCTCTCGACAAAATTTGTCGTGATCATCATCAACATCTTGACTCCTTCCTGGATATCTATTGAATTCATGATGAGAAATACCATCCTTGCCTTCAATGATTTGTGTTGTCATCGACCACTTTAATGCCTCCCCTCCAACACAAACTTGTTCGTGCTTTGTGTTGTACCTTGAGATCCTTGCTACCCAGCATTGTTCTTTTTTACCTTGGAATATTACCACCTTTTATGTCAAGAATGTCGTGAGAATTTCACCACCTCTTAAGAAATTCTTGTTGCAGTGATGCTTCTCGCCATCACCATTCTTTTCTTGGTCCCCGTGTTGAGTGAACTCTGTTGCGCAAATTTAATATCTCTAGCAACCCTATTGCTTCAGAGTTATTGGATAATAATTCCAATTTAGTGTGTTGGTTGCTCAATCACCTTTCCGACGTTGGTCGTGC
The DNA here is from genome assembly GCA_021437245.1 of Aegilops speltoides. Classification (NCBI taxonomy): domain Eukaryota; kingdom Viridiplantae; phylum Streptophyta; class Magnoliopsida; order Poales; family Poaceae; genus Aegilops; species Aegilops speltoides. The sequence continues at coordinate 408,231,887 of CM038141.1, read as the reverse complement.
TACCTAAGCCCATCTTTCGGGTGCACCTTTCAATCAATGTTCAATTGGGTATGCTTTCCTCGAGCATACGTCATTATATCATTTGATCTGACAAATGTTATCTCCTCGTTCACATAATTGTGGAAACCCATCCTTTCGAAATCTCGATGAATTGTCACTGAGTTCATCAATTACCTCCTTATCCCTTCATTGGTTTAGTGATGAATGCTTGTTTCGGAACTTGCTTTCACAGTTCATTTCACGAGGATCTTACAATGTCATCTTGTCAATTTGTGTTGCACCTTTTCTTCTCAGACATCTTGAGTCTGAGGTATCCTGACTCCGATCAGATCTGAATCTTGGTCTGATATGATGGTTGGAACATTTTTCCAAGAGTTATAACACTGGTCTTTTATGACCCAGTAAGGTGATGGCATGCCCAACACACCTGGTCGGATGACCTGCTGTTATGGTTTCCTTATTAGCAAGATTATCCACTCTTCCATGAGGAAATTGTAAGACTTATTCTATAAGTTGTTCCTGATGGATCCTTGTGTATCTAAAATCTGACCCTTACTTAATGTCCATGTCAATGCTATCTCGAAGCATGTCTGTGCTACTCCGACCATCAATAAGAGCATTTGAAGCACAATGCTAAATTCTCTTTATCCATTATCCAAACACCATTGTATGGGTAATGTCATGAAAATTCTCTCCCTTACCTAAAGGGTTTTCTATTATATCCTTTCATGCATATCATGCTCTGCTTGTCCTTGGGAAGGATATACCCCTGGATTATGTGTTTAAACACATTTTTCATTTCCATTGTTCTGTTTAATCTGATATCACAATATCCTTTCCATTGTTTTGTTTAACCTTCTTGAGGTTTATATGATCTAAGCAGTAATAAGTCACTGATTTTGTAAGCACCTCGGTGTACAACTCTATCAGTAAGAACCTGTTACTATTGTTGATGACATTCCGGTAACCACCGATGGACGAGAACTTTGCCTACTGGTCCGCCTCGTTCAACGAGCAGGAAAATGGTTCTCTTCGTCCCCCGCCCTTGGTACCTATGTTGTTGCCGACATGACCGACAGACTATCCTCTGACATGCCTTGCTTACATGATCGTGCAAGATGTCACCGACCTTCCTACATTTAACCACATGGTGGGCCCATAACCCACAGTTCCAAAGGATCGAAACCTGACTCTCCTGTACACCTTGTTGACAAAGTTATCCCTTGCTCTTGGTTTCGTAGGTAATTCGCGAGCCACCTTCCTAGTGCTCTATTCTCGTATAAGACGCTATACTTTCGCTGCTCTGAATCCCTTTCTCACTCTAGTTCAGACTTTGAGCAGCTATCTATCCGCTTGGACCCTCTCATTGTACCTTCGTACCTTACTCTCGATGTATTTTATTTGTTCAAATCGAGAGATAATCTTATGCTCATTCATGGGTTAACCCCAGAATGTTTCCCTCATAAGCATTCTGTCATAGCCGAGCTGCCCCTTACCTATTAAATAAATGCGTTGGAGTTCCCGAAGAAAAGGATGACTTCATCATGATGACCTGAAGTCGAGCTATGAAGACATCAACGTTGGATCGACCTCTTTGAGAAGAGCAACCAAGTCCGAGAAGACTCGTTAGAATGTCGTAACCAAATCCGTTCCCTCTTACTCCCCCTCTTAAATCTCGGGACGAGATTTCTTGTAGTGGAGCAGAATTGTGACGCCCGGATATTTAAGCTACAGTGAACCTCCGCTCAGGACGCCATGTCACCTCGATTACTGTTGCTAGTCTCACGTTAGTTCGAAATCGATTCAAATTCAAATTCAAAATCAAGCAAACAATAAATGTTTTCAAATGTTAAAACTAAAATGTTCGGTGCGAGCCAAATAATGCATAGGTAATTGTGGTGGAGAAACCACACTTTTATAAAATCTTTAGATGCTCAAATGGGAATGAAACAACAACATAACCAATTTAATAAATGCCTTTTGTTAATTATAAAATGTGAAAATATTTTATTTAGGGGTTTAAACTTTGGTAACAGAGGTATAATTAGTAATACTGAATTTGGTACAACTTTTATGTTTTTATAAAACTCAGATAAGATGGGACTAGAAATAAAGCAGTAAAAATAAAATAAAAAAGACTAAACATGATTAGGAAAAAAAACAAAACAAAGTAAAAGCCCCCCCCCCAAGCCGGGCCTCGGCCCAGCAGGCTACAGGGCCGCCAGGCCGGCCCAGCCGCACCCCACACCCTCTCCCTTATCCACCCCACTGGGGGAAAACCCTAACCACCCACCCCACTCGCCTCACTCCTCTCTCCCCCTCCCCATTCTGGATCGGGATCGGGCACCCGACGCCCGACGCCCCGGCTCGCCCCCGCCGTCTCACCGTTCGCCGGCGACCGCCCCGTCCTCATCTCCTCCCCATCATTCCTTCGTCACCGAGCCGCACCGCTTGTCGTCGCCGTGTGCCACTACCACCGCCCGAAGGCCCCGCCGTCACCGACCACCGCCGCCGCTCGGATCGCCCTCCGCCTCGCGTCTCCGACCTCGTCGCTCGCCTACGCCGGACCTCCTCCTCTACGTCGCCGTCGTCCTCGTCCTCCTCCCCAAAGGCTCCATCGAGCCTCGCCGACCCTCGCCTCTGCAACGCCGGTGAGGCCACGGCCTCCCTCTCCTCTCCTCCCCCTCTCTGTTGCACGTCACCGTGCCCGCACCCCGTTCGCCCCTGCTCGACCCAGCCACAGCGCGCCACGCTCTGTCTGTGCGCTTCAGCGCGACCAGCGCCAACCAGCCACGCAGCCACGGCGCTGTCGCCCCTGCGCCTACAACCGCCGCCGTCTCGCCCGCGGCACCTTGCGCGTCCGCCGGGTCGTCGTCATCGTCAGGGCCTCATCCCACTCCGCTTCGTCCGCCGTCCATGCGGCGGCCTCTCCGCCAACGCGCCGCCTGCTCCGACCATCGGAGCGGGCCGTCGCGCCGCTTCTTGGGCGCCTTGTCGGTGGCGCTCGTCGCCCGATCCACCCGGTGCCCGCAACTGTGCGCCCTCTAAGGCGCTTGGGGCTATGACATATGGGCCCCGCCAATAGAACGTGTTTAAAAAAACCTAGAATTAATAATAATAATAATAATAAATTTAATTAATTAATTAATTAACTAAGTTAATTAGTCCTAATTAATTAATCTAATAAACTGTTAGTTTAAATAAGCATAATTAGTTTAACCTAAACCTAATTAACCTAATCACTTTAATTAAGTTAACTAATCTGTTTAGTAAACTAAGTCAATGACCGATGGGACCCACCGTCGGTGACCGATCAACACCTCATTGATTGCTGGGCGTCATCTTGACGCCATCTTGATGTCAACATGCACTTTATTACGGATAATGTTGAATTAAAATAAATAAATAAATGCTAAAAAGTGATTTAAATATTTTAAAATCAATATAAAATAAACCGTAGCTCGGATGGAAAAACTTTGTACATGAAAGTTGCGCGAGCGGCGAGGCGATTCGGATCATAACCCGTTAAATCCGCCACACCCCCTAACCTAACGAACTCGCAACTTTCCCCTCCGGCTCCTCTTGCTGCAAAAGCTAAACGCCGGGATACTTTCCCGGATGTTTTCCCTCTTCACCGGTATCACCTCATACTGCGTTAGGTCAACCCTAGCACCGCGTATCACCATGTTATGCTTTGTGTTGCTTTGATTGCTCTGTTATTTATTATGTTCCCTCTCCGTTACTTCTTTCCGGTAGACCCCGAGACTGCCGGCAACCTCCAGATCGATTTCGGAGTTGACGACCCCTCTCTCTTGCCAGAGCAACCAGGCAAGCCCCCCCTTGATCACCAGATATCGCCTATTCTTTTCTATCTGCTTGCATTAGAGTAGTGTAGCATATTCTTTGTTCGGTTACTCCTATTACATTGCATAGCTTTGTCATTGTTACTCTGATCATTGATACCTTACCCGCAATCCTAAATGCTTAGTATAGGATGCTAGTTTATCATCATTGGCCCTACATTCTTGTCGATCGCCTTGCTATACTATCGGGCCGTGATCACTCGGGAGGTGATCACGGTATATACTATACATATATACATACTACAGATGGTGACTAAAGTCGGGTCCGCTCGAAGAGTACCGTGAGTGATTCCGCAGTTGGGGGCTGAAAGGACCTTTGTCCCGACGGCCCTCTGTGTGGATCTTTGTGGCGGAGCGGCAGGCAGGTTGAGACCACCTAGGCGAGAGGTGGGCCTGGCCCTGATCGGCGTTCGCGGTTGCTTCATAATAACACGCTTAACGAGATCTTGGTATTTGATCTGAGTCTGGCCATTTGGTCTATACGCACTAACCATCTACGTGGGAGTAGTTATGGGTATCCCGCGTCGTGGTATCGGCGAAGCCTTCTTGGCGTCGGCGGATCGAGTGGCGCGCGCCGGATTGGAGCGTAAGCTTGCACTTGTATTAAGGGGCTAGTTACGCTTCCGGCAGCGTCGCATAACGTCTTGAGTGTGCTCGAGGCGATGGGCCCGGACCCTGCGCGCTTAGGTTTAGACCGGCGTCTTGACCTCTCTGTTGTGCCTAGGTGGGGCTGCGGCGTGTTGATCTTCAGCGGCGGGCATGACCCGAAAAAGTGTGTCGGCCAAATGGGATCGGCGTGTTGGGTTATGTGGTGCACCCTGCGGAAGTTAATCTATTGAATAGCCGTGTCCCTCGGTAAAGGGCGACCGGAGTTGTACCTTGACCTTATGACAACTAGAACCGGATACTTAATAAAACACACCCTTTCAAGTGCGGATACAACCCGGTGATCGCTCTCTAACAGGCGACGAGGAGAGGATCGCGGGTAGGATATGCTATGCGATGCTCTTGGAGATGCTACGGAGATGTTACTTGGAGATGCTACTTGGAGGACTTCAATCTACTCTCTTCTACATGCTGCAAGGCGGAGGCTGCGAGCGTAGTCTTCGACAGGATTAGCTATCCCCCTCTTATTCTGGCATTCTGCAGTTCAGTCCAGCGATATGGCCCTTTACACATATACCCATGCATATGTAGTGTAGCTCCTTGTGAGTACTTTGGATGAGTACTCACGGTTGCTTTCTCCCCTTTCCCCTTTCCTTTCTTTACGGTTGTATGCATCCAGATCTTTGGAGTCGAGGCGAGGCGCCACCGTCGATGGCGACTACTACTGGAGGTGTCTACTACTACGTGCAGCTCTTGGCGGCGACCGGGAGTAGTTAGGAGGATCCTGGCGGGAGGCTGCGCCTCTTCGATCTGTATCGGTTTGTGCTAGCCATCTTATGGCAACTTGTTTAACTTATGTCGTACTAAGATATTGTTGCTTCCGCTGACTTCGTCTATGATCGAGCACTTGTATTCGAGCCCTCAAGGCCCTGGCTTGTATTATGATGCTTGTATGACTTATTTATGTTTTAGAGTTGTGTTGTGATATCTTCCCGTGAGTCCCTGATCTTGATCGTACACGTTTGCGTGCATGATTAGTGTACGATTGAATCGGGGGCGTCACACTAGTTGATTATCGTTCCCGTAAGTTGTTTGCTCACAAAATCCCTATGCATAGGAAGTGGGTTAGACTTAAAAAGTGCTAGTCATATGCTTCATGATGCTCCCGTTATGTTTCAATTCTTATCTTTTATGTGAGCATCATTGTCATCATCATGCCTAGCTAGAAAGGCATTAAAGAAAAGCGCTTGTTGGGAGACAACCCAATACTTATCCTTACTATTTTTGTGTGTTCACATGATTATGCTACTGTAGTAATCATGTTTTATAGCTTTGTTTCAATAAAGTGCCAAGTAAGACCTTTAGGATGGCTTATGGTGATAGTTGTGTTGATCTGCTGAAAATCGAAACATTTGCATCCGATAAATTAGTTTTGTTAATTCACGAGGCGTGCTTGATCTGGTAAGCGAATTGCTTAGGACTTCCTAATTTGGTAGGATTTTTGGAGTTCCATAAGTATCGTTCAATCTGATTACTCTGAGACTATTACTGTTTTGACAGATTCTGTTTTCTAGGTGTTGTTTGCTTATTTTGATGAATCTATGAGTAGTATCGGAGGGTATGAACCATAGATAAGCTGGAGTGCAGTAGATATTACACCAATATGAATTTAGAATGAGTTAATTACTGTACCAATGTGGTGGTTTTGTATTCTTTCACTAACAGAGCTTATAAGATTTCCTGTTGAGTTTTGTGTTGTGAAGTTTTCAAGTCTTGGGTAAAGATTCGATGGACTATGGAATAAGGAGTGGCAAGAGCCTAAGCTTGGGGATGCCCAAGTGTCGGTGTACTAAAGTAGGGGTACCTTAGTACCCCGAACTTGTGCACGGGTAGTTGCAGCACCCCGCGGTGAGGCTTGCCGGGCGCCCGCCAAGATCCTCCACCATTCCTATCTTACTGCCATTCAAGAACAAAGTATTAACTAAGAAGACAAAAGCTCCGGCAAGAGGAGCTTGCCGGGAAGTACAAGGCCCCGGCAAGAGGAGCTTGCCGGGAAGGACAAGACCCCGGCAAGAGGAGCTTGCCGGGAAAATCAACAAGACACTTGAGAAAACTTGCCGCCTTGCGCCCAGCGTCCGGCAAGGCCAGGCGGCAAGCTTCTTTGGTGCAACAAGACAACGACAGCGGCAAGGCACTTGCAGCGGCAAAACTGCCACTCTGCATCAAGCTCCAGCGCATCCAGCGGCGTGTCAACCTAGGACTATCCTGAAGCACGTGGCGGTATTTGTGCAGCCATGCGGTCGAGGTGGCGAGCGAAGCGACAAGGAGGCCATCGTGGCGATCGGTGGCGCCCCTAACGGTCGTTTCCTTGCCTTTGTTAGGGGCGACCGGACGGGCATTAAATGCCCTTGTCCCCTGCCGTCGAGTTAGGTAGGGGACCTTTGTTGGATTCTTGTTGTACCAACCTGCGTTTTTACCTTTCTACCCCTCTTTCTACGCTGCCACCTGTCGGTGACCCCCTTAGGCTATAAAAGGGAGGCCCATGCGCACGTAGAGGAGGTTCGGAATTTCGGTTCCACAGCCGACTCATTCAGCACCACAACACGCTCACGCCCTGAGCAAGAACAAAATACAAACACAAAGCAGCAGTAGGAGTTTTATCTCTCCGGAGAGCTCCGAAGCTGGGTAAAAATCTCCCCCGCGCGCTCCCGCCTCGATCTGCTCTGCGCGCAACCCCTGCTCCCTTGCCGGACCAGAAGGGGCCCTCTTTGCCCCATAGGTGCTCGTGCCCCCAGCGACCACGACATCTTTGGCGTGCCAGGTAGGGGAGCGTCGAGGTCGTGCGTACCTGATCCGGCGTCTGCGAGCGCTACATCAGCATCTTCATCAACAAGCCACCGAAGAAGAAAACTTCGGAGGTAGCCGCTCCGTCTGCGACTGTCCTACCGCCACCGGAGCAAACGGGCGGCGGGTGGGCGCGGCGGAGGAGCGGGCGCCAGTGAGGACTCACATCGTCACCGCTCCAGGACAAAACCCCGCAAGGTTCAGCGTCTGCACATCCACGCACCCCTCCCGGGAGGTGCAAGATCGACAACGCCACGGCGCTCTGGCGCCGTGCTCGCGATGAGCAAGGCCAAACTGGTGGGTCGCCGGGACGTTCAAAGGCCGACATCTTGGCGCCCGACCGCCGCGCAGCCGCCGTGTGGTCGCTGGACAAGATCTGCTCCTTCTAACACTGTTAGAGTTTGAGCATATCACGCACCTCGCGTCGCTCACCACCGCCACCCAAGACTCGGAGGAAGCGCCGGCCCGAGCCCAGCTACTTCTAGATTACCCTCTAGCGCCGAGACAAGATCGATGGCCGGAGGCGCTATCTATAGCCTCATTGGCCGCTTAGCGCCGACAAGCCCGACAAGCGAGCACGTCGAAACGCGGCAAGGTGCTCGGCGGAAGCCGTGGCGACAAGACGGCGAGGTGCCACCACCGTGCACTCCCGCCCGAAGCCAAGATCGCCCGACTTCGCGGGCCAACCTCGGCGCCGACTCCACGGCGTCGTCGGACCCGCGAGCTTCGCCCGCGATCAACGCCATATTCTCTAAAACGGCGACACGAAGACGCTTCGTACTCGCGCCGGCGCGAAGAAGAAGCGGCGTCAATCGACCAGCGCCGGGGCCCATTGTCGATATGCATCGCCGAAGAACGAGCGACTTGCCGTCTGTGATAGGTTGCCCTGCGTTCACCCGTGAGCTGCGGCAAGTCGATGGCCCGTACCAAGAACTTCAAGCCCGGCGTGCCGAAAGTGCGATGGCAGGATACATCCGTCGAATTCCTCGGCATCTACACCATCGCGGTGCGAGGCTGCGGAGAAGCGCGGCGAGAAGATCTCGCCAACTACTTCCGCTGGTGCTCAAGCCCAACGTCGGATCTTGGCTCATGCACTTGCGGACAACTCCATCGCCGTGGGCGGACTGTGTGCGACCCGTTTGTCGGCGCTGCAGTGACCACAAGCCCATGGCGGAGGCGACCTTCATCGCTGCGCCCGGAAGGAAGAGAACCCTGCACAAGTACATATAGAGATTCAGCCAGGTGCGGCGCAACATCCCGAGCGTCCACCACGCGGTTATCGGCGCGTTCCATCGAGAACATGCGTAACCGCGGGATGAGGAGAGATGGCGATGTGCAAAATCAGAGATGTCGGCGAGCTATCGCTCTGGCCGACAAGTGTGCACGGGCTGAGGAGGGGAGGAGAATCCCCGGAGAGAATGCAGGAGAAGAAGGATCTGACAGTGAGGATGCCCCTCGGCAAGGAAGAACCGGGGCGGAATAACGAAGAGAAAAGCTAAGGATGTGCTGGTTAGCGAGCATTCCGGCAGCGGGCGGCTCCGACAAAGCCAAAGCTGGAGACTCCAGCGAGGCTGTGGTGGCCGCCGACAAGCGAGATAGCTCCGGCAAGCAATATTGCAAGATCCACGCACCAAGGGCCATGACCTCCAAGCACGCAAGAAAGTTGAGCGGATGGCGGAGCTAGAGAAAGCTGAATCTGGCGCCCGCGACAAGGAGAAAGGCAGGAAGGTGGCGGAGGATCGGCAAGCTTCCGCCCGAGGAGGTGGCGCGGCAAAGGCCAAGCAGCGGCGAGAGAGACCCCCGTGGCCACGACAAGGACAAATATGAAGATGAAGACGATGAAATGGAGGAGGATGAGACCGACGAGCAAGAGTTCCAGAAGGCAACAGAGGTGTTGTGCGTCGACGGCGGTGCTTCTCTGCACACCTCACACCGCCAATTCAAACAGTGGGTGCGAGAAGTGAGTGCAGCAGAACCGTTCGTTGAATCGCGCAAGCCTCTAAAGTGGTCCAGCATGCCCATCATCTTCGACGTTGAGGATCACCCTGATCGTATCACTGCGGTTGGGTGCTTGCCGATGTTGGTTTCACCAACCATCCGCAACCTCAAGGTCACAAAGATGTTGGTTGATGGCGGGGCCGGCCTGAATCTGATTTCCTCCGCAGTGCTCAAGAAGCTCCAGATCCCCGACAGCGAGCTCGAAGAGACTGGTACCTTTCAAGGGATCAACCCGGGAAGGAGCAAGCCGAAGGGGAAGATCACACTACCAGTGACTTTTGGCAGCGAGCTGAATTTTAGAAAAGAGAGAGTCACGTTTGATGTTGCTGATTTCCCATTGCCTTACAATGGGATACTTGGCCGTCCAGCGCTCGCCAAGTTCATGGCAGCCTCTCAATACGCCTACAATGTACTCAAGATGCCTGGTCTGATAAGTGTTATTTCTGTCCATGGCGACAAGAAGGATGCACTTATTTGTACCGACAAGATCTACCGGGAAGCAGCAGCCGCGGCAGAGCGCCAACCACTTGCCGCTGAAGCTCCTGGGGCGAAGAAGAAGAAGACCCAGTCCGGCAAGAGTAGCTCTGATGCCCACTACGGCAAGCGCACCTCTTGGTCTGCGCTACCGTCGAGGACGCTTTCATCGAGCTCCACCGCAAGTGCAAGAAGGCAAAGACAGCTTCACCAGAGACCAAGAAAGTGGCCGCCAAGGAGGACGGCACTGGTGGTACCTTCACCATCAGTGCCACGCTTGATCCTAAATAGGAAAGCGTGCTCGTTGCTTTCCTGCGGGCGAATGTTGATGTGTTCGCATGGCAACCATCTGACATCCCCGGTGTTCTCAGGGAAGTAATTGAGCACCACCTTGCCGTCTGTCCCCATGCGCGGCCCGTCAAGCAGAGAGTTAGGAAACAAGCGGTGGAACGCCAAGAGTTCATAGCAGAAGAGATCAAGAAGTTGGAAGCAGCAGGCCTGGTCCGAGGAGTACTCCATCCAACGTGGTTAGCCAATCCGATGATGATGCGCAAAGGCAAACGGGAAGTTGAGGCTTTGTATTGACTTCACTGATGTTAATAAAGCTTGTCCCAAGGATCCGTTTCCCTTGCCGCGCATTGACCAGATTGTCGACTCCACAGCAGGATGCGACCTGCTTTCATTCCTTGATGCATACTCACGATATCATCAGATCTTCATGGCAGAAGAGGATGAAGAGAAAACCGCATTCATTACTCCATGTGGCACGTACTACTTTGTACGGATGCCTTTCGGACTAAAGAATGCTGGTTCAACATTTGCAATAGTAGTCAGTCATGCTTTCGAGCCACAGCTGCATAGAAATGTAGAAGCTTACATGGATGACATAGTGGTTGAGGGAGTCCTGGACTAGGGGGTGTTCGGACAGCCGGACTATCAATATCCGCCGGACTCCAAGACTACGAAGATAGAAGATTGAAGACTCAGGCTCGTGTCCGGAAGGTACTTTCCTTGGCGTAGAAGGCAAGCTTGGCAATACGGATATGTAGATCTCCTACCATTGTAACCGACTCTGTGTAACCCTAGCCTCTCCGGTGTCTATATAAACCGGAGGGCCTTAGTCCGTAGGACGAACATACATCTCAACAATCATACCATAGGCTAGCTTCTAGGGTTTAGCCTCCTTGATCTCGTGGTAGATCTACTCTTGTACTACCCATATCATCAATATTAATCAAGCGAGCGTGAGGTTTTACCTCCATCGAGAGGGCCCAACACAGGTAAAACATTGTGTCCCTCGTCTCCTGTTACCATCCGCCTAGGCGCCAGTTCGGGACCCCCTACCGAGATCCGCGGTTTGACACGACATTGGTGCTTTCATTGAGAGTTCCTCGTATCGTCACCGATAGGCTCGATGGCATCTTCGACCAACAACACTGTCTGGGTGAGACTTTTCTCCCGGACAGATCTTAATTCGGCGGCTTTGCACCTGCGGCAATTCCTTGGCCATCTGGAGCGGATCGAAAGCTTCGCCCTGGCCGTCGAGTCGATTCGGAGCTTAAACTTCACGGCCAATGTCACGGAGACTTGACCTTGACGGACTCGAGCCCAGCCAAGCGCGCCCGCCTTTGTGGCGATGGGCCTGATCTAGCTCTGCCGCCGGATAGTGCATTGATGGCGCTTTTCGGATCCGCTTGGCCATCAGCCGGAGCCGATCGCCCATATCGAGGCGGTGGTTGGGCGCCGCCTTGGGGCTTCACCATCCGCAGCGATGGGCGAACACCGATCTGTCCCTGCGAAACTTCGTGATTCCGAGGCCCGGACTCCTCGCGGACTCCGAGCCTCCGCGCCCCGCCAATCGATTGGATTGGGCGCGGTTATAAATTCACCGCCGCAGACATCTTTCAATACTACGCCTTTGGGCGATATCCTGAATTCACTAAAACATCTCTCGTTATCAAGAGAGCCCTAGCCGGACTACGGCCAGGATGGTTGGGGTTCGGACGACGAAGAAATTCAGATCCCACCCACCACCCACTTTGTAGCCACTGTTGATGATCTAACCGACATGCTGGACTGCGACTCCGAAGACATCGACGGAATAGACGACGATGCCGGAGACGAACAAACAACAGAGCTTATACAACACAACAGGACCACCTTGTCGCGCAACATATATATGGTGGATACCCCAAAGGGGAAGCGATAACGAGGACCAGCGGGCCCGCGGCGAAGATAACCCGCCGATAAGCGACCAAAGCGGCGACGCGCAAGCGCGCGCTAAGTCCCGCCTCGACGGCAACAATGCTCCCAACGAGCCCGCTATATGGCAGGGCTCACAATCGGACGACGAACATGCACATAAGCAACCGTCCGAACACGACGAGTCAGATAGTCAATCAAAGCCCGGCGAAGACAACAGTCCGGACGACCACATGTCGGACACATCGCCGGAGAATGAAAACCTCCGGAAAAGACTCGGCAGCACTGCAAGAAGCCTGAAGAAGGAAAAACGGAAGCTCAAAACAGCGGAAGACACACTCAGAATGAGATGGGGCAAAGTGCTCAACACCGCAGATAAGTACGGCAATGGCCATCAATCAAAGAGCTACCCTAAGCGCAAGCTGCTACCGGAATTCGACGAGGAGGCCATAGAACCCCCACCGTCCAAAAATAAAAGGGCTGCCTGGTTGGATAGACGGCCAGACGACAGGCCAAATTCTGAAAGCGGCGCCACACACAACTCCACCAATGAACTTGGAAGGATAGATGGCCCAGCCAGGTCCATTTATGGGCCAAAGGAGAAGGCCCCAAGAAGCAAGGCAACACGCCAAGCGTCCGATGATAACGGCACACACAAATCTGAGGCGCCGCACACCACTATGTTTCACCGATGAGTCTTGGACCATGAATTTCGGGAGGTTTAAACCCATAAACATAGAGGCCTACGATGGAACAACAGACCACAGAGTGCGGATAGAAGATTATATCTGCATATACACATGGCGGAGGAGGCGATCTCCACACCATAAAATATCTACCCTCAAGCTCAAAGGGCCAGCCCGTCATTGGCTCAAAAGCCTCCCGAAAAAACTTGTTGGAAGTTGGGAAGAGCTCGAGGAAGCATTTAGAACAAATTTTCAAGGGACTTATGTCCGTCCTCCGGATCTGAGATGACCTAAGTCATATAACTCAACAGCCGGAGAGTCGGCGTGAAAAGTCGGATCAGGTTCCTTACTAAAAGAACCAAATAGTCGATTGTCCGGACGCCAAGCCTTAGCAGCTTTCAAGCACAATGTCCGAGACGAATGGCTCGCCGAGCACCTCGGCCAAGAGAAACCGAGGACAATGTCCGCACTAACAAGCCTCATGACCCGCTTACGTGCGGAGAGGATAGGCAGCTAGCAAAGCGGCACCACCGACCCAAGTACATCCGAGATAAGAGATGGAAGCGGAAAATCACGGTAGAGAAAAGAACAGCGCCGGAATAAAGAAAAAGCCAAAAAGCACGGCGTCAGCGCCGGATTCAAAGGCTCGCGGTCCAATAACAAAACTCAGCCCCTCAAGGATGACGGTGTGAACTGTCCAACCTACACAAAATTCAGGGTCGGATATGTCAAATCCATAGCACCCGGAAGGCACGCAAATCACACCCACGAGTTGTTGGGTTTTAAACAGTCCGGCCGATTAAATGCGAACACAAAGGGGCTCGGCGCGTCAAGCAAGAAGAAAACCCCGCCAGCAGGGCACGGAAAACAAAAGACTTTCCCACAAGGGGTCAAAGCGTAAACTCACTTCATGTGATAACACGGAAAAATAGTCGGCACTTTCTAAAAGAGCCGCCGCGGTCCAGCCAACAAACGCGGAGATTGGATATCAAACCAATCACTTTCGACCACAGACTATTCGAAGCGTTAAAGCAGGGCGGACTCCCGATAATGAATCCCATAATAGGCGGATTACAATTCACTAACGTCCTCATGGGCGGAGGCAGTGATTTAAACCTGCTATATTCAAACACAATCCGTCGGATGGGGATAGACCCTACCAAAATTAAACACAGCCGCACTTCCTTCAAAGGTGAAGCGGGCCCTTCGCCAAGTGCAGGCTCGATACTACTAGAAGTCGTGTTGGATCGCGAACAATTTTCGGCGTGAAAAATTAATCTTTCACATTGTCCCATTTGAAAGTGAATATCAAGCACTCTTGGGACGAAGGCTTTTGTCGCTTCAACGCCATACCGCATTCGCGTCTCTTACACTCAAGATGCCGGTCCACACGGCACCATTTGATCTGAAGGTCACTTAGGACCCGGACTCGAGATAGGCGAATCCGGACTGAGCGGGCTAGGGGCTCCCTAGCGCATACCCTTTCGAGGGGCTGCGCGCTAAATCACCGTGGTTTCATATAAACCTCGCTTTAATTATTTATATTTCCTCTTTTGCATATTTTTTCGCGCGAACTATTTCTAAAGCTAAGCGTTCCTCTCTTTCTCCGGATGAACAACGTGCGTACCGTCGAGGATAACGGCGCGGAACCGGCGCAGAGCGTGCGGTAAGGACCCGTTGCAAGATTCTTTTCAGATTAAAACCCTGCGTGACCTTTTTATCACTATCTCTTGTTGTTACTCTCCTTGGCTCCTTCCTATAGCCAAAGCGAACTGGCGCTTTAGCATCGGCCCGCGTCGAAGACCATGCCCGTACACTGGACACTAGGGGCTTAGGGCATAATTTTGCCCATTATTATAAAGTCCGAACACCTTGGGAGTGTTGGCGTCTCGAGTTAGGCATTATATGCATCAGCTCGAATCATGTCTTTGGTCAAATGTTGGGTTTGCCCGGCTCCGTGTTTTGCTGCCTTCGTTCCGTATCACCCGGCTAACGTGGCACCGGGAGAACTCTGCGATTGTGCCCCGTTCGGTTTGGCGAGCACCTCGATGAAAGCGGCCCGTTGTCATGATATAGCGAGTGCGGTCGACCACTCGATCGACTATCGGAATGTTTAGAATTCCCGCTTTGACGAAGGACCATTTCGGTCGAGCACATCGCACCCGAATCCGGAGATGTGCGGTGCCACCGAGGGCTATATCGTGGCCCCACCCTCGAGCTCCATTGGCTAAGTGAAAGAGATAAAGCATTATAGTCCGGATTGCCTCGTTAAACTCGCTACCACCTCCTTATAACAGGGACGAGGCGTCCGGATTAAGTGTAAAGCGCTATTTTGCGAACACCCAGCACCTTGTGCGAGGGCTGAAGCCGAACGCATCTTCGGGTTATACACAAGTATCGTAAGCGGCCGCGGAGGAAGTTTTACTACTTGGGCGCACAAGTATAAAAAGCAGTTATACCATAATCATTGGTTTACAAGCTAATCGTTCATTTGAGCGTTACATTCTTTGAACCTGCGCCTCTATTTTATGAGCACCGCGCGACTTCCCGAAATAGTGCTCGGCGAGGGCGGTTTTCTTCGAACTACGGGCAGCAACAGCGGTGGCGTCCATCTCCGGATAATGCGCCTTCACGCGGGCCAAAGCCATCCGCGCGCCCTCCATGCAGGCCGACCGCTTCATCTCCCTTATATGCGGCACTGCCCCAAGGAATTGCTGTAGTAAGCCAAAGTAGCTCGTCGCCTTGGACCTCTCTGGCGGACATGGGCCCGCGATGTCGATCATGGCTAGTCCGGACAACCTATCGATTCCGCCCATTCGCCAACGGTCCGTCGTGAAGCAGGCGATCCGGACTGTGGAATTGAGACCAATATAACTCTTCCGTCTCGTGATCCCCGGCTCGGAAGTGCTTAGCGGCATCGGCCGCTTTTCGCAGCCAAGTCCATATCACGGATCCTCCGAACTCCACAGCCGCTCAAATTGAGCATACTTGGAATCCATAAACGGCGGCGCGTCGAGAAAAGGCTTGCCGGCCGTGATTTCTCGACTGGCGCAACTCCTCCTTCATAGCCCGCATTGCAGGCGAGCATCCTTGGCCGGCGGTGGCCTTATTCAGGTCTTCCCGCTCGATAGCGCTCCCTCTCAAAACCTCATTGCGGTCGGTAGCATCCTTTAATTTCTGGCCAATTCAGCCACCTCCGCCCTGCTTAGGCGGTCGCGCGACCTTTTCGACTTTCAACTCCTCGGCTGCCTTGAGGCAGCGCGTCCTCCGCCGGGCTTGCTCCTTAGCTAGAGCAAGTTCGGCCGAACTCTCCACCGCAGCAGCACCATCTGTATACACAGCATATAATTTATCGGAGGTGGGCTTGACCCCCATTAAATAAAGCAACCGGAGAATTTATTTACCTTGCGACTCGTCAAGTCGCGGTTGACAAAGTGCGATGTCGGCATCGCCATGTCAAGTTGCCGACTTAATTCGGCAAACTCATCGATCGGCTGGCCCCGGACTATCGCCACCTGCACAAGGGCGGCGGTATTCATTAATTGAGATTTTGAGATTTTGATCCTCGGCACGCTGTCTTTTCCGACAACCTACCGAGTCTCAGGGGCTACTATCTATACAGGGCGCATTTTTATTATGCAAAACTGCTAAAAGACAAAGGGGTGCGCTATTTTCGCATACCTCAAATCCCGCCAGCAAGCTCAGGGCGGCATTGCGCAATCCGCTTTCAGCGGACGAAATCCTTCCAATCACCACACGCATTAACGCGCGGTGATCTTCTCAAATGGGCGCCCTCTCAGCGGACTCTTGATCCCCGGCGGACACTAGCGGCGCCAAACTCTCTGGCCCCTCCGGACTCGGGGATACCCTCCGTGATGACACTTCGGGCTCGCCTGCTTCATTTGGCGGCGCTGCGGATGGAGGCGTATCGCTCTCCATCATCTCCGGAAGAAGATCCCCCAAAGATGAACTCATCTGAGAAGGATGCAGATCCGAACTGCAATATAAATATTTCGGTTACCCATAGAAGCACAAATGAAGGTACTCCCTTACAACTTAATTTCCTCTTTCATACTCACGGCTCGTTGGAGGGCTGGTCCTTCGGCGAGGATTGTGCGTCCGGGCTCTTTCGGACGCGGACCCCAGTGAGATTTCTTCACATGCTTAGGGCTTGGCCTCCGGATTTTCGAGGCGGTCCTCTTCTCCCGTTGAGGAGGGTTCTTGTCTCCCTCCTCTTGATCGCCCCTTTAGGTAATATTAGCTCCTTTATTTCCCCCATCGCCCCCCTTCTCTGGGCGCAACCTCCAACATTCGACCATACGGGCTCCGGTCACGGTCTCTGGGAAGGGCGGACACCTTATCAGCTGGATCGCGCCACCCATTCTGTAAAGAACAAAGGGTTAGGAGGCGAACTTTTGAAAGGCATATAAATAGAATGTCGAACTCGAGTTATCTACACAGTGTCCGAGGCGATCGCGGCTTAGGCTGCGTCCTCGGCGAATCCAGACATGCCACCTGCGGTCCGAAGAACAGCTTGTACATCTTCGTGGGTGTCGCACCCATAAAATGCTGGAGAATCGAGGTCCCTCGGATTGAGCTCCCATAGGCGGAGAGGGCGGCGTTTGCGAGGCGGGGAGGTGCACAGTCGGCATGACCTGCATCACCTTGACCAGGTCGATCTCCCTTGCTTGGAGGTCTCGAATCCGGCCCTGCAGTGAGGGCACGTCCTTGGACGGCCCCCAATTGAGCCCTTGGTTGATCCACGACATCAGTTGGCGTGGAGGTCCCGGGCGGAAGGAGGGCGGCGGCTTTTGCTTGCTGCCCCTTGGAGCGGTGATGTAGAACCACTCCTGCTGCCACAATCCAAGTCCCTCTTGGAAGGAACCCTCGAGCCACGGGGCATCGACCTTCTTGCTAATGGTCGCCCACCCGCACTCCGCTTGACGCCCCCCGATCATCTTCGGTTCCACCTTGAAGGGCTTCAGCCATAGACCAAAGTGGGGGATGAGGCGGAGGAAGGCTTCGCAGACGATGATGAATGCAGAGATATGGAGGATAGACTCCGGAGCCAAGTCATGAAAGTCTAGCCCATAGTAGAACAGGATCCTTCTCACGAAGGGATCCGTCGGGAAGCCTAAACCCCGGGGGAGGTGGGATCTGGCAGCGTATTCTCGGGGCTCGGGGCTGGCACAGCCTGCCCTTGGTCGAGCAACCTGTCTGCGAAACCTCGTGGGCAGGTACTTGGCCTCCGCAATTTCAATATGTCCTCCTCCGTGATGGAGGAGGGCATCCACCGACCTGGAGGTCGGGCGGACATGGTTGTGGATCCGGGCGCTCGAATCTGATGCTCGGGTGTTGGGCTGGGGGCGGAGGAAAGATTCGATCACGAGATTAAGAACAAGGACAGGCCTTGGTCCCTTATAAGGGAAGAAATACCAAGGCCGTCTCCATGACCGTTTGAGATTCCCCTTGATAGAGGCGTGGCGGCAGGAGCGGTCGGGTTACCGCGCATATATTGATGAGGATCCGGGATAAGGGAACACGATCTCGCTTCGACAAGGCGTGCCAAGGAAGCCGCTTAGCTAAGCGTCTTGAGGTGGAATAGTAAAAACGATTCAAGCGAGGACTTGGCGCGATGTGATGTCGAGCCGCATAATACATCGGCAGATTGAGCTAAGTGTATATTTTATTCTCTCTCGGTGGAATGTGGAATTTATTTTGCGAGCGGACTCTATCTGGTGTTCATTATCTTCTCGAATTATTCAAAGGAGGAACCCGCCTTGCAATGCCGAACATTATACGCGCCGGACTTATCGTCATTGAAGACTGGTTCGGGAGCTCTTGAGGAGTCTGGACTAGGGGTGTTCGGACAGCGGACTATCAATATCCGCGGACTCCAAGACTACGAAGATAGAAGATTGAAGACTCGGCTCGTGTCGGAAGGTACTTTCCTTGGCGTAGAAGGCAAGCTTGGCAATCTGGATATGTAGATCTCCTACCATTGTAACCGACTCTGTGTAACCCTAGCCTCTCCGGTGTCTATATAAACCGGAGGGCCTTAATCCGTGGGGCGAACATACATCTCAACAATCATACCATAGGCTAGCTTCTAGGGTTTAGCCTCCTTGATCTCGTGGTAGATCTACTCTTGTACTACCCATATCATCAATATTAATCAAGCGGGGCGTGAGGTTTTACCTCCATCGAGAGGGCCGAACACAGGTAAAAACATTGTGTCCCTCGTCTCCTGTTACCATCCGCCTAGGCGCACGATTAAGGACCCCCTACCCGAGATCCGCCGATTTTGACACCGACAGTGGTCAAGAGCAAGGAGAAAGAAACTTTGATCCAAGATTTGGATGAGACTTTTGCAAATCTACGCAAGGTCAATCTCAAGTTGAACCCCGAGAAGTGCGTGTTCGGAGTTCCTTCCGGCAAGCTTCTCGGGTTCTTCGTGTCCCGGAGGATTGAAGCCAATCCCGACAAGATCAAGGCCATCGAGCAGATCGAAGCCCGAAGCGCGTCAAGGATGTGCGAAGGCTTGCGGCTGTGTTGCTGCTCTCGATGGGTTCGTCTCTAAGTCTGCTGGCGGCCCTGCCATTTTCAAGATTTTGAAAAGGCAGGTCAATGAAATGGACTCCGGAGCGGAGGCTGCGCTGCGAGACTTGAAGAGATACCTATCCTCTACTCAACACTTGTCGCACCTAAGCCACAAGAGAAGTTGCTGCTATATCTGGCGGCAACCAATCAAGTGGTTAGTGATCGTTAGTTGCGGAGAGGAAGCGGATGATGAGCCAGCGGCGCGGCAGCGAAGTCCAGCAACAAGCGAGGGCTTCCCGACAAGTTACAGCTCCGGCGAGGATGGATCTGTGCGATTGCGGAAGAAAAACAAAAGAAGATGGTGCAGCGCCCAGTTTACTTTGTCGGTTCCCTTCTGCGAGGGCTAGATCAAGGTACTACGGTGTGCGAAGTTGCTTTTCGGCCTTCTCATGGCCTCGAGGAAGCTGCGCCATTACTTTCAAGCACATGAGATCACAGTTGTCACTCGCTTTCCGTTGAAGAGGATCTGCGAATCCGAAGCAGGCGGGATTGTCAGTGGGCCTTTGGAACTGTCAAGCTTTGGCCTCAAGTTTGAGAGTACCTCAACTATCCAGAGCCGAGCATTGGCAGAATTCATAGCAGAGTGGACGCCAACACCCGATGAAGAAACTCCAGAGAAGAGCATCCCCATCAAGGAAGCTAGCAAAGAATGGATCATGTACTTTGATGGTGCCTTCTCCACAAAGCGCCCGGCGGGAGTACTACTTATCGCCCCACGGAGAGCACCTCAAGTCGTGATCCAAATGCACTTTCCCAAGGAGCAAGCAACAAACAATACTGCAGAGTATGAAGGCTTGCTTGCCGGACTCAGAATAGCAGCTGAGCTTGGGATCAAGAAGCTTATTGTCAGGGGTGACTCGCAGCTTGTCGTTGATGGAAGCATACATTGATGAAGTGAGGAAGCTAGAAGAACATTTTGACGGCCTGCAGATGGAACATGTTCCAAGAGCTCAGAATGACGTTGCAGATGGACTGTCAAAGTGTGCTGCACTAAAGTTACCTGTGGAACCAGGAATTTTTGTGCTCAAGCTGACTCAGCCATCTGTAACACCATCAGCTGGACAGGGCAAAAAGAGAAAGTTGGTCACTGGTGGCTACTTTCGTGAGCTCCCGAGCCGCCGCCAAGAAGGTCTCGGGATCAACACGAGAAAGTCTTGAGGCGATCTGCTCCGACAAGCCCGAGGTTTGTTTCGTTGAAGCGAGCGCTCCCGACAAGCTGTGTCCCGACACGCTTGCCGGGATATCACGCTCGGCGGTCGAGATCCTTGCCGTAAAGCGGATGTTCCGCAGCAACATTCGCGCCTTTAGTCTTTGTCGTCGAGCCACGAGCTCGGCATGAAACACAGCAGATCGTCCATTTCCTTGAGACGGGAGAACTTCCGAGGAGCAAGAGGCAGCGGAGAAAGTAGCCCGGCAATCAAGTATGTACGAGTTTGTCAATGACATCTTTGTCTGAAAGAAGATTCAGCGGAGTGAAATTGAAGTGCCTTTCCGGGAAGATGGACGAGAGTTGTTGGCGGAGATACGGAGGCATATGTGGTCACCACATTGGCGCAAAACACTTGCCGGCAAGGCTTTCCGGCAAGGTTTCTTCGGCCGACAGCCCTCCGAGGATCTGCTTGCACAAGTAACCAAGTGTGAAGCATGCAGTTCCACTCCAAACAGATTCATCAACCAGCTCAAGCTCTCCAAACAATCCCTTTATCCTGGCCATTTTTGATGCGGGGATCGACATCCTTGGCCCCTTCCCGAGCTGTCGGGGCTTTGAGTACTTATGCGTTGCAATCGACAAGTTCACAAAGTGGCACGAAGTGGAACCGTGAGGAAGGTGACAGCCACGGTCGGCGATCAAGTTCTTGGTCAATTGTTTGCCGTTTGGAATCCCTAACAGGATCATCACCGACAATGGCACACAATTCACAAGCCGCACCTTCATGCGATCGTCCAAGATCTTGGCACCAAGATCTGCCGCTCTGTTGCTCACCGAAAGCAGCGGTCAGCGGAGAGGGCAAGCGCTGAAGTGCTGCAGACTCAAGACCAGAACTTTCGACGAGCTGCATAAGTGCGGAAGAAATTGGATCGAGCAGCTACGGTGGTTCTTTGGTCAATCGAGCGACACCGTCGAGCCACGGCGGACACCCTTTGCTCTTGTCTACGGAGCGGGGCGGTTCTCCCCACGGAACTTCGTATCACGGATCGCCTCGAGTGCTCGCTTATGATGAGCTTGAGCAAGAGCAGCTGCGGCAAGATGACGCGCTGCTCCTCGAGAGAATCGTCTTGAGCTCTTTATTCGAGCTGCTCGCTACTAGCAAGCTTTGCGCCGCTATCATAGCCGCAAAAGTTAATGCGAAGCTTGAGGCGACCATGTTCTTGGCGTGTTCAATCCGCCAAGAATTCCAACAAGTTGGCCTTGAAGTGGGAAGGCCCTTATCGGGTGAAGCGAGTCACTAGGCCGGGGCTGTCCGCCTTGAGACCGAAGATGGCATTCGGTGAGCAACTCTGGAACATAGAGCATCTTATAAGTTTTACCCATAAAGCGCGGTTGCGGCCCGTTCGGCAACCACCTTTTATACAAGCCTTGCAGCTATTGCATGTAACCCTTTGTACAAAGCGGGAGCAGCTCCGTGCGTAAATAAAGTTTATGTGCCACTGCACATCTTGTCAAATTAATGCATCTTTCTTTTTTTGCATCTATATCTGACACTTTGTGCAGCACTTACCCCCGGTAAGCAATAGCGAACCTTAAGGTTCCGTATCATTATTTTCTCTTCTTTCTTCTCAAAAAGAAGATTCCTCCGCCCACAAGTAAACCGGGGGGAAAGGGAAGATAAAGGTGTGGACCAGACGTCGTTCAAAGGAATCTAACCTGGCCGGGACGCAAACGACAGAAAAGCTAAGTTGCCAAAGTTTGAGCTTAGTCAATTTTAAGTTTTTAAGTTATATTCCTTGAACGTTCGTGCCTTGTATGGAAAACCTGTACGCGGAGGAATTGACTCGCGGCTAAGTTGCGCCCTTGATTTGTTTTCGAGTCCGCTCAACAATACAAGCGAGCTGCAACTAGTCCCGACAAGATTTCTTGCGGGCAACACCGCCGCCGGAGCTGCTGATGTTCCGCTTTTCAGCAAGTGTGCTTGCGCGGCAAGTTCCCTCAAAGCGTAGGGTAAAAGCATACAAGGGATGTAACAGAGTAAAGGAAATAACATAGCAAGCAGTACCCAGAATAAAGTTATATTACAAGAATGACTTATTGTGGCACTGACTAGATTGTTCTCATAACTGAAACGGCAGCAGCAAGAAAAAGGGAGAAGAAGGGCGGCCTAATCCACGCGCTCGCCGTCGATCCTCCTGACCTCGTTCACCTTGTCCACGATGGGTGCGACGATGGCCCTGAGCTCCTCAAGATCAGCGTCCTCCGGCAGCTTCTTGGTGACACGGGAGAGGTCGAGGCCTGGGTAGCGGAAGAGGACCTTAACCGGCACCTTCTCCAAGACCTTGGCGTAGATTGCGCGCGACTCGTCCGCCAGACTTCTTGGGATCCTTTCCGGAGCTCTTTGGAGGGCGTCGCCACACCCTTGAAGAAGAGAGTGAGCTTGGCGGCTGGGCTGGAGGTTCTCGTTGGTGGAGTACCGAAGCCGCCAAGTCCAGCTCCGCCAACTCCTCATCGATGACTGCAGCGATGTTGACAAGGCCCTCCGTCCAGAGCTCCACCGTGGCCTGAAAAGTGTTCTGAGTCTCGGCGGCCCTCGTCAGCAGCTCTTCGTTGCCCTTGAGCTCCTTCCTCAGGTCGTCTTCTCGCTTCTTGGTGGCGTCCAGCGTCCCCGCCAAGGTGGCCAGTTTCAGCTCCAGATCAGCACTTGAGTCTTTGGCGGCGTTCAGCTCCTTGATCTTCTCGGCAAGCTGGACTTGCAGCTCGCCATGGGCGCGTGCATCCTTCTCACGTTCACGCTGGAGTGCGGCAAGCTCTTCGCTCTTCCTTTTCATGTCCGCCTCCAGCTGCGTCACCTTCGCCTCTAATTCCTTCTTGGCAGTCTCGACGGCCGCGGCGGCATCCTTTGCCTCCTTGAGTGCCCCGCCAAGTGATTGCTCCCGGACGTCGAGCTCCTCTTCGTGGCTGTCCAAGTTCACCTTCTTCTATATCAGCTCACCATCCCGCTTGGACAGCTCCTCGGCGGCGAGCCTGCTGCTCTTGGCTTCAGCCTTCTCCAGGATGAAACGCCTTTTTAGCCTCGTCGAGCTCGCCCTCTCCTCGGCAATGGACGGAGGGCCTCTGGTTCTTGACTCTTGAGCTCCTCCGCGTGTTTCTCTATGTCAACTCCGCTGCTTGCGACAAGCGCTTCCGGGACTCAAGCTTAGCTTGCAGGCGCGATAAGTGACACCAGCTTTCGAGCAGCTCCTCCTCCTCGGACTTCGCTGCTGCTGCTTGGCTGTCGACCACTTGCCAGCCCAGCAGAGCGAGTACTTCCCGTCAAACTCCTCCCTTCCACGGTGCCACAGGCTCGGCGCCCGGGGAAGCTTGATCTACGCCCTCGCCCGGCCTTCAAGTCTGCGCTGGCTGGGGCTCGTCGAGACCAGGCGCTGCATCAGCGGCGGAGGGTCGGCCGGTGCAGCGCCTTGCGCTCCTGCGTCCTCCGGGTCGTCGGTCTGTCGCGGACCCCCGCCACCTGCGCCCGGCAGCCTTGGCGGCTTCCTCGTCGGCAGGTTCATCAGCGCCGGCCTCTTCCTCACCGGCAGCGACATCTTCAGTGTTGCCGCGTGCGCCTTCCTCGCCGGAGGCCTCGGTATCCATCGGGTCTGCGAGAGGGGGATTTGAGGATAGGGAGAGGGAGGAAAAGTCAAGCAAATATCCAAAAGAAGAAAGAAGATCAAAAGAAGAACCCAAGGGAAGATTCCCGACAAGAAGGGTTACCTGTGCTGGGCTCCGTGACCATGGGCTCCTCCACCAGGGGCTCACTGGTTCCACCCCTTGCCGGGGAGCGATCCCTTGTCGGAGAATCGCCCCTTGGCGGCGTAGTCGAAGCAGACAGCACCTCCGGGTCGGCCTCCGGTTGCTCCTGGTGGGCTTGTTCCGCTCCTATATACAAATGAGTCAACAATCAAGATGTCGACAAAGAAGAAGCACCCATCGGCCCCTAGCAGGAAGTAAACCAAAACACTTACGCTGGGGGGCTGTCTTTGAGAGCTCTTCTGAGGAGAAGGACCGGGTCGGTCAAGGTGGTCTCGGACATATCTTCTGCCGTCATAGCAGGATCGTCCTCGATGTTAACCACGGGGACCTTGGCCCTCTTCGCCGCCCTCTCCGCCAAAGTCCTGAAGCAGAACAGGGATTTAGAGAGAAGCAAATTAGATACAAGGCAAACAACAACAAGGATCAAAGAAAGACAAGTACAGTAAGAAGAAAGCCTTACTCCTCCTCTTCGTCGTCATCGGAGCTCAGCGCGGAAAGGTCGAACTCCGGTACCCTCTCAGCACGGTGGGGCGGAGGAGTAGGTTCCCTTCGGCATTTGCCGGAGGCTGCGGCAGGATCAGGCGTGGCGGCCGGGAAGACCCCGCCTCGGTTGCAAGCCTGGCTGGGACCCTCCGTGGTAGCAGTATTTGCATGATGGGCGTGTCCCACGACGCCGCAGTTGCTGGTCGGCCTGCTCCTCTACTATATCCCCAACTCGACGGAGGCGCCTTCTTGGTTGGAAGTGGGGCTGCGCCGGGGGCTCCGCCTGCGGCAAGCTGCTCGAAGACGGCTGGCCGCTCGTATCACCGGCGGGCTCGCTCGCTTCAGCCTCGGGCTCCCCCTCGCCATCGACTTCTCCGGCAAGATCTTCCCGGTCGGCAAGGCTTGCCGCCTCAGCTGCATCCGCCTCCGCCAGCGTGAAGCCAAACTCGCCCGCGGCAGCGGCAGCCGCCGCCTCTTCGGCCCTACTGGCGATGTACAACATCTCGTTCTCGGTGGTGGCGCGGGTGAGGAGTTTCTGCTCGTCGGAGTTGACTGCTGTCTCCGACAAGTTATCGAAGAATTGCTGCACGACCTCGGCGGCGGGCTCTATCCAAGTTGCACTTATCCCGTGCGAGTCGCACTCTGGCATCATTGCGCAGATGCGATCGCATTGGGAGTTGTTGCACAAGGGGACGACGCCCTGCGGCAACCTGAACCACTCTGGATGTTGGCGTCATTCTTGAACATCTCCCTCAGCATCCCGTCAAGCTCCAGAACGGTCAAGTTGAAGTTGAGGCCTGGACGCAGCCTCATGATATCCGTCGGGCCGCCAAACAGCCAGGCGGGCCTCCCCCTCTTCTGCGGAGAAGCGTCACGGCAGCGAAGGAAATCGTGCCGACTGCCCTGTTGTAAGCCCGGCATGCTGGCCGGAGGATTCGGTGGTGGCGATCCTCGGCTTAAGCGTCGTCCGTGACAGGCGCTCGATCGCTGCCACGCACCACCGGGTGCAGCGCGGCTGGTGAATGGCTGCGGTTGGCATCACGGATCCAGCACCACTCCGCCCTCCACTCGTCCCACTTGCTGCGGGCTCGCGTCAAGTACACCTCCTTCATGCCATCCGGGAGGTCGAGGCGATTCCGCCAGCCGGTGGCTCCCCTTTCTCGGCCGGGGAGAAATAATAGCGAAAAAAGCGACATTGGGGAGGATGCCAACAAAGTTCTCGCGAGGTGTCGAAAACCGCCATTGTCGAGCGGCGTTGGGGGTGAAATCGAGAGGTGAAACCCGTGGGTGTTCATGATGTCGCAGAGAAAATCGGAAAAAGGTGGGCAAAGCCCGCAATAGAAGAACACAGGAAAGAAGTAGTACCCTCAGGGCACCTCTTGATTTGGAGGCCTCGGCGGAAAGCACCGGCGTCGCGGATGCATCGCGTCTCCATCGACGGAAGAGGTAGAACTCCTCCAGCGCGCCGAAATGGCTCGGGGGGCGCTGCTTCTTCGCGGCGCCTCGAGCTCAGCGCCTCGGCCGACTTCGCGCCTTCGCGGCTTCGCAGCCTTCACAGCCTTCACGGTCTTGAGCCATGGCGAAGCGATGGGGAAGCGAGGCGGCGGCGGCGGCAGGCGATGAGTGCTGCTCTCTTCGGCTTGGGAAGCGGAGGGCGGCGGAGCTTCCGGAGGAAAGAGCGGCAAGTGGCGAAGGTGGGGAACAGATCCGTTTCCTCGGCTTATAAATGGGGATCTGAGCGTTCGCATTTCACGGAATTAAAGTATTGACCACGTTCTCTCCCACGCCTTGCAATCGGCGTGTGCGTTGCGAGGGGCTGGCGGATCTGGTCGGTCGGTTGGACCCAGGCAGCGTGCCCGTGCCTTTTTTTGGGCTGGCCCAACAGCGCTTCGGCACCGTGTATGGCCCAGGCCGGGGCTCTGTCGGTGTAATAAAGTAGGGGTACCTTAGTATCCCAAACTTGTGCCGCAGGCGATCGCAGCACCAGCGGCGAGGCTTGCGGGCGCCGCCAAGATCCTCGCCATTCCTATCTTACTGCCATTCAAGAACAAAGTATTAACAAAGAAGACAAAAGCTCGGCAAGAGGAGCTTGCGGGAAAATACAAGGCCCGGCAAGAGGAGCTTGCGGGAAGGACAAGACCCGGCAAGAGGAGCTTGCGGAAAATAACAAGACACTTCATAAAACTTGCCATAGCGCCCAGCGTCGAGGCAAGGCCAGCGGCGGCAAGCTTGCTGGTGCAACAAGACAACGGCAGCGGCAAGGCACTTGCAGCGGCAAAACTACTCTGCATCAAGCTCCGGCGCATCCAGCGGCGTGTCACCCGGGACTATCCGGAAGCACGTGGCGGTATTTGTGCAGCCATGCGGTCGCGGTGTGGCGAAAGCGACAAGGAGGCCATCGTGGCGATCGGTGGCGCCCCTAACGGTCGTTTCCTTGCACTGTTGGGGCGACCGGACGGGCATTAAATGCCCTTGTCCCTTGCCGTCAGAGTTAGGTAGGGGACACTATTGGACACTGTTGTACCAACCTGCGTTTTTACCTTTCTACCCCTCTTTCTACGCTGCCACCTGTCGGTGACCCCCTTAGGCTATAAAGGGAGGCCCATGCGCGTGAGGAGGTTTGGAATTTCGGTTCCACAGCCGACTCATTCAGCACCACAACACGCTCCGCATACCCTGAGCAGAACAAAATACAAACACAAAGCAGCGGTAGGGTTTATCTCTCAGGAGAGCTCCGAAGCTGGGTAATAATCTCCCCCGCGCACTCCCGCCTCGATCTGCTCTGCGCGCGACCCCCGCTCCCTTGCCGGACCAGAAGGGGCCCTCTTTGCCCCATAGGTGCTCGTGCCCCCAGCGACCACGACACCAAGGCACCCCATGTCGTGGTTCTAAGCCTGACAGTAGAATAGGGGGGTAGGTATGGAGAGGCAAGATCCTAGCTATGGAGTAGTTGTGTAAGCAAGGGATTTACGAGTTCAGGCCCTTCTCGGAAGAAGTAACAGCCCTACGTCTCGGAGCCCAGAGGCGGTCGACTGGATTATATGCGTATGAGTTACAGAGGTGCGAACCCTTCTACCTATGGAGGGGGTGGCTTATATAGAGTGCGCCAGGACCCCAGCCAGCCCACGTAGTGAAGGATTCAATGTACATTAAGGCCGGGTGTTACTGGTAACGCCATCCATAAAGTGCTATCATGACCATAAAGACTACTTAATAATAGACTGTTTGTGTGTGGAGCGACTCTAGATCTCCTGGTGGTCGAGTGAGTGGCTTCATGGTCGAGTGTCTTCGAGTACGTCGAGTGGAGTCCTTCTAAGTCGACTGAAAGGCAGTTTCTTCTAAAGGTGTCCTTAGGGAGGGTACCTTGGACAGGTCCTTGACCCTACCCTAAGTACATGGCTTCATCATTAGCCCCCGAATGGATCGAGGTTTGAGTGAGGAAGGAGTTGAGAATTCTTCCGACCTGTTTTTCGTGCTACGAGTGTGTCTTGTTCTGGACCAATGACTTTTAGTGATGGCATCAACTTCTCTTTCAGTCACCTTGATCCATTCTTTGTATCTGTCGAGTGACCTTTATGAGCTTGGAGATTTCCGAGCGACGGATCGGAGGAAATCTGCGGTCTGACAAGTTGCTCTACTGTTCGCGGATTTAGCGGGATCCGAATTTCGGGAAGCGCGCGAAGCGGAGGAGGCAGTGGTATTCGGATGGGATAAGGCAGGGACGCCTCGATCTTGCGCCACCTTTTTCACCATGTATCGCGCGCGCGACTGTTGCGGGATTTGACAGGATCGTCCGGGCCTATCAGTCAGCCACTCGAAAGAGACTTCATATAAGGTGCCGGACGGGGTTTTTTTGAACAGTGCGCCCTCATTTCCCCCTCTTTCTTCCTCAAATTCACCTGCTGTGTTTGCCACCGTCCCAGCGCTGTTGCTGTGTCTGCTTCACCGGCAACGATGGTGAAAGAGAAGACGGTGGCTTTGGAGCGGGCGAAGAAGGCGACGGCGAAGGCGAAGGGGAGGGCGACCAGTCGGGGTGGATCCTCGTCGCGGGCCAGTCTGCCGCAAGGCTGGATCCAGTGAGACTAGATCCGCTCGACCATCAGCCAGAAGGACCTCGACGACCTGGCCAACGAAGGACTAGTCCCCCATGGATCAGGGAGGCTTCCGGGGAAGGAGTGGCAGCCGTAGCCTCAGGAGGGTGAGTGCGTCCTCTTAGCCACCCACGTTGACTGCGGGTTTTCTCTACCGCTGAATCCTTTCTTTCGGGGATTTCTGAACTTCTTTGGGTCAGAAATCCACCACTTCACACCCAACTCTATTGTCTATCTCGCCGCTTTCGTGTCCTTGTGTGAGAACTTCTTGGGTTGTCGGCCGCATTGGGGCCTTTTCAAACACATTTTCACTGTCGCTCTCGGGCGGTGAAAAAGGCTAATCCAGTGGCGAAAACCCAAGTAATCCAGATGTGTGGGGGTCTTGGGGTTCAAATGAGGAGTAAATGTGCTTTTCAGCCATGATCCTTCCGAGTCGGTCGAGGTGGCAATCAACTTTGGTTCTACTACCAAGACCAGCCGGCCTTGAGCGGTCATTGGACTCCTCCTTTCTCCATGGACCGAGTGAACAAGCCTTCCTCTCTGAAGGTGGTCCCGGAGGAAAGAGCTTAGGTTAAGGTGTTGGTAGGCGTGTAGTCCAGCTCATCATGACGGGGTGGTGGCATGGATCTTCTGGAGGTTTTCCTTCGACGGCGCATTCAGCCACTTCAATATCGAGGCCATCCGATGTGGATGTACTCTGGTACCGAAGACACCACTCGGGTCCACCCGGAGGAGGTCGGCGATGCCACTCTGGACAGGTGGATGACTGCCATCACAGGGAAAAAAGATAACCCCTGTGGAGCCAGGAGGATCCCGCCACTCGACCAGTCATACGAACCAGACAAGGTCTGATCACGTATCTCCGACCGTGACCCTATTTCCTTCATTCTGTTTTGCTACCATTCGGTCGACTGACTTTTGTCTTGTTTGTTGTCTTCCAGATCACTACCGAGATGTATTCAATGCCCAACGGGGCGCAAGAACAGACCGGAGAGGAGGAAGGGAGCGGGCGTGAAAGTCAGGAGGAGTGGTAATCCGATGGTGAGGAGGGTGAAGAAGATGCCGGCTCTGATGAGGAAGAGGAGGATGAAGTCGAGCCTCCCCGTACTGAAAGACGATCCAAGCTCGTCCATGACCCTGCAGTCGAGCGCGGCAAGGCGGCCGTGCCTGTTGGGCAGTCGACCAAACGTCCTCGGACAACCTCTCCGGTGCCGACTGAGAAAGCGCCGAAGCAACTCCGAGCGGCGTCATCAAAACTTACGAAGGCCCTGCCGAAGATGAGGATGGTGATTCCCACTATTTCCGGGTAATGGCATAACTTGTGTTTTCTTGTTTAACATGGATACACTCTTGGTCGACTAGATTCATTGACGACTGATTTCTGAAATCGCGGTGCTGCTACTTGAGACCTCGACAAGACATGAAGATCAAGAAATGGAGGATCTTGTCACTTCCAACCCTGGTATGATCTCTGTAGTTTAAGCTTTGGTCGATAGGATCTTCATTTTAACTTTGAATCTTTTACGTAGCTCCACCTAATATCATCATTGATCTCCACGATGATAGCGATGAGAACCAGCGAGGCGAAGGAGGAGCAGGAAGATGTCTGCTGGCAAGAAGCTGCTCGGTCGTGTCGGCACACGAGGCGCTGGTTCGGGAGGGGCATAGCGTCACTCGGACTACCGTGTCCTTTGCTGTGCGGCTGACGAGTGCTCGCCCTTCGTCGTCAGTGCTGATCCGCCTTCCTTTTTCCACCACCACATCCCGAGAGGACCAAGCGGTAGCTAAAGAAGCTATCGCCGGTAGAGGTCATGATGAAGCAGGTGAAGGCGATCCGAGACGCCAGTCAAGGGGCTTATGATGCAAGTTCAGCTCTTTAGAGCAATGTCCAGGTTAGTCGATCACCGCCTGTTCTGTTAGGATATGGTACCTGAGAACTTTTCTTTCTGGAGATCTTAGTATCTGTCATCCACCCACTGGGTGTGTCGATTGAATATCTGGATTGGTGGGGGCACGCTGAGTGCACCCACTGGGTGTAGTCCCCGAGACTATGGTGGACTATTGGCAGTCGACTATAGTCTTTATACCTTGAACTTTTTCTCTTTACTTTCTCCACTCGATCTGGTCGAATGGAATCATGGAACCAGTGGGGGCACGCTGAGTGCACCCACTGGGTGTAGTCCCCGAGACCGTGGTCAACTGCTGGCAGTCGACTATGGTCTGAAGAACATTTGTTTTTGAAACAGTGGCTAACTGTTGATAGTTAGCCTTTTTGTCTCTTTTGGTCGACTGATCGACCCGAGCCTATAGAACTAGTGGGGGCACGCTGAGTGCACCCACTGGGTGTAGTCCCCGAGACTACAGTTGAATATTTGGATTCGGCTGTAGTCTTAGAAATACTACGATCTTTCTCTTAGTCACTCGGAAGTGACCTATCTTTGACGTCTGTCAATTGATCTTTCGCAGAAATCTTGCGAGCTTGTGGCTCATTATGCTGAGTTGGAGAACAAGCATATCCAGCTCGAACTTGATCTGAAGCTTGTCCAAGAGAACTTCACGAAGGCGAAGGAGGAGGCAAAAGGTATGTTTGGTGAGAACCTTGACGACTGCCCTTATTTCTTGTCCATTCTGAGTCTGATTTCCTTTGTCATTTCTGAGATAAACTGAAGGATGCTCTGAAGAAGAAGGACCTTGACCTTGCGAGGCATAAGCGGCTTGGACGGAATGAAACTTGCAGAAGAAAAGTTGGCTTCAATCAGCAAACTTGAAGAGGAGAATACCAATCTGAAAGCTGCTCTCGACGCGGCCAACAAGGAGGTCAGTCGACTGAAGAATGACAAGATAGCCCTGAGCGACAAGGCTAGCGAACTGGTGGGAAAGAAGAATGATCTAGAGGTTTATCTGGGAGGACTTGCCAAGAAGCTATTCCTCATGCTTGAAGGTAATCTCTTATATCTAACTGGCTTGTAATTATGGACTTACCACAAAACTGCGGGCTTATCTTTGGGTTGTGTTTACAGAATTCTGCCAAAACTTTGAGGAAGAAACTGGTCGAGTGGAGACAAGCCTGGATCCCATCAACTCTCCTGTGAAGGATGAAGCCGCCATGAACGTGCTCCGACTCAAGTCTTGCATTGCTGTTGTGGTCGACTATCTTGCTAGACTGAAGGTTGCAACGTCGCGCATCGACACAACACTCTGGCCGGGGAAACACTTCAGAATGACCTCGAGTCTCTGATGACTCGACTGATTGAAGTTCCAAGTCGAGTACAAGAATGGAAGAAGTCTTTTGCAAGGTGTGGTGATGTGTTGCTCTGTCTCTGGTCCGTGTTCAATGCAAGGACGCGCGAGAGGACAAGCTGGCGTCTCTCAAGGTGGCCAATACCAAGAAGCATGACTTCCAATCTTTCATGGAGACCTTCATTGTTGCTGCCACTCGGATTGTAGATGGAATCGACCTGGACGAGTTTGTCGCGCCTTCCAGTCCTCCACAGGAGGAGTAAAAAACTTCTATGCTTGATGCCTTAAATTTGCCTCGGAATGCCGAGTGGTTTTTGTAACCCGTAAACTTTAACAGGCTTGGTGCCCGAGAACTTCTGGATCCGTAGGATGCTATCTGAACTTGGGTTTGCCGTTGAATATGTTTGCATTTGTCTTCGAACGTACATTGTTCTTCGCTCGGAATATATGCTAGTGCTTGTGATGCACTCTTGCAGGTAGGAATGAAGCACAGATTGCAGTCGCCTTGCGTTCTTGCGGATCCGGATGGAGTGTACATTGTATTTATGGCAGAGCTCTGAAGGGGAAGGTAGCAGTCGACTTGCACCTCGTCATCCTTGCAGAGCGGAATGAAGCTCATACTTAGGCTAGCACTGGGCTGCAGCTAAGCCCCCGAGTGGGAGGTTTTCTCTCTACTCGGTAGGATTTTCAAAAACTTAGGCGAGCACTGAGCTGCAGCTAAGCCCCCGAGTGGGAGGTTTGCTCTCCACTCAGTAGGATTTTCAAAAACTTAGGGGAGCACTGTGCTGCAGCTTAGCCCCCGAGTGGGAGGTTTGCTCTCCACTCGATAGGATTTTCAAAAACTTAAGCGAGCACTGGGCTGCAGCTAAGCCCCCGAGTGGGAGGTTTGCTCTCCACTCGGTAGGATTTTCAAAAACTTAGGCGAGCACTGGGCTGCAGCTAAGCCCCCGAGTGGGAGGTTTGCTCTCCACTCGGTAGGATTTTTTGTGGCGTACCTCAGAAGGAGAAGGTAACAGTCAACCTACACCTCGTCCTCCTTGTAGGGCGCATATTGTATTTGCGGCGTAGCTCGGGAGGAGAAGGTAGCAGTCCACATGCACCTCGTCCTCCTTGCGGAGCGCACATTGTATTTGTGGCGTAGCTCGGAAGGAAAAGGTAGCAGTCGACCTGCAGCTCGTCCTCCTTGTGGAGCGCACATTGTATTTGTGGCATATCTCGGAAGGAGAAGGTAACAGTCGACCTGCACCTCGTCATCCTTGCGGAGCGCACATCGTATTTGTGGCGTAGCTCGGAAGGAGAAGGTAGCAGTCGACCTGCACCTCGTCCTCCTTGCGGAGCGCACATTGTATTTGTACTTAGGCGAGCACTGGGCTGTAGCTAAGCCCCTGAGTGGGAGGCTGGCTCACCACTCGGCAGGATTTTGTTAAACTTAGGCGAGTACTTGGACTGCAGCTAAGCCTCCGAGTGGGAGGCTGGCTCACCACTCGACAGGATTTTGTTAAACTTAGGCGAGTACTTGGACTGCACCTAAGCCTCCGAGTGGGAGGCTGGCTCACCACTCGACAGGATTTTGTTAAACTTAGGTGAGTACTTGGACTGCAGCTAAGCCTCCGAGTGGGAGGCTGGCTCACCACTCGGCATGATTTTGTTAAACTTAGGCGAGACAGATTCGCAGCTAGGCCCCCGAGTGGGAGACTGGCTCACCACTCAGCAAGGATTTTTTTTACAAACTTAGGCGAAACGGATTCGTAGCTAAGCCACCCACTAGGGGACTGCTCATGTAAACAAAAGTAACAACAATCACTGGGAAAATTATAACACTCTCGTCTTTGATAAATAAACTACAGAAGTACTTTTATTACATCTCATCCGAGTGATACTTAAGTATAGGGGCAGAGTTGCTCCGCGTTCCAAGCTTGGGGCTTGTCAATCTGGTGACCGACATTGTAAAGGCGGTACGCCCCGTTGTGGAGAACTTTGGTGATGATGAAGGGACCTTCCCAAGTAGGAGCAAGCTTGTGTGGTTTCTGCTGATCCACTCGGAGAACCAAATCTCCTTCTTGGAAGGCTCGACTCTTCACGTTTTTGGCATGGAAGCGACGTAAGTCCTGCTGATAAATGGTCGACCGGATCATTGCCATCTCTCCTTCTTCTTCTAGAAGGTCGACTGCGTCCTGTCGGGGTTGCTCTGCTTCATCTTCAGTGTAGAGTTCAACTCGGGGTGCGTTGTGAAGCAGGTCACTCGGCAAGACTGCTTCAGCTCCATAGACCAAGAAGAATGGAGTTATCCAAGTCGACCGATAGGTGTGGTCCTTAATCCCCAAAGTACTGACGGAAGTTCGTCGACCCATGCACCAGCCGCGTGCTTGAGATCACGCATCAGTCGGGGTTTCAGCCCTTTGAGAATTAAACCATTTGCTCGTTCTGCCTGTCCATTCGACTGGGGGTGAGCGACTGAAGCATAGTCGACTCATGTGCCCTGAGATGTGCAAAAGGCTCTGAATTCCTCGGAATCGAAGTTTGACCCATTATCAATGATGATGCTATGTGGAACTCCATATCTGAATATCAACTCTTTGATGAAGCTGACAACAGTGCAGGCATCAAGATTCTTGATGGATTTAGCTTCAATCCTCTTAGTGAACTTGTCGACTGCCACCAGCACATGGGTGAAGCCGCTTCAGCCTGTTCTCAATGGTCCAACCATATCAATCCCCATACTGCGAAAGGCGACGAGTGGAATGGTCTTCAAAGCTGAGGCGGGCTTGTGTGACATATTGGAGTAAAATTGACATCCTTCACACTTGTCGACCATCTCCTTTGCCATTTCATTTGCTCTTGGCGAGTAAAATCCCGCTCGGTATGCTTTAGCCACAATGGTCCGAGAGGACGCATGATGGCCACAGGTCCCCGAATGGATATCGTCAAGGATTATCCGACCTTCTTCTGGCGTTATACATTTCTAATTGACTCCAGTCGCGCTTTCTCTGTACAGCTGTCCCTTTATCACGGTAAATGCTTTAGATCGGCGGGAGCTCTTTCCTTAAGATATACGCGATGTACGGCTTTGTCCAATCGGGAGTGATGACCAACGCTTCCATGATCAGGTCGACCACCGCTGGAACATCAACTTCAGTCGGATCTGTGACACTTTTTGGCTGCGGAGCTTCTTCGGTAAAAGGATCTTCCTGAACTGATGGAGTATGGATATGTTCGAAGAACACATTACTGGGAATGGCTTCTCTCTTGGAACCTATCTTTGCCAAATAATCAGCCGCTTGATTCTTCAGCCGGGGTATATGATGGAGCTCTAACCCTTCAAATTTCTTCTCAAGCTTTCTTACTGCATTGCAGTAATCAGTCATGGATGGGCTTCTGATGTCCACTCCTTCATCAACTGATTGACCACCAAATTTGAGTCGCCATAAACCATAAGGCGAGGGACGCCGAGTGAAATGGCCATGCACAACCCATACAAAAGTGCTTCGTATTCTGCTTCATTGTTGGAGGAATCAAAGTGGATCTGAGCACATATCTGAGCTTATCTCCTCGGGGGGAAGCCAATACTACCCCAGCACCGGAACCATTCAACATCTTAGAACCGTCAAAGAACATGGTCCAGTGCTCCGAGTGAACTTGAGTCGGTAGTTTCTGTTCAATCCACTCGGCGATGAAATCTGCTACTGCTTGGGACTTAATGGCTTTCTTTGCCTCAAACTTGATATCAAGGGGAAGGAGTTCAATCGCCCATTTTGCCACTCGACCAGTTGCATCTCCGTTGTGCAAAATCTCTGACAATGGGGCGTCGGACGACTATAATGGAATGATCAGAGAAATAATGAGCAACCTTCTTCGTGGTCATGTAAATCCCATATACAAGCTTCTAATAATGAGGGTATCTTTGCTTCGATGGGGTCAACACTTCGGAAAGATAATATACTGGGCGCTGAACTTTGAAGGCTTTCCTTCTTCTTCTGCTTTCGACCGTAAATCTTGTCTTGACGACTTGTCCGTGGCTGCATTGTAAAGCAACAAAGGCTCTTTGCTGATTGGAGCAGCAAGCACCGGCTGGTGGAAGCGAGCTTTTAGCTCTGCAAATGCTGCATCAACCACGAGTCCACTCGAACTTGTCGACTTCTTCATCGATCGGTAAAGAGGTAATGCCTTTTCACCAAAGGCGAGAGATGAATCGACTTAGCGCGCCAAGCATCGATGAAGTTTCGGACATCGTGCACGTCAGGCGTTTCATTGGAGTATAGTGCCAACTTTTCCTGGGTTGGCGTCGATTCCTCGTTCGGAAACGAGAAAACCGAGTAACTTTCCGCCAGGAACTCCGAATTTGCACTTTGATGGATTAAGCTTGATATCATACCTCCTGAGATTGCCAAATGTTTCAGCGAGGTCAGTCAACAGTTCGGAACCCTTCCGTGATTTGACCACAATATCATCCATGTATGTTTCCACGTTCCGACTGATTTGAGTGAGTAAACACTTCTGAATGGCATGGTGACATAGCAGAAGCACCCGAATGGAGTGATGAAAGCTATTACTTCTTCCTATTTGGAGTCGAGTGTTGTGGAGATATGAGTCGGAGCAGCACTTGGGTCGGTCGGATGAATGTGAACGGGCCCGTCTCACGGACATTGGGCAGCGACTACTGTGGCGGGCTTCTTGGCCCGCAATAAATCACTCGGATCTGCATTTTTCTAGTATTCCTGCAGCTCCACCACTGTTAGCTGAGCATCAGCAATCTTTGAGCCCTTCTGAAAGCACTCTTCTGCCTTTTTTGGATTGCCAGTGATGGTTGTCACACCCTTGGGAGATCTTCAATTTGAGGTACACGCAACATGGTCGAGCCATGAATCATGCATAAGCTAGCCTACCCAAAATAGCGTGATAAGCACTCTGGAAATCCACAACTTGAAATGTTAACTTTTCTTTGCGGAAATGCTTTGAATCGCCGAAAACCACATCAAGAGCAATTTGGCCGAGTGACTCAGCCTTCTTCCCAGGAATGCCCCCATGGAAACTCATGTTGCTGGAACTGAGTCTGGACATTGGAATGCCCATTCCTTTCAGCGTCTCCACATACAATATATTCAGGCCGCTGCCACAATCCATCAGAACCTTAGTCAGTCGAGTTCCTTCGATGACTGGGTCGGCCACCAAAGCTTGCCTCCCATGGGTGGCTATGTGTGTCGGATGATCAGACTGGTCGAACGTGATGGCGATCTGGGACCATTTCAGATAACTGGGTGTCGTCGGAGCAACCATATTCACCTCATGGTTGATAACTTTCAATCAACTTTTGCTCTCAACATCAGCAAAAATCATCAGGGTGGAATTGACATGGGGGTATCCTCCATCACTGTCCTCTTTGTCTTCAACCTTGTCTGACTCCTTTTCCTTATCCTTGGGTTGTTTCCCCTGAAACTGCTGGATTAAGAGTCGGCACTGGCGAGTGGTATGTTTCGTGTAAATGAAGTTACCCTCCTCGTCTTTCTTCGTCTGGATATGGCATGGCAAATCCATCACGTCATTTCCCTCCTTGTCCTTCACCTTCTTGGGGTTCCAAGATCCTTTGGGCTTCCCTTTAAACTTGCCCTGAGTCACGGCCAAGGCTTCTCCAGGAGCAGCTGGCTCGGCTTTCCGCTTCTGCTTCCGACTGGAGTTCCCTCCTCCGGTTTCATGAGCAGTCGGCTTGTACTTGCCACTCCGGAGCCGATCCTCTTCTTCACCATTGGCATATTTGGTGGCAATCTCCATCATTCGACGCAGAGTTATGTCTCCGGTCCGACCGAAGTTCAAACTTAACTCCCTGTTCTTAACGCCTTCCTTGAAGGCATAGACTGCTTGGTGATCACATACATTCTCCATCGTGTGATGCAATGTGATCCACCTCTGGATGTAATCCCTCAGGGTCTCATTTGACTTTTGCACGCAAACCTGCAGCTCTGTCAAACCT
Organism: Aegilops speltoides; assembly: GCA_021437245.1. Classification (NCBI taxonomy): domain Eukaryota; kingdom Viridiplantae; phylum Streptophyta; class Magnoliopsida; order Poales; family Poaceae; genus Aegilops; species Aegilops speltoides. Next base: position 408,193,890 of record CM038141.1, on the reverse strand, counting down.
GCTGGTCGCTTGCAAGTTCCTTCAAATGTCCTGACAAACACTCGGGCAAGATTTTCCCAAGTGTAAATGCTGCTAGGTGCCAACTGATTCAGCCATGCTCTAGCCGAGCCCTCCAACATAAGAGGTAGGTGTTTCATGGCCACCTCATCATTGCCGCCGCCAATCTGAATAGCCACTCGGTAGTCCTCAAGCCAAGTATCGGGCTTGGACTCACCAGTGAACTTACTCACCCTAGTCGCCAACCTGAAGTTGGGAGGAATCACCGCAGCCCTGATGGCTCTGCTAAAACACTCTGGTCCTGAAACATGAACTCTGCTGCTGGTGGGTACATCTCTATCATGACCTTCTCGGTGGGCTCTGTTCCGGTCGACCAAACCCTGAACGATAATGGATCTCGCATCAAAGCCTGGTTCTCTGGGGTCGACTGGAACTCTTAAATCAACACCTTGTCTTGGCGCTTGTCATCTTCTTTGTCGAGGCGTCGACCCACCCTTGGGGAGGTGGGCACTCGACACCTATCATCGTGATCGAATCGGTCATCATACTGATCACGTCGACCTCCACGTCTCTCACGCCGCGGGGGCAATCTTGGGCTATGGGCCGACTGGACTGTATTCGCAGCGACGGATCGGCTGTGAATCCTATTCTGTGACTGCGATACTGCTGAATTTTGATCTCCGCTGCCGGAGTAAATCTCGATCTGCATCAAGCCTCTGCCATCCTCGGACCGAGAGGCTGAATCGACTCGCTATACGGGCTACAGCTGCTAGATTCTAAATTGGAGTTCGATATACCGAGTCGATGGTGGAAAGAGCCGGCGTCGACCGAGTCGGTACTCGTTGCAGCGCGTTAAATCGAGTGCTCGTTGGAGGTTCTCGGTCGAGTGCGCTCAGCCAAGTTAATGAAACGCGTCCTCTAGGCGCGAGCCTCGGGGTTTCTCCTCGATAGGAGTATGCAGAGCATCCATGTTCCGGCGGCGAAGATCTTCCCTTTGCAGCGAAGTGAGTGGTTCGGGCTGATACTCCTCGTGGACCTGCGCTGGGTCGCTCCGCCGTCCCCTTCGTTGGTGCGGGGGAAGCCGGGAGGACTACGCGGTCCATTGACCATCAAGACCTCCGTCGTTGGATCACTGTTGTCGCACTCGGATGCAGTCTCTACGGAGCCAGTCGACAGATCGAATAGGCCATAGAGAGATTCATCGGGCTCAATCGCCGCGACTTGGGGGGTGGCCGACTGGCGGGCCGCTGCGTGCCTCACCCACCGCTGAAGCCTCGACCGACCAGAGCGCTTGCGCTGGCGGGAGACAGGGAGGGAGGACGACGCAGGGGTCGACCGATACGGGGCCGACGGTTACCGCAGTAAGACGCCACGGACACATGCGGGAAAGTGTGTCGCCCCGCGGACTGGGAGCGCGTCGATGTCGAGTGGAGCCTCCTGGAGCCAAGCGGAGTCGTCGGCGATGAACGTGAGCGTGCCGAGACGGATCTCGCGGCCCTCAACTAAAACTCCGCCAGAAACCATGGTGAAGGCGATCGGAACAGTTGCAACTTCTCCAATAAGTCGCTAAGACACCTGCCCCACGGTGGGCGCCAACTGTCGTGGTTCTAAGCCTGACAGTAGAATAGGGGGGTAGGTATGGAGAGGAAAAATCCTAGCTATGGAGTAGTTGTGTACGCAAGGGATTTACGAGTTCAGGCCCTTCTCGGAAGAAGTAATAGCCCTACGTCTCGGAGCCCAGAGGCGGTCGACTGGATTATATGCGTATGAGTTACAGAGGTGCGAACCCTTCTACCTGTGGAGGGGGGTGGCTTATATAGAGTGCGCCAGGACCCCAGCCAGCCCACGTAGTGAAGGATTCAATGTACATTAAGGTCGGGCGTTACTGGTAACACCATACATAAAGTGCTATCATGACCATAAAGACTACTTAATAACAGACCGTTTGTGTGTGGAGCGACTCTAGATTTCCTGGTGTTCGAGTGAGTGGCTTCATGGTCGAGTGTCTTCGAGTCCGTCGAGTGGAATCCTTCCAAGTCGACTGAAAGGCAGTTTCTTCTAAACGTGTCCTTGGGGAGGGTACCTTGGACAGGTCAATGACCCTACCCTAAGTACATGGCTTCATCACCCCAAGGTAATATTCAAGGACAACCAAGAGCCTAAGCTTGGGGATGCCCCGGAAGGCATCCCCTCTTTCGTCTTCGTACCATCGGTAACTTTACTTGGAGCTATATTTTTATTCACCACATGATATGTGTTTTTCTTGGAGCGTCATTTTCTTTTGTTAGTGTTTGTTTTCTGTTATTTAGAATAATGTTTTGCATCTTTAGTTTCAGTAAAAAAGTCAAGGGTAGCCTTTGCCATGCTTATTTTGCTAGTATACATGTTGCTGTTTGAAAACAGAAAGTTTACCACTGTTGCAAAAATTCCCTAGAAAAGTCAGAGAGTGGTATAATGTTGAATCTTTTTTCATATTGAGCTCTGATAAATTTACTACAGTGGAAATTTTAGTTCATAATTTTTGGAGTTAGGGAAGTATGATTAATCTTGCATTCTTTACAGACTGTACTGTTTTGGCAGATTGCTGTTAAGTTTGCATTGTTTGCATATGTTTGCTTGTTTAATGATTCTATTTATGGATAGGAGTATTAAATATGCAGAGGCATTTAGTATGCAATGTTGAATAATAATGTTAGTCGTTTTTTACAGTAGAAAATGATAAGGTTTTGCATTGGTTTATACTAACCTATCTCACGAGTTCTTGTTCAGTTTGTTGTGAATGAAGCTTTTGATAAAAAGAGAAACCATGATATGAGAGGAATTAAGGAGACACAAAAGTTCAAGCTTGGGGATGCCCAAGGCACTCCAAGATAATATTTCAAGAAGTCTCAAGCATCTAAGCTTGGGGATGCCCCAGTAGGCATCCCACCTTTCTTCTTCAACAACTATCGGTTAGTATCGGTTGAGCCTAAGTTTTTGCTTCTTCACATGAGTTGTGCTATCCTTGAAACGTAGTTTTATTTAGCTTTGTTTGCTGTTTGAATAAAGTATCAAGATCTTAAATTATTAAACAGGAGAGTCTTCACATAGTTGCATAATTATTCGACTACTCATCGATCTTCACTTATATCTTTCGGAGTAGTTTTTGTTATTGCTCTAGTACTTCACTTATATGTTTTAGAGCATGGTGGTAGTTTTATTTAAAAGAAATAGATGAACTCTCATACTTCACTTAGATTATTTTGAGAGTCGTTAGTAGCATGGTAATTTGCTTAATATTAATATACTTGGTATTCAAGATATGTGAAACTTTCTTATGAGTGTGTTGAATACTAAGATAAGTTTGATGCTTGATAATTGTTTTGAGATATGGAGGTGATAATATCAAAGTCGTGCTAGTTGGGTGATTATGAATTCAACGAATGCTTGTGTTGAAGTTTGCAAGTCCCGTAGCATGCACGTATGGTTAAAGTTGTGTAACCAATTTGAAACATGAAGTGTACCTGGCTTGTGCATCCTTATGAGTGGCGGTCGGGGACGAGCGATGGTCTTTTCCTACCAATCTATCCCCCTAGGAGCATGCGCGTAGTACTTGATTTTTTATGACTTCTAAATTTTTGCAATAAGTATATGAGTTCTTTTGACTAATGTTGAGTCCATGGATTATCGCACTCCACCTTTCCGCCTTTGCTAGCCTCTTGATGCCGTGCATTGCCCTTTCTCACCTTGAGATTTGGTGCAAACTTCGCGGTGCATCAAACCCGTGATACGATACGCTCTATCACACATAAACCTCCTTATATCTTCCTCAAAACAACCACCATACCTACCTATTATGGCATTTCCATAGCCATTCCGAGATATATTGCCATGCAACTTCCATCATCATCATCATGACATACATTGCTTTTGTCATATTGCCATTGCATGATCATGTAGTTGACATCGTATTTATGGCAAAGCCACCATGCATTATTTTTCGTACATGTCACTCTTGATTCATTGCACCATCCTGGTACACCACCGGAGGCATTCATATAGAGTCATATCTTGTTCTAAGTTTCGAGTTGTAATCCTTATGTTGTAATCAATAGAAGTGTGATGATCATCATTGTTAGAGCATTGCCCAAAAATAAAAAAAATAAAAAAAAAGAAGAAAGGCCAAAAGAAAAAAAAAGAAAGGCCCAAAAAATAGAAAAAAAAAAGAAAAAGGGCAATGCTACTATCTCTTTCTCCACACTTGTGCTTCAAAGTAGCACCTTGTCCTTCATGTAGTGAGTCTCATATATTGTGCTTCAAAGTAGCACCTTGTTCTTCATGTAGTGAGTCTCATAAAGTTGTCCTTTTCATACTAGTGGGAATTTTTCATTATAAAACTTGGCTTGTATGTTCCTACGATGGGCTTCCTCAAATGCCCTAGGTCTTCATGAGCAAGCGAGTTGGATGCACACCCACTAGTTTTCTTTTGTTGAGCATTCATAGCTCTAGTGCATCAGTTGCATGGCAATCCCTACTCCTCATGTTGACATCAATTGATGGGCATCTCCATAGCCCGTTGATTAGCCTCGTCAATGTGATACTTTCCCTTTTTTTGTCTTCTCCACACAATCCCCATCATCATATTCTATTCCACCTATAGTGCTATATCCATGGCACACGCTCATGTATTGCGTGATGGTTGAAAAAGTTTGAGATTATTTAAGTATGAAACAATTGCTTGGCTTGTCATTGGGGGTATAGAAGTTGGGAACATCTTTATGTCACGAAAATGAAGCATGGCCTAACTATATGATTTTGTAGGGATGAACTTTCTTTTGCCATGTTATTTTGAGAAGACATGATTGCTTTATTAGTATGCTTGAAGTATTATTATTTTTATGTCAATATGAACTTTTGTCTTGAATCTTTCGGATCTGAATATTCATATCACAAGTAAGAAGAATTACATTGAAATTATGCCAAGTAGCACTCCACATCAAAAATTCTTCTTTATCATTTACCTACTCGAGGACGAGCATGAATTAAGCTTGGGGATGCTTGATACGTCTCCAACGTATCTATAATTTTTGATTGCTCCATGCTACTTTATCTACTATTTTAGGCAATATTGGGCTTTATTATCCACTTTTATATTATTTTTGGGACTAACCTATTAACCGGAGGCCCAGCCCAGATTTGCTGTTTTATGCCTATTTCAGTGTTTTGAGGAAAAGGAATATCAGATGGAGTCAAAATGGAATGAAATCAACTGGAGAAGTTATTTTTAGAAGGAAAGCAACCCAGGGAACTTGGATGCACGTCAAGGGAGATACGGGCTGCCCACGAGCGTGTCCCCCCCCCCCGCGCCCCCCTGCCTCGTGGGGCCCCCATAGCTCCTCCGACGTACCGCCTGCACCCATATATACTCTTGCACCCTAAAACTTCCAGAACAGAAGATAGATCGGGAGTTCTGCCGCCGCAAGCCTCTGTAGACACCAAAAACCTCTCGGGAGCCCTTCCCGGCACCCTGCTGGAGGGGGAACCCATCACCGGTGGCCATCTTCATCATCCCGGCGCTATCCATGACGAGGAGGGAGTAGTTCACCCTCGGGGGTGAGGGTATGTACCAGTAGCTAAGTGTTTGATCTCTCTCTCTCTCTCTCTCTCTCTCTCTCTCTCTCGTGTTCTCTCTCATGTTCCCTCTATGGCACAATCTTGATGTATCCCGAGCTTTGCTATTGTAGTTGGATCTTATGATGTTTCTCCCCCTCTAATCTCTTGTGATGAATTGAGTTTCCCCTTTGAAGTTATCTTATCGGATTGAGTCTTTTATGAGAACACTTGATGTATGTCTTGCCATGATTATCTGTGGTGACAATGGGATATCATGTGCCACTTGATGTATGTTTTGGTGATCAACTTGCGGGTTTCGTGACATTGGGAACCTATGCATAGGGGTTGGCACACATTCTTGACTCTCCAATAGAAACTTTGGGGCACTCTTTGAAGTACTTTGTGTTGGTTGGATGAATCTGAGATTGTGTGATGCATATCGTATAATCATGCCCACGGATACTTGAGGTGACAATGGAGTATCTAGGTGAGATTAGGGTTTTGGTTGATTTGTGTCTTAAGGTGTTATTCTAGTACAAACTCTTTTATAGATTGATCCGAAAGAATAACTTGGAGGTGGTTTCGTACCCTGCCATAATCTCTACGTTTGTTCTCCGCTATTAGTGGCTTTGGAGTGACTCTTTGTTGCATGTTGAGGGCTTGTTATATGATCTATCTATGTTATTATTGTTGAGAGAACTTGCACTAGTGAAAGTATGAACCCTAGGCCTTGTTTCCTATCATTGCAATACCGTTTACGCTCACTTTTACCACTTGTTACCTTGCTGTTTTATTATTTCAGATTACAAAAACCAATATCTACTATCTATTTTGCAGTTGTATCACCATCTCTTCGCCGGACTAGTGCACCTATACAATTTACCATTGTATTGGGTGTGTTGGGGACACAAGAGACTCTTTGTTATTTGGTGGCAGGGTTGCTTGAGAGAGACCATCTTCATCCTACGCCTCCTACAGATTGATAAACCTTAGGTCGTCCACTTGAGGGAAATTTGCTACTGTCCTACAAACCTGTGCACTTGCAGGCCCAACAATGTCTACAAGAAAAGGTTTTGTAGTAGACATCACGCCGCTACTCTCCCCGGTGTAGTGGGAGGTGTAATCAGGATTCCACTGGCTGGTCATCTCCGGATCCCACTGAACAGATGATGCACGATAAGGGTCCAGCTCAGGTTCCGGTTCTGGAGTAAAAGCTTGGGCTAGATGATTGTTCACGGCCTCCGGCATGACAATACGACTTTATGCAAGCAAATCAAACAACAGAGGCGTAGGCAAAATAATATACTCAAAGTGTTTCTTATTGAATCTAAGTCTATAAAAGATCATCTTCTCTTCGTTGTCAACAATAAACTTATGTGCTACCATGCTCTTATAATCTAAAATGTGAGAAGGTAATTTTGTCTCCTCCTCCTCAAGGTGCCTAATGGGTATCTGAAAATGTTCAGCAAGACGTGCAGCATAGATACCTCCAAATATGGGGCCTTTTGTACGATTCAAGGTTAGCTGTTTAGCAACGACGGCACCCATACTAAAAGTATTGTCTCCCAGCAAAGCATGTTGAAGAATAATAATATCTGGAACGCTCAAGTTTCCACTATTCCCACGACCAATCAAGCATCTACTAGCAAATATGGCAAAGTAGCGTAAAACAGGAAAGTGTATGCTAGAGACTTTTGCCTCAGAGCCCTTCTTTGGCTCTTGTACAACAATAGTTTTAACGAAACCATCCACATCTTCACGATGGGGTTCCTCTAATTCTCCCTCATAAGGTATCATACACACCGCGCAAAAATCACGTAAAGACATTTCTCTGAATTCATCATATAAATGAAATGATACTGCAGGCGGTGACTTCTTAGGATAATAATAAAAATTTTGCACGAAAGTATTGGTAAGTAAGAGATACTGATCGATTCGGTCGTTCATGAAACCGGTGAGGCCTACACTCCCAATTAAAGCATAAAAGTCTTCATGAATTCCGGCTTCTTTCAAGAAATCCTCACACGGCCATTCACATGACTGTACTTCCGCTAAGCGAGGAAGATTATACTTGGGTTTTTCCTTCTCTTTGTCTTGTTTTTCCTTAGAGCTTTGGCTAGAAGAGCCTTTAAAGAACCTCCTTAACATTTTCTGAAAATTTCTAAAATTTTAGTAACTTCAAAATAAAAGTGAATAAAACTAAACAAGATTGATAGCAACTACTCCTACAAGTGCCTAGAGCCTACATCATGCATTGGAATTGCTTGGGACCTCAAAAATTTAACATGCAAGCTCAAGAACATGGTCACCTATGCAGCAAAAAATTGCAATGAATAAAGCACTAGAACAAAAACTATTTGGACCAATGGAGGAGTCACATACCAAGCAACAATCTCCCAAAGTAGTTTTGCGAATGGAGCTTTGAGCTAAGAGATCGAAAATCGCAGAAAAACGAGCTAGAACTCGGGCTTGAGCTGGATGGGGATTTTTTTGGGTAGAAGATGAAGTGTGTGGGTGCTGGCATAAGTGGAGGGGACCCACCAGGGGCCCACGAGACAGGGGGCACGCCCTACAGGGGGGCACGCCCTCCTCTCTCGTGGCCTGGTGCTTGCCCCTTTTGCAGTGTTTTCAGTGCCTAAAATCCTCAAATATTCCAGAAAAAATCATACTAAATTTGCAGGGCATTTGGAGCACTTTTATTTTCGGACTATTTTTTAATGCACGGATAATTCAGAAAACAGACAGATAATAATATTTTTGCTTTATTTAATCTAAATAACAGAAAGTAAAAAAGAGGGTATAGAAGGTTGTGCCTTCTAGTTTCATCCATCTCGTGATCATCAAAATGAATCCACTAACAAGGTTGATCAAGTCTTGTTAACAAACTCATTCCGAATAACACGGAACCGGAGAAATTTCGAATAACACTAAGTTACCTCAACGGGGATATGAAAATCCCCAACAATAAGAATATCATACTTTTTCTTGACAGTAGGGAGAGGAAATTCAAAACCTCCAAAAATGATAGTTGGAACTTTTTCAATAGAATTGATGCTATGAACTTGAGATTGTTTCCTCGGAAAGTGTACCGTATGCTCATTACCATTAACATGAAAAGTGACATTGCCTTTGTTGCAATCAATAACAGCCCCTGCAGTATTAAGAAAAGGTCTACCAAGAATAATAAACATGCTATCGTCCTCGGGAATATCAAGAATAACAAAGTCCGTTAAGATAGTGACATTTGCAACCACAACAGGCACATCCTCACAAATACCGACAGGTATAGCAGTTGATTTATCAGCGATTTACAAAGATATTTCAGTAGGTGTCAACTTATTCAATTCAAGTCTATGATATAAAGAGAGAGGCATAACACTAACACTGGCTCCAAGATCACATAAAGCAGTTCTAACATAATTTCTTTTAATAGAGCATGGTATAGTTGGTACACCCGGATCTCCAAGTTTCTTTCGTATTCCACCCTTAAAAGTGTAATTAGCAAGCATGGTGGAAATTTCAGCTTCCGGTATCTTTCTTTTATTTGTGATGATATCCTTCATATATTTAGCATAAGGATTTACTTTAAGCATATCAGTTAAGCGCATACGTAAGAAAATAGGTCTAATCATTTCAGCAAAGCGCTCAAAGTCCTCATCATCCTTTGACTTGGATAGTTTAGGAGGAAAGGGCATGGGTTTCTGAACCCAAGGTTCTCTTTCTTTACCGTGCTTCCTAGCAACAAAATCTCTCTTATCATAACATTGATTCTTTGATTGTGGGTTATCAAGATCAACAGCAGGTTCAATCTCTACATCATTGTTTTTGCTAGGTTGAGCATCAACATGAACATTATCATTAACATTATCACTAGGTTCATGTTCATCACCTGATTGTGTTTCAGCATCAGAGATAGAAATATCATTGGGATTCTCAGGTGTGTCTACAGTAGGTTCACTAGAAGCATGCAAAGTTCTATCATCTTTCTTCTTCTTCTTTTTAGAAGAACTAGGTGCCTCTAAATTATTTCTCTGAGAATCTTTCTCGATTCTCTTAGGGTGGCCTTATGGATACAAGGGTTCCTGAGTCATTCTACCAGTTCTAGTAGCCACTCTAACAGCAAAGTCATTTTTATTTTTTAATTCCTCAAGCAAATCATTTTGAGCTTTAAGTATTTGCTTAGCTTGAGTAGCAACCATACAAGCATATTTGCTAACGCGGTGAAGTTCATCTTTAACTCTAGCCAGATTATCACCTACGCGTCCTATCTCGAAAGCATTATTCTTTAACTCTCTACCAACATAAGCATTAAAACTTTCTTGCCTAGCCATAAAGTCATCAAATTCATCTAAGCATGGGCTATGAAATTTAGTAGAGGGTACTTCAACTTTATCATATCTATAGAGAGAATTTACCTTTACTACCTGTCGGGTTATCAAGAAATGTGGTTCTTGAGCGATAAATTAAGACCATGTATTTCTTCAATAGGAGGTAAATTCTTAACACCTTCAACTTTAATACCTTTTTCTTTCATTAATTTCTTTGCCTCTTGCATATCTTCAGACTGAGAAATAAAACACCTCTCTTCTTGAAGTGGGTTTAGGAATAGGCTCAGAGTTGGCTCAATTGGTTCAGAATTACTTGAGAACTGGCTCGGGAAGAGTCAATTATTTTCATTAGTCAACATATTATTCAATAGTATTTCAGCTTCACAACTGTTTTTCCTGAAAACACAACCAGCACAACTATCCAAGTAGTCCTTCGAAGCATCGGTTAGTCCACTATAAAAGATATCAAGTATTTCATTTTTCTTAAGAGGATGATCAGGCAAAGCATTAAGTAACCGGATAAGCCTCCCCCAAGCTTGTGGGAGACTCTCTTCTTTGATTTGCACAAAATTATATATTTCCCGCAAGGCAGCTTGTTTCTTATGAGCAGGAAAATATTTAGCAGAGAAGATAAATCATATCCCGGGGACTACGCACACAACCAGGAGCAAGAGAATTATACCAAGTCTTAGCATCACCCTTTAATGAGAACGGAAATATCTTAAGGATATATAAATAGCGAGACTTCTCATCATTAGTAAACAGGGTGGCTATATCATTCAACTTGGTAAGATGTGCCACAACAGTTTCAGATTCAAGGCCATAAAAAGGATCAGATTCAACTAAAGTAATAATATCTGGATCAACAGAGAATTCATAATCCTTATCAGTAACACATATAGGTGAAGTAGCAAAAGCAGGATCGGGTTTCATTCTAGCATTAAGAGACTGCTGCTTCCATTTAGCTAATAATTTCTTAAGATCATTTCTATCATTGCAATCAAGAATTTCCATAGCAGCTGTTTCATGCATAACATAATCCTTAGGAACAATAGGTAAAACATAATCATTGGGGGGACCTTCATCATCACTATCATCAATAATAGGTTCTTCAATATTTTCATTCCCCCTAAATCTAGCAAGTTGTTCATCTAGAAATTCACCTAATGGCACAGTAGTATCAAGCACATAAGTAGTTTCATCATGCATAGCAGAAGTAGCATCATCAATAACATGCGACATATCAGAATTCATAGCAGTAGCAGGTTTAGGTGTCGTATGCTTACTTATAACGGAAGGAGAATCTAGTGCAAAGCTAGATGGCAGTTCCTTACCTCCCCTCATAGTTGAGGGCAAAATAGTAGTTCGATCGTCTTTCAAGTTCTACATAGTGATCAACAGATATAAATCCCAAGTGACTCAGAGAATAGAGCTATGCTCCCCGGCAACGGCACCATAAATTAGTCTTGATAACCCACAAGTATAGGGGATCGCAACAGCTTTCGAGGGCAGAGTATTCAACCCAAATTTATTGATTCGACACAAGGGGAGCCAAAGAATATTCTTGAGTATTAGCAGTTGAGTTGTCAATTCAACCACGCCTGGATAACTTAGTATCTGCAGCAAAGTGTTTAGTAGCAAAAGTGGTATGATAATAATAGTAGCGGTAGCAAACGTAAAGATATATGTTTTTGGGATTTTGTAGTAGTTGTAACAGTAGCAACGGAAAAGGAAATAAGCGAAGAACAGTATGTGAAAAGCTCATGGGCAATGGATCAATGATGGATAATTATGCCAGATGCGATTCCTCATGCAATAGTTATAACATAGGGTGATATAGAACTAGCTCCAATTCATCAATGCAATGTAGGCATGTATTCCGTAAATAGTCATACGTGCTTATGGAAAAGAACTTGCATGACATCTTTTGTCCTACCCTCCCGTGTTCAGCGGGGTCCTTACGGAAACTAAGGGATATTAAGGCCTCCTTTTAATAGAGAACTGGAACAAAGCATTAGCACATAGTGAATACATGAACTCCTCAAACTATGGTCATCACCGAGAAGTATCCCGATTATTGTCACTTCGGGGTTGTCGGATCATAACACATAATAGGTGACTATAGACTTGCAAGATAGGATCAAGAACACACATATATTCATGAAAACATAATAGGTTCAGATCTGAAATCATGGCACTCGCCCCAGTGACAAGCATTAAGCATAGCAAAGTCATAGCAACATCAATCTCAGAACATAGTGGATACTAGGGATCAAACCCTAACAAAACTAACTTAATTACATGGTAAATCTCATCCAACCCATCACCGTCCAGCAAGCCTACGATGGAATTACTCACGCACGGCGGTGAGCATCATGAAATTGGTGATGGAGGATGGTTGATGATGACGACGGCGACGAATCCCCCTCTCCGGAGCCCCGAACTGACTCCAGATCAGTCCTTCCGAGAGAGATTAGGGCTTGGCGATTTCTCCGTGTCGTAAAACGCGATGAAACTTTCTCTCCGATTTTTTTCTCCACGAGACGGTATATATGGAGTTAGAGTTGAGGTCGGGGGGTGTCCAGGGGGCCCATGAGATAGGAGGGCGCGCCTTGGGGGGGGGCGCCCACCTGTCTCGTGGACAGCCCGTGGGCCCCCTGGCCTTGATTCTTTCGCCAAAAATTCTTATTAATTCTGATAAGTGCCTCCGTGGATTTCCAGGACATTCCGAGAACTTTTCTTTTCTACACATAAAACAACATCATGGCAGTTCTGCTGAAAACAACGTCAGTCCGGGTTAGTTTCATTCAAATCATGCAAGTTAGAGTCCAAAACAACGTCAAAAGTGTTTGGAAAAGTAGATACGTTGGAGACGTATCATGGGACGGGAAAGGAGGGGGATGGTGTGGGTGGGGTGTGTATCACCTGACCATATTGATGAGGCCGCGCAGCAAGAAGAAGGGTCGGCTGCAAGGAGGCCGCGCAGCAAGAAGAACGGTCATCGGCGAGGAGGCGGCGCTGCAAGAAGAAGGGTCCCCGGCAAGGAGGGGACTCTGCAAGAAGAAGGGTAGCCGGCGAGGAGGCGGCGCTGCAAGAAGAAGGGTCACCGGTGAGGAGGCTGAGCTGCCAGTAAGCAGCATCGAAGGTTTGAATTTGGAAAGCAAGGAGGAATAGTTGAAATGTGGCTTCTGGTGGGATGGAGGGGGCAGGGAGATAGATATTTCTGCGGTGGCAAAAAAATTTCGCTCGGTGCCGCGAGAAGCTGGCGTGCAAGTGTGGTTCAAGCGGGGGTGGTGGACTATAGACGGTGAAGCTTCCTGCGTAAGCCAGACAAGACGGTGCGCCAAGATATTTTATATCGCATCCCACACGATTTTTTCTACTAAACTGTTTGTGGTATACCTGATTTTTTCATTATGTTTTGAAAGAAAAAATGGTGTGACGGAGGGAAAGGATGGTGCTTGAATTGCTAGAACATTTATGTACAGTGAACATGCAACTACATGAGTGTCGTGTTTGAATTTGGAATTATTCCAGGTTCGTTTGGTATTTTTATGGATTAATTGAGTTTCTCGGCATTTAATGTGCATAATTCAAATTTGAACTACAAGCACATGCTCCAGTAACCAAAGTTTGTTGAAAAATCACATGTGTGTCTTTGGGTGAATTTATAGGTCTCATGCAAGAAATGGGAATGAAATTCAAACATCTGGGCGTAGTGGCACGGTCGGGAACATTGAGAAACTTGGTTTTTAAATTTTTGGAAATTCAAAACTCGCCTGAAAATCATGAAACTTGGCATGGTGTCATTTCATGGCACCAACATGTTGTGGTAAAAAAGTTGGCCACATTTGGACAAGTTTTTGGTATAAGCTTCTTGCAAACCAGAGCTTCTCTCGAGAAGACTCGTGGTTCCCGAGGGGGGACGTGTCACCTCTGTGTTCAAAACGATATACGCTGCCTCCCCCCCTTAGTTTTTTTACAGAGGCAACATAGAACTATATGAGTGTCGTGTTAAAATTTGGAATTATTCCGGTTCGTTTGGAATTTCTTATACATTAATTAAATTTCTGGTAATTTAATATGCATAATTCAAATTTGAACTATAGGCACATGCTCCAATGCACCAAAGTTTCTTGAAAAATCACATGTGTGTCCTTGGGTGAATTTCTAGGTCCCATGCAAGAAATGGGAATGAAATTCAAACATCTGGGCGTCGTGGCTCGGCCGGAAAGATTAAGAAACTTGGTTTTTAATTGATGTAAATCCAAAACACATGTGAAAATCATGAAACTTGGCATGGTGTCATGACATGGCACCAACATGCTGCGGTAATTTTTTTGGCCGAATTGGGACAAGCTTTGGTATAAGCATCTTGCAAACCGGAGCTTCTCTCAAGAAGGCTCATGGTTCCGAGAGGAACGTGATACGTCTCCAACGTATCTATAATTTTTTATTGTTCCATGCTATTATATTACCCCTTTTGGATGTTTATGGGCTTTATTTTACACATTTATATCATTTTTGGGACTAACCTACTAACCGGAGGCCCGGCCCATATTGCTGTTTTTTTTTGCCTATTTCAGTATTTCGAAGAAAAGGAATATCAAACGGAGTCCAAACGGAATGAAACCTTCGGGAGCGTGATTTTTGGAACGAACGTGATCCGGAGAGCTTGGAGTTCATCAAGAAGCTTCCGAGGGCCCCACGAGATAGGGGGACGCCCCCCTGTAGGGCGCGCCTCCTGTCTCGTGGGCCCCTCGGGCGGCCACCGACGTACTTCTTCCTCCTATATATACCTACGTACCCCGAAAACATCCAGGAGCACCACGAAACACAATTTCCACCGCCGTAACCTTCTGTATCCGCGAGATCTCATCTTGGAGCCTTCGCCGGCACTCTGCCAGAGGGGGAATCAACCACGGAGGGCCTCTACATCAACATCCTTGCCCCTCCGATGAGTTGTGAGTAGTTTACCACAGACCTACGGGTCCATAGTTATTAGCTAGATGGCTTCTTCTCTCTTTTTGGATCTCAATACAATGTTCTCCCCCTCTCCTGTGGAGATCTATTCGATGTAAACTCTTTTTGCAGTGTGTTTGTCGAGATCCGATGAATTGTGGGTTTATGGTCAAGTTTATCTATGAATAATATTTGAATCTTCTCTGGATTCTTTTATGTATGATTGAGTTATCTTTGAAAGTCTCTTCGAATTATCAGTTTGGTTTGGCCTACTAGATTGGTCTTTCTTGCCATGGGAGAAGTGCTTAGTTTTGGGTTCAATCTTGCGGTGTCCTTACCCAGTGACAGAAAGGGTTGCAAGGTACGTATTGTATTGTTGCCATCGAGGATAACAAGATGGGGTTTATATCATATTGCATGAGTTTATCCCTCTACATCATGTCATCTTGCTTAATGCGTTACTCTGTTCTTATGAACTTAATACTCTAGATGCAGGCAGGAGTCATTCGATGTGTGGAGTAATAGTAGTAGATGCAGGCAGGAGTCGGTCTATTTGTTATGGACGTGATGCCTATATACATGATCATGCCTAGATAATCTCATAACTATGCGCTTTTCTATCAATTGCTCGACAGTAATTTGTTCACCCACCGTAATACTTATGCTATCTTGAGAGAAGCCTCTAGTGAAACCTATGGCCCCCGAGTCTATCTCTTATCATATTTGCTTTCAATCTACTTTTATTTGCATCTTTACTTTTTGCATCTATATTACAAAATACCAAAAATATATTTATCTTATCTTACTATCTTTATTAGATCTCACTTTCGCAAGTGGCTGTGAAGGGATTGACAACCCCTTTATTGCGTTGGTTGCGAGTTCTTAGTTTGTTTGTGTAGGTGTGTGGGACTTTAGAGGAGCCTCCTACTGGATTGATACCTTGGTTCTCAAAACTGAGGAAAATACTTACGCTACACTTTGCTGCATCACCCTCTCCTCTTGAGGAAAACCAGCATAAGCTCAAGGCGTAGCAAGAAGGATTTCGGCGCCGTTCTTTGGGGAGGTTTTCGCTCAAGTCAAGACATACCAAGTACCCATCACAAACCCATCTCCCTCGCATTTACATTATTTGCCATTTGCCTCTCGTTTTCCTCTCCCCCACTTCACCCTTGCCATTTTATTCGCCCTCTCTTTCCCAATCTCCTCCTCTCTTTTCGCTTGCCGCTTTTCTATTTGCTTGTGTGTTGGATTACTTGTTGCCATGGCGCAAGATAATACCAAATTGTGTGATTTCTCGAATACTAATAATACTGATTTCCTTAGTACTCCGATTCCTCCTCTTAATGATGTTGAATCTTGTGAAATCAATACCGCTTTGCTGAATCTTGTTATGAAAGATCAATTCGCTGGCCTTCCTAGTGAAGATGCCGCTACTCATCTAAACAATTTTGTTGATTTGTGTGATATGCAAAAGAAGAAATATACGGATAACAATATTGTCAAATTGAAGTTATTTCCGTTTTCACTTAGAGATCTTGCTAAAGTTTGGTTTTCGTCTTTGCCTAAAAATAGTATTGATTCTTGGAACAAGTGCAAAGATGCGTTTATCTCTAAGTATTTTCCTCCCGCTAAGATCATCACTCTTAGGAACGATATTATGAATTTTAAACAACTTGATCATGAGCATGTTGCCCAATCTTGGGAAAGAATGAAATTGATGCTTCGCAATTGCCCTACTCATGGTTTGAATTTATGGATGATCATACAAAATTTTTATGCCGGTTTGAACTTTGCTTCTAGAAATCTCTTAGATTCGGCCGCGGGAGGCATGTTTATGGAAATCACGTTAGGAGATGCTACAAAATTGCTTGATAATATTATGGCCAATTATTCTCAATGGCACACCGAAAGATCTTCTAGTAAAAAAGTGCATGCTATAGAAGAAATCAATGTTTTGAGTGGAAAGATGGATGAACTTATGAAGATGTTTGCTACTAAAAATACTCCTCTTGATCCCAATGATATGCCTTTGTCTTCCTTGATTGAGAATCATAATGGATCTATGGATGTGAATTTTGTTGGTAGGAATAGTTTTGGAAACAATGCTTATAGAGGAAATTTTAATGCTAGACCGTTCCCTAGTAACCCCTCTAATAATTATGGAAATTCCTACAATAATTCTTATGGTAATTTTAATAAGATGTCCTCTGATTTTGAGAATAGAGTGAAAAAAATTATGATTTCTCAAAAGAATTTTAATGCTTTGCTTGGAGAAAAATTGCTCAAAGTTGATGATTTGGCTTGGAACGTTGATAGACTTTCGCTTGATGTTGATTCTCTTAAAATTAGATCTTCTCCTCCTAAGCATGATATCAATGAGTCTCTCAAAGTAATGAGAATTTCCATTGACGAGTGCAAGGAAAGAACCGCTAGATTGCATGCTAAGAAAGAAAGCTTTATAAAAGCGTGTTCTTCTAGTTTCCGTGAAAATAATGATGAGGATCTTAAAGTTATTGATGCGTCTCCGATTAGATCTATGTTTTCCAATATGAATTTTGATGATTATGGGAGTGATGATGAATCAACTTTGCCTAGAAGGCGTCCCAAAAATTCGGAGTCTTTAGATCTTAATGCTAAATTTGGTAAAAGTGATATTGGAGAATCCTCAACTTCCAATAATATTGAACCTACTATCTCGGATTTCAAGGATTTTGATTATGATAATTGCTCTTTAAAAGGTTGTATTTCCTTGTTGCAATCCGTTGTTAATTCTCCTCATGCTTATAGTCAAAACAAAGCTTTTACCAAACATATTGTTGATGCCTTGATGCAATCTTATGATGAAAAACTTAATTTGGAAGTTTCTATACCTAGAAAACTTAATGATGAGTTGGAACCTACTACAAAGATTAGAATTAAAGATTATGAGTGTTTTGCTTTGTGTGATTTGGGTACTATTTTTTCCACGATTCCGAAAACTTTATGTGATATTCTAGGTTTCCACGATCTTGAAGATTGCTCTTTAAATTTGCACCTTGCGGATTCCACCATTAAAAAGCCTATGGGAAGGATCAATGATGTTTTTATTGTTGCAAATAGAAATTTGGTGCCCGTAGATTTTATCGTTCTTGATATAGAATGCAATCTTTCTTGCCCTATTATTCTTGGTAGACCTTTCCTTAGAACGATTGGTGCGGTTATTGATATGAAGAAAGGGAACATTAGATTCCAATTTCCCTTAAAGAAAGGCATGGAGCACTTTCCAAGAAAGAAAGTCAAATTACCCTATGAATCTATCATGCGTGCTACTTATGAATTTAGTGCCAAAGATGGCACTCGTAAGATCTATCTTTGCTTTTATGCCTAGCTAGGGGCGTTAAACGATAGTGCTAGTTGGCAGGCAATCCAATTTTCTTTATGTTTTTTGTTTTTGCTCCTGTTTAGTAATAAATATTGCATCTACTTTCTGTTTAGATGTGTTTTTATCTTTTAATTAGTGTTTGTGCCAAGTAGAACCTATAGGATAACCTACGATGATAGTTGATTTGATTCTGCTGAAAAACAGAAACTTTGCGCGCACGAATATAATTTTGTTAAATCACAGGAACGTGCTTTTGCGTTGATTCTTTTTGCTGCTGTTCAATACACAAATTTTCCACGACTTCCTACTTTGGTACGAGTTTTAGAGTTCCATAAGTTTGTGTTAGTTACAGATTGCTACAGACTGTTCTGTTTTTGACAGATTCTGTTTTTCGTGTGTTGTTTGCTTATTTCAATGCATCTATGGCTAGTAATTCAGTCTATGAACCATAAAGAAGTTGGAATACAGTAGGTTTAACACCAAATTAAATAAATAATGAGTTCATTGCATTATCCTATGTGGTGGTTTTATTTTCTTTCACTAACGGAGCTTATAAGATTTCCTGTTGAGTTTTGTGTTGTGAAGTTTTCAAGTTTTGGGTAAAGCTTTTATGGACTATGGAATAAAGGGTGGCAAGAGCCTAAGCTTGGGGATGCCCAAGGCACCCCAAGATATTCAAGAATAGTCAAAAGCCTAAGCTTGGGGATGCCCCGGGAAGGCATCCCCTCTTTCGTCTTCGTTCATTGGTAATTTTACTTGGAGCTATATTTTTATTCGCTACATGATATGTGTTTTGCTTGGAGCGTCGTGTATTATATTAGTCTTTGCTTTTTAGTTTACCACAATCATCCTTCCTGTACAAACCTTTTGGTAGAAGCCTATTTGATTAGAATTTGCTAGAATACTCTATGTGCTTCACTTATATCTTTTGAGCTTGATAGTTTTTGCTCTAGTGCTTCACTTATATCTTTTAGAGCACGGTGGTGTCTTAATTTTGAAGAAATTGCAAGTCTCTCATGCTTCACTTATATTATTTTGAGAGTGAGGGAGTCTTGGACTAGGGGGTGTCCGGATAGCCGACTATCATCATCGGCCGGACTCCAAGACTATGAAGATACAAGATTGAAGACTTCGTCCCGTGTCCGGATGGGACTTTCCTTGGCGTGGAAGGCAAGCTTGGCAATACGGATATGTAGATCTACTACCATTGTAACCGACTTTGTGTAACCCTAGCCCTCTCCGGTGTCTATATAAACCGGAGGGTTTTAGTCCGTAGTATGAACAACCATTACAACAATCATACCATAGCTAGCTTCTAGGGTTTAGCCTCCTTGATCTCGTGGTAGATCCACTCTTGTACTACCCATATCATCAATATCAATCAAGCAGGAGTAGGGTTTTACCTCCATCGAGAGGGCCCGAACCTGGGTAAAAACATCGTGTCCCTTGTCTCCTGTTACCATCCGCCTAGACGCACAGTTCGGGACCCCCTACCCAAGATCCGCTGGTTTTGACACCGACATTGGTGCTTTCATTGAGAGTTCCTCTGTGTCGTCACCGATAGGCTTGATGGCTCCTTCAATCATCAACAACCACACAGTCCAGGGTGAGATTTTTCTCCCCGGACAGATCTTCATATTCGGCGGCTTTGCACTGCGGACCAATTCGCTTGGCCATCTGGAGCAGATCGAAAGCTACGCCCCTGGCCGTCAGGTCAGATTTGGAAACCTAAACTTCACGGGCGACATCCGCGGAGACTTGATCTTCGATGGATTCGAGCCACACCAGCCGCGCCGCCTTTATCACGATGGGCATGATTTAGCTCTGCCGCCGGACAGTGCCCTGGAAGCCGCACATGAGTCCGCTCCGACCCCTAGTTCGGAGCCGACCGCGCAGATCGAGGACAGGTGGCTGGACACCGCCTCGGGAGCTGCAATCTCTACGGCGATGGAGCCGAACACTGACCTTGTCCCTCGTAAAGCTTGTGACTCTGAGGTGCCAGACTCCTTGCCGTACTCTGAACCTCCTGCGCCCCTACCAATCGAATCTGATTGGGCGCCGATCATGGAGTTCACCGCCACGGACATCTTTCAGCACTCACCTTTTGGCGACATCCTGAATTCGCTAAAGCATCTCTCGTTATCAGGAGAGCCCTGGCCGGATTGTGGTCAGGACGGTCGGGATGCGGATGACGAAATTCAAAGCCCACCCACCACCCACTTTGTAGCCACTGTCGACGATCTAACCAACATGCTAGACTACGACTCCGAAGACATCGACGGCATGGACGACGATGCCGGAGACGACAAAGAACCAGTGCCTACGGGGCACTAGAAAGCCACCTCAACTCATGATATATATATGGTGGACACCCCAAAAGGGAGCGATAATGAGGAACAACGGGACGCGGCGAAGGATAATTCCTCCGAAAAACAACCAAAACAGGGAAGTAAGCACCGCCCCAAGTCCCGCCTCGATAACAACAGCACTCATAATGACCCAGCCATAGAGCAGGGCAAACAAGTGGGCGACGAACATGCAACCAAGCAACCATCCGAACAGGATGAATCGGATAATCAACCCGTCCCCGGCGAAAACAATAGTCCAGACGATCTCACGCCGGACACACCACCGGAGCATAAAAACCTTCACAAAAGGCTCGTCGCCACTGCAAGAAGCTTGAAGAAGCAGAAACGGAAGCTCAAAACAGCGGAAGACATACTCAGAATGAGGTGGAGCAAAGTACTCAAGACCGCGGACAAATATGGCAACAGCCACCAAACAAAGAGCTACCCGAAGCGGAAGCTGCTGCCCGAATTCGACGAGGAGGCCGTAGAGCCCCCACAGTCAAAAAGCAAAGAGGCCGCCTGGCCGGGTAGACGACCAGATGACAGGCCAAGAGCGACAAGCGGCGCCGCACACAAGCCGGCACATGATCCTCGCAAAATGTATGGCCCGGTCAGGTCCATTTATGGGCCAAAAAAGAGGGCCCCAGGAAGAAACACAACACGCAGAGTGTTCGAAGACAACGGCACACCCAAATACAGGGGCGCCGCACACCCACTATGTTTCACCGATGAGGTGCTGGATCATGAATTTCCAGCATGGTTCAAGCCCGTAAACATAGAGGCATACGACGGAACAACAGACCCCGGAGTCTGGATTGAGGATTACATCCTGCACATACATATGGCTAGAGGAGACGATCTCCACGCCATAAAATATCTGCCCTCATGCTCAAAGGGCCAGCTTGGCATTGGCTCAAAAGCCTCCCAGAAAATAACATTGGAAGTTCGGAAGAACTCGAGGACGCGTTTAGAGAAATTTTTCAAGGGACTTATGTCCACCCTTCGGATGCAGACGATTTAAGTCACATAACCCAACAGCCCGGAGAATCAGCGCGCAAATTCTGGAACAGGTTCCTCACCAAAAAGAACCAAATAGTTGACTGTCCGGACGCTGAAGCCTTAGCAGCTTTTAAACATAACATCCAAGACGAATGGCTCGCCAGACACCTCTGCTAGGAAAAGCCAAGAACAATGGCCGCGCTAACAAGCCTCATGACCCGCTTTTGCACGGTGGAAGATAGCTGGCTAGCAAGACGCAGCACCAGCGACTCGGGTACATCCGAGATCAGAGATGGAAACGGAAAATCACGGCGCAGAAAGGACCAGCGCCCAAATAAAGAAAAGAACCCAAAGAACACGGCGGTCAACGCCAGATTCAAAAGATCGCGGCCGAATACCAAAACACTGCCTCTTAAGGACAACATGGACGAGCTATCCAACTTAAACAAAATTTTGGATCGGATATGTCAAATCCATAGTACCCCCGGGAAGCCTGCAAACCACACCCACCGAGATTGTTGGGTCTTCAAACAGTCCGGCCGACTCAACGCCGAACACAAGGGGCTCGACACGCCAAGTGAGGATGATGATGAACCCCACCAGCAGAGCGCCGGAAAACAAAAGACTTTCCCACAAGAAGTCAAAACAGTAAACTCACTTCACGTGATAATACGAAACAATAGTGCGGCACCCGCTAAAGTACGTGTCGCACGGTCCACCCCAGCGGAACCCCGAGATTGGATGTCAAAACCAATTACTTTCGACCACCTGGACTGTTCCAGGAGTATTCGAAACGCAGGATGGACTGCTCTGATATTGGATCCTATAATCGACGGACTACAATTTACACAAGTCCTAATGGATGGCGGCAGCGATTTAAACCTGCTATATCCGGACACAATCCGCAAGTTGGGGATAGACCCTACTAAAATTCGCCATAGCCGCACTTCCTTCAAAGGAGTGATGCCAGGCCCTTATGCCAAGTGCACGGGCTCCTTACTACTAGAAGTTGTGTTCGGATCACCCGACAACTTCCGTCGCGAAAAGCTAATCTTCCATGTCGCCCCATTCAAAAGTAGCCATCAAGAACTATTGGGACGCGAAGCTTTCGCCCACTTTAACGCAATACCGCACTACGCGTCTCTTACACTTAAAATGCCCGGTCCACGTGGCATCATCTCATTAAAAGGTCGTTCAAGACCCTGGACACGGCTCGGCGAGTCCGGCACAGATAAACTAGGGGCTCCCTAGCCGCATACCCCTTTACAAGGGGCTGCATGTACAAACAATAAAGAGCCACTAAAAGCTCAGCTTTATTCATTCATTCATACTTTGCTTTAAATAAATTTTTTGCACGATTTCTTTTCAGGCTAAAGTTCCTCTCTTTTTACAGATGAACAACGTGTACACCCGTCCGAGATACGGCACAACGGAGACACAGCGCAGACGTGCAGCGAGGACCCGTGGCAAGGATTCTTTTGATTAAGACCCTGCGTAAACCTTTCTTACTGTCTCTTGTTGATTCATATCCCACGGTTTTTTACCATAACCAATGAGGAGGCTGGCGTTTTGGCATCGGCCGCGTCAGAAATTCTTGCCTGTACCTGGACACTAGGGGCTTAGGGCATTGTTCTGCCCGTTATCATAAAGACCGAATACCATAGGGAGTGTTCGGCGTCTCGAGTTAGGCCTTATATGCATCGGCTCTGAATCATTTCTTTGGTCAAATGGTGGGTTTGCCCGGCTCCTGTGTTTTGCTGCCTTACATTCCGTATCATCGGCTAACGCGGCACCAGGAGAACTACTACGATTGTGCCCGGTTCGGCGGGCGAGCACCTCGATGAGAAAGTCAGCCAATCGATCATCATGATACTGATGAGAGACTGGTCAACCACTCAATCGACTACCAGAATGTTTAGAATTCCTCCGCTTTGACGAAGGACCGTTTCCCGGTCAGGCACATACGCGCCCCGAATTCGGAGAGCGTAGTGCCCCTAGGGGCTATATCGTAGCCCCACCCTCGAACTCCTATGGCTAAGTGAAAGTGATAAAGCATTATAGTTCGGTTGCCTCGTTTGCTACGCTACCACCTCCTTCACAGGACCAAGACGTTGGATTAGGTGTGAAAATGCTCTATTTTTGCAAACACCCCCGCACCATGTGTGTGAGGGCTGAAGCCGAAGACTATCTTTCAGGTTATACACAAGTATACATTAACGGCCGCACAAGAGATGTTTCAACACTTGAACGCACAAGTATAAAAAGCACTTATATTATATATATCGTCTTACAAATCATAAAAATCATTTAAACATGACATTCTTTGAGCACTGCGACTCTATTGCACGAACACCCCGCAGAACTTCCCGAAAATAGTGCTCGGCGGGTAACCGGCTCTCGTCCGAACCCCGGGTTGCAACATCGGTTCCATCCATCTCCGTCCAGTATGTCTTCACACGGGAGAGGGCCATCCGTGCACCCTCTATGAAGGCCGACCGCTTCATCGCCTTGATATGCGGCACCGCCCCAAGGAATTGCTGCAATAAGCCAAAATAACTCTTCGGATTGGGCCTATCCGGCCAGATATGAGTCACTACATCCGTCATGGCAAGTCTGGACTATCTATTCAGCTCAGCCCACTCAGCCAATCGATCGGTCAGCGGAAGTGAACGCTCCGGGCTGTGGAATTGAGGCCAAAAAAGCTCTTCCGTCTCGTGATCCTTTTGACTTCCGAAGTGCACAACAACATCTGCCGCACTCGCCGCTAAATCCATATAAGGATCCTCCAAACCCCATAGCTGGCCAAGCTCAGCATACTTTGGATCTGTGAACCTCCTGCGCAGCAGATAGGGCTTGCCAGCCAAAATATCTCCGGCCTGGTGCAGCTCCTCCTTTATAGCCCTCATTGCAGAACGGGCATCCTTAGCTTCAGCGGTGGCCTTCTTCAGGCTTTCTTGCTCCACTAGGTGTTCTTTTTCAAGAACCTCATAGCGGTCGGTAACATCTTTCAGCTTCACGGCCATTTCGGCCATCTCCTCCCTGCTTCGGCAGTGAGCAGCCCTTTCGGCTTCTAGCCCTTCGGCCGCCTTTGAGGCAGCCGCATCACTCCTCCTGGCCTGCTCCTTGGCTCGAGCAAGCTCTGCTCGAAGGTCCTCCACAGCAGCGGCACCATCTGCATCAAACACACATGTTGTAAGGAGTGAGCTTCGGCTCCCCTACTAGGTGACCACGGAGAAACAACCTACCTTGCGACTCGTCAAGTCACTTATTGACCAACGCGATGTCCGCATCCGCAACGTCGAGTTGCCGCCTTAGTTCAGCAACTCCATCAGTCCGGCTGGCCACCGGACTATCCGCCACCTGTGTAGGAAAGGCGAGAGTTAATACCTGAGATTATGATCCTCGGCACGCTGTTGCTTTCGACAACATACCGAGTCTCAGGGGCTACTATCTATACAGGGCGCGCTTTATGTGCAAAACTGTCAAAAGGTATGTCATTTTTACGTACCTCAAACCCCGCCAGCAAACTTCTGACGGTATCATGCAGCCCGCCTTCGGCGGATGAAATTCTTACAATCACCATACTCAGCAATGTACGGTGATCTTCTAAGATAGACGCCCTCTCAAGAAGATCCTTCAGCTCCCCCGGCCGTACACCAGTTGGTGCCGAACTCTTCGGCCCTGCCGGACATGGGGATACTAAAACGCCCTCGATGCGGCTATATCTCCCACATGTCGAAGCACGACTTAGAGGCATAGCCGCATTGAAAGCAATGTCGCAAGTGAGGTAATCTTCACACAACCCATGTAATACATAAGGGAAAAAGATACATAGTTGGCTTACAATCGCCACTTCACACAATTACATGAATAAAGCATAACATCATCCAGATACAATCAAGGTCCGACTACGGAACCAAAATAAAAGAAGAACCCCAAATGCGACAAAAGGTCCCCGATCGACCCCAACTGGGCTCCACTACTGATCAACTAGAACGAAACAACACAAAGGGCAAGATCTTCATCGAGCTCCTCCTTGAGCTTGGTTCGTCACCGCTTTCGGTAACATAGGCACCGCAAACTGGTTTTGGAAGTATCCGGTGAGCCACGAGGACTCAGCAATCCCATTACCATGGGTATCAAGACTAGCAAAGCTTAATGGGAAAGGAAGGGGTAAAGTGGTGAGGTTGCAGCGGCTAAGCATGATATGGTGGCTAACATACGCAAATGAGGCGAGAAGAGAAACAAGCGAGCGGCCGTGAAGCTAGCAATGATCAAGAGGTGATCCTGAACACCTACTTCGTCAAGCATAACACGAAACCGTGTTCACTTCCGGACTCCGAGAAGAGACCATCACGGCTACACACGTGGTTGATGCATTTTAATTCGGATCAAGTGTCAAGTTATCTACAACCGGACATTAACAAATTCCCATCTGCCACATAACCGCGGGCACGGCTCTCGAAAGTTTATACCTGCAGGGTGTCCCAACAGCCCATGACAAGCTCTCGCGATCATCGAAGGAATAGACCTTCACCGAGACACTCGATCGACTCGGTATCCGGTACATCAAGACATTTCGACAATGGTAAAACAAGACCAGCAAGACCTCCCAACGTCGACATCCCGATAGTAGCCGCGTATCTTGTCTCGAGCCACGACCGGATGAGCGATCGTCGGCAACCGACGATACCCCAAGTTGCCTCGGGGTGGCACCGCAAGTGGCTCTAGTTTGGACCAACGCTTAGACAAGCACTGGCCGGGGGGCTATAATAAAGATGACCCTTGGGTTAATTACTCCCAAGGGAAAAGTAGGTGGTGGTGAGGCAAATGGTAAAAGTCAATCTGGGCCTTCTGGACAAGTTTTATTCAAAGCGAACTGTCGGGGGTCCCATAAATCACCCGACCGCGTTAGGAGCATAAAATCCGGGAACATAACACCGGTATGGCGGAAACTAGGGCGGCAAGAGTGGAACAAAACACCAGGCATAAGGCCGAGCCTTCCACCCTTTACCAAGTATATAGATGCATTAATAATATAAGAGATATTGTGATATCCCAACCAAAATCCTGTCCACCATGGAGAAATCTTCAACTTCACCTGCAACTAGCAACGCTATAAGAGGGGCTGAACAAAGCGTGAACATAGCCAAACAACAGTTTGCATAGGAAAGGTGTCAAAGGTTAGGGGTTCATGGCAATATGGGATGGCTGGACAAACAGGTAATAGGTAGCACATCATAGCGAAAGAACGAGGCAACTAGCATAGCAATGATAGTAGTGAGATCCAGGGCAGCGGTCATCTTGCCTAAAATCCCGCTAGGAAGAAGAACGAGTCCATGAAGAAGACAAACGGACGTAGTCGAACGAATCCTCACAACCCCGGAACGAAACCGAAGCTTACGAAAGAAGCAAACCGGAAAGAAGCAAACAACATAGTAAACAACCATCACATAAACATGGCATGATGCACAACCAAGGATGATGCATGTCCGGTTTAAAGAGGCATGGCATGACAAAGTGCACAAACAATACTACAAATTAAGTGGAGCTCAATATGCAACGAGTTGCATATTGACGAAACACCACATGCAATTATTTAGTTTGATCTTGTTATAAGCTACTCAACAATATTAAATGTAGTTAAACATGGCAAGGGGTAAAGCATAACAAAACTACCTACCTAGGCAAGTTTAAATGAGGCCGGAAACAACGAACAACAAGTCTGAAAAATCCTCATATGCAATTTATGAATTTGCTACTGTTCTGCCCTAAAACATATTTTAAAGTTGTTAAACAGGAAAATAAATTGGACCATGTAAATCTATGCATTTTTCCACCCCATTTACATATAAAGTTTATTAAATTCTAAGTTACGGTTATTTAGTTATGAAATAAATCATTTTAACATGGCATTTCAGCAAATTAACACAAACAGAATTTTAAACATTTTAAACATGGATGAAAATGGCATATTATTAATCTACACAAAATTCTAAGCATTTTACATGTTAAAATCATTTTAATCCGATGCACCATTTGTGAGTTATTAAATGCATGATCATGAAGGGTTTTTCTGTAAAACAGTTAATCCTCGGATAAATAGACAAATTCGCAGAACGAAAAAAAAACTACTCTGGGCCGAATCTGGCTGGGCCAATAGTGCACAGGAGGGACTGGGGGCTGCTCACCCTTGGGCCTTGGCCCGTTTCGGTGGAAGAGGCAGGCCGGCAGGGGGGCGCGCTGGGCCTGGAGGGAGGAAGGGACACGACGGGGTGGCCGAGGACGGGCGCCATGGGGTTGCGTGGTGGAGCAGAGGGGGACGCGGGCGGCGGCTGTGCAGAGGCGAAGGGAGTCGGGCGATGGGTGGCAGAGGAGAACGAGGAGATGGGATCGGGCTGCGTGCAGGATCGAGGAGAGGTGCGTGGAGTCTTGGCGGCGGAGCAGGAGCGAGAGGGAGAGATGGGGCGCAGAGGAGGGAGATGGGGATCAAGGCCGATCCCGAATTCCCGATCGGGACGAGTGGCTGGCGGCGGAAGGGGACGAGGAGGGGGAGAGATGCGCTCGGGCTAGGGTTAGAGAGCTGGGGCCGGCTGGGCCTAAAGAGGCCGGTGGAGGAGCCTTGGGCCGGCGCGGGAGGTAGGGATGCCCAGCTGGGCTGGCTAAACACTGGTGGTGCTGGACTGGGCTGCACTGCAAAGCTGTTGTCTCTTATTTATTTCTTCAAACAGAAATAAAAGGACAAAAGTACGGAGTGATTGGAGGGGGTGGTGAGAGATATGAAAATATCCTCAGGACCCTGGAATTATGCCCTATTTAAGAAAATGATTTGGGGATTTTAGAGGTTGAAAAATAATTCAAGTTTGAATTAAATTCAAACTTGAGCCATTTTAAAACCTAACCAAAACATTTCCAAAAGAGGTGAAATTTGGCGGTGGGGTTTAGGGCAATAAGTTTGGCTATTTGGGAGAAAGTGAACATTAAAGGAGAAGGGGGAAAATGGCACTTGTCAAAAGAAGGAAGTAGAGGGAAGGAGAAGGTGGGTGATGCGAGATTCATGCATGGAACATGCAACAACATAATATGTATGAGAAATCACACCATGCACATGATGACATGATGAAATGCAAAAATAAAAGGAGCAAGCAAAAAGGAAACACACGGAGAGACCCGGAACCTATGGAAGTCTTCTCGAGCATCGGTCTCGGGGCGTTACAACACTCCACCACTACGAGAGGATCTCGTCCCGAGATCTGGAATGGCACCGGAGGGGAAAACGGAAGAGAGAAAGAAAGGTAAAGCTAAGTTGCTTCTTTGACGAACGAGTGAAACCACGAACCTTGAGGGGTCAAACAAAATGAAAGAAAGAAAACAACAAAGATGAACAAAGTTGAAAGCACTCTGTTAGAAGAGGAACAAGGGATACAACGAGAACCAAGAGGTTTAGAGATAAGATAGATATTGAAACCACTCTGGTTAAAACTAGATAGAGAAGGGGTAAGATTGATATAACTTGGGCAGCACTCCGACTGAAAGAAGAAGGAAAACTTGATAAGATGAAAAGCACTTGAAGAGATGACACAACACTCCGGTTAAATGGATAAGAATGAAAAGAACACGATGCTCACAATTCGAGATGATGAGTGAAAAGAGCAACATCACAATGCCTCCGGAAGAAAGAATAGAAGATAGATCATTGGAATAACAGGATGGAGAAGAAAATGCCAACTTCTGCCCCAAATGAGCTTGGAAAGCATCCTTGCAAAGAAGATTACAACGCGGTTGTTGGGAAAAACCAACAACAAAATGAATAAGCTTGTAGTGGGCTTATGGACAACATCTCAAAATTATGAGGTGACAACCGGCCACTAATGGAAACAATTGATTGGTTGAGATCAATGAAGATAAGAGAAACTTCTTCCACCAAGTGAATAGAGAACAAGCTTGGGTCATGCATAATCACCACAAATAGCAACAATCCTTAAGGAAGTCTTTAGGTGAAATCTATACCAAGATAACTCCAATGAAGAGATTGACGGTTGAAAAGATCTCTTGAACAAGAGAAAATGATGGATTTAAATATGTCACTCTTGAAAACTTGTGAATCATGAAACGCGAAGGGAAAATTATCAAGAATGACCTAACACCACCTTAGAAAATAAGGTAGAAAGAACCGCACTCCGGATTACCATACGAAGAAAGCTTGAGCTCCTTAGGAAAGAATCTCGATGAAAACTTTGAGAAGGGAATAAATACTTGATGAACCATCATGTAGAACCTCCATGAAGAACTCCGGTAAACAAAAGGAATGAAAAGAAAGAGAAATTGAAAACACAAGGTGAAGCCTTGCGATGATTTAGATGTATCTTCGTGATGATGAGAGCTTGGAACTCCGGGAAAAAGAGAAGATGAAACAAATGAAACCGAGAATTTTAAGGACCTCCGGAATAAAGAATTAATCACTTGGATGGACAAGAATAAGAATTATGTTATGCTTATCCTTCACCAATTAAATTGATGACGATCAACGGATTTGGCATACTACTTATTCCCGTAGAAAGGAATAAAAGAGATATATCAACACTTGAGAAGGTCTTCAACGAACCACCGGTAGGATTGGAACAACAAATGAATTGATACGATGAACAAGGAAGAGAGATCTTGAAAGAACCACCATAAGAATTGAAAATGAACGTAGCAAAGGCACAATTCACCAGGAGGAATTGGAAAAGGAATGAAGATATTTGAGGGGATTTAGATACAAATGAACGAATAGATCACGAGCTGATTAGAGAATACTTGAATGATGCACCGGTATGATTTGGAGAACGAGAGCTGAAAGCTTGAATGAATAATACTGAGATGATGGGCTTCAAAGAATGAAACTGAAAAGACTCCTAAAATGCTCCGGATGGGTGAAAAAGATTCCCACAATTGAAAACAATTATGAGAGGATGGCAACAAGCTAGCACCATGAATCTTGAAGAGAATGGAGCAAGATTTAAGAGAAGTCCTTCTTCGGTCTTCAAATGATGACAACGAGAAACACCAGCAAGAATTATTGCGGCACACCGGAAGAATCAAAAGCGAAGAGGTTGAGCCAACTATGAAAAGAATTTGAAAGATCTTGGAGAAAAGCATTTGACTGATGATAACTCATTCTTACGTCAAACTTCGAAAGACTTTGGGAATGGCTCCGGGAAAATTAGATGAGTCAGGTAAGATCCTGGGAAAAGACCTGTGGGTTATGGGCCCACTCAAAAGAAAACACCGTTGAACAATTGATTGAAAGAGGGGATTGCACCGGTTGAATTAAATGACTTGAATGAGATACCAATCTCGAAAGAGCTTGAAGGTATTGAGAATGGAAACACAAGTGTTGTGAGATATCTTCAGCACTCCAGAACAAATGAATAAGAAGAAGTGAATGATTAAGAGGTGCACCGGTATGAAAAAGCATTTGAAACGAGGAAAGGGATATGATGAATATCAAAATCTTGAATTGGATCCATTGGAGAAGAAACAACAATGGATGGTGATGAACTTGAAACTATTGAGCATCTTCATGGGAAATCACCGGATAAAAACATTGATTGAAAAGAGTGAAGTGACTTCACATGAATAAATGGATACTTGATTAAAATAAATGAGTCCTTGAAGAAAAGGGTAGGAGGGTGGGGAAACAAAGACAACTTGGGATGGATGAAACAAACACCGTTGAGAAAACTTAGAATTGATCTCGCGGATGGGGAGAATGATGGGATCATCTCGAAGAGAAGCGCACCGGTTGGAAAAGAATTAACATGACAACCTCAATGATCAAAAGGATTAGTATTCACCTAGCAATATGAGAACACCATTTAAGAAAGGTATGGATTCAACATTTGACATCGAAGCAACTCGAATACCACAATAAAACAAAACAAAGGATTTGGCTTGCAGAATAAGCCGGAACAAATACATATGATAGAGATTTACCCAATCCCATATCATGCATTTGTCGAAAAGATATTCTAGGAGCTACTTGAATTCCCACCTATAAAACTCCCGAAACTTTCCGGTTATGCAATCTGGTGTTGGGGATACAGGGGAAGCAATATATCTCACCCAAACTAACAATACCTACATCCAAGCTGTATCCATCCGTCAACACATAACCAAGAAACCTTCGGAAATCGTCTACCTCAACCTTCAAAAGCATCCGTTATCTGAGTCATGGCAATACTCCGTACTCACCTCGATCTTTGGGTTAGCGGGGTTATCTCACCAACAACTGCATAAAAGAGATTTTCGATGTCGGCGTACTAAACTCGGGTATTCCGAACTGAAGCGATAAAATTATGGCGACAACACCTCGAGCTCAACTCCCGGGACACCTCCACTAAAAAACCCCTGCTGACGGGAGGCACCAAGACAATGTTGTCATCATAAAACCATCGGAACGATTCCAAGATACCCGCGTGATCCTAAAAAAAATTTAGTGAAATTTGAGGAGAGAAAAGTCAAAACTCTACGTCAGGAGACCTCACCAGAGCGACGAAGGGACTGAGGAGTAAAAATAATTCCTAACTCTCCGATATATATAATCCCAAATGACTCAAAACATTTTTCTAGACACAACTCGGCCGCTAAAAACGATCAAGCAGTGGGGCTCCTAAGGTCGGGGAAGGCTCTGATTACCAACTTAAAACGCCCTCGATGCGGCTATATCTCCCACGTGTCGAAGCACGACTTTGAGGAATAGCCGCATTGAAAGAAATGTCGCAAGTGAGGTAATCTTCACACAACCCATGTAATACATAAGGGAAAAAGATACATAGTTGGCTTACAATCGCCACTTCACACAATTACATGAATAAAGCATAACATCATCCAGATACAATCAAGGTCCGACTACCGAACCAAAATAAAAGAAGAACCCCAAATGCGACAAAAGGTCCCCGATCGACCCCAACTGGGCTCCACTCTTGATCAACTAGAGCGAAACAACACAAAGGGAAGATCTTCATCGAGCTGATCCTTGAGCTTGGTTCGTCACCGCTTTCGGTAACATAGGCACCGCAAACTGGTTTTTGGAAGTATCTGGTGAGCCACGAGGACTCAGCAATCCCATTACCATGGGTATCAAGACTAGCAAAGCTTAATGGGAAAGGAAGGGGTAAAGTGGTGAGGTTGCAGCAGCGGCTAAGCATGATATGGTGGCTGACATACGCAAATGAGAGCGAGAAGAGAAAAAAGCGGAACGGCCGTGAAGCTAGCAATGATCAAGAGGTGATCCTGAACACCTACTTACGTCAAGCATAACACAGAAACCGTGTTCACTTCCCGGACTTCGCCGAGAAGAGACCATCACGGCTACACACACGGTTGATGCATTTTAATTCGGATCAAGTGTCAAGTTATCTACAACCGGACATTAACAAATTCCCATCTGCCACATAACCGCGGGCACGGCTCTCAAAAGTTTATACCCTGCAGGGGTGTCCCAACATAGCCCATGACAAGCTCTCGCGATCATCGAAGGAATAGACCTTCACCCGAGACACTCCGATCAGACTCGGTATCCCGGTACATCAAGACATTTCGACAATGGTAAAACAAGACCAGCAAGACCTCCCAGCGTGCCGACATCCTGATAGTAGCCGCGCGTATCTCGTCTCAGGCCACGACCGGATGAGCAGTACGTACGGCAACCGACGATACCCCAAGTTGCCTAGGGGCGGCACCGCAAGTGGCTCTAGTTTGGACCAATGCTTAGACAAGCACTGGCCCGGGGGGTGCTATAATAAAGATGACCCTTGGGTTAATTACTCCCAAGGGAAAAGCAGGTGGTGGTGAGGCAAATGGTAAAAGTCAATGTTGGGCCTTGCTGGACAAGTTTTATTCAAAGCGAACTGTCGGGGGTCCCATAAATCACCCGACCGCGTTAGGAGCATAAAATCCGGGAACATAACACGGTATGGCGGAAACTAGGGCGGCAATAGTGGAACAAAACACCGGGCATAAGGCCGAGCCTTCCACCCTTTACCAAGTATATAGATGCATTAATAATATAAGAGATATTGTGATATCCCAACCAAAATCCTGTCCACCATGGAGAAATCTTCAACTTCACCTGCAACTAGCAACGCTATAAGAGGGGCTGAGCAAAGCGGGAACATAGCCAAACAACGGTTTGCATAGGAAAGGTGTCAAAGGTTAGGGGTTCATGGCAATATGGGATGGCTGGACAAATAGGTAATAGGTAGCGCAGCATAGCGAAAGAATGAGGCAACTAGCATAGCAATGATAGTAGTGAGATCCAGGGTAGCGGTCATCTTGCCTGAAATCCCGCTAGGAAGAAGAACGAGTCCATGAAGAAGACAAACAGACGTAGTCGAACGAATCCTCACAACCCCGGAACGAAACCGAAGCTAACGAAAGAAGCAAACCGGAAAGAAGCAAACAACATAGTAAACAACCATCACATACACATGGCATGATGCACAACCAAGGATGATGCATGTCCGGTTTAAAGAGGCATGGCATGACAAAGTGCACAAACAATACTACAAATTAAGTGGAGCTCAATATGCAACGAGTTGCATATTGACGAAACACCACATGCAATTATTTAGTTTGATCTCATTATAAGCTACTCAACAATATTAAATGTTGTTAAACATGGCAAGGGGTGAAGCATAACAAAACTACCTACCTAGGCAAGTTTAAATGAGGCCGGAAACAACGAACAACAAGTCCGGAAAATCCTCATATGCAATTTATGAATTTGCTACTGTTCTGCCCTAAAACATATTTTAAAGTTGTTAAACATGAAAATAAAGTGGACCATGTAAATCTATGCATTTTTTCACCCCATTTACATATAAAGTTTATTAAATTCCGAGTTACGGTTATTTAGTTATGAAATAAATCATTTTAACATGGCATTTTAGCAAATTAACACAAACAGCATTTTCAACATTTTAAACATGGATGAAAATGGCATATTATTAATCTACACAAAATTCTAAGCATTTTACATGTTAAAATCATTTTAATCCGATGCACCATTTGTGAGTTATTAAATGCATGATCATGAAGGGTTTTTCTGTAAAACAGTTAATCCTCGGATAAATAGACAAATTCGCAGAACGGAAAAAAAACTACTCTGGGCCGAATCTGGCTGGGCCAACAGTGCACAGGAGGGACTGGGGGCTGCTCACCCTTGGGCCTTGGCCCGTTTCGGTGGAAGAGGGAGGCTGGCAGGGGGGCGCGCTGGGCCTGGAGGGAGGAAGGGACACGACGGGGTGGCCGAGGACGGGCGCCAAGGGGTTGCATGGTGGAGCAGAGGGGGACGCGGGCGGCGGCTGTGCAGAGGCGAAGGGGGTCGGGCGATGGGTGGCAGAGGAGAACGAGGAGATGGGATCGGGCTGCGTGCAGGATCGAGGAGAGGTGCGTGGGTGCTGGCGGCGGGCACGGGAACGAGAGGGAGAGATGGGGCGCAGAGGAGGGAGATGGGGATCGAGGCCGATCCCGAATTCCCGATCGGGACGAGTGGCTGGCGGCGAAAGGGGACGAGGAGGGGGAGAGATGCGCTCGGGCTAGGGTTAGAGAGCTGGGGCCGGCTGGGCCTAAAGAGGCCGGTGGAGGAGCCTTGGGCCGGCGCGGGAGGTAGGGATGCCCAGCTGGGCTGGCTAAACACTGGTGGTGCTGGACTGGGCTGCGCTGGAAAGCTGCTGTCTCTTATCTATTTCTTCAAACAGAAATAAAAGGACAAAAGTACGGAGTGATTGGAGGGGGTGGTGAGAGATATGAAAATATCCTCGGGACCACGGAATTATGCCCTATTTAAGAAAATGATTTGGGGATTTTAGAGGTTGAAAAATAATTCAAGTTTGAATTAAATTCAAACTTGAGCCATTTAAAACCTAACCAAAACATTTCAAAAGAGGTGAAATTTGGCGGTGGGGTTTAGGGCAATAAGTTTGGCTATTTGGGAGAAAGTGAACATTAAAGGAGAAGGGGAAAATGGCACTTGTCAAAAGAAGGAAGTAGAGGAAGGAGAAGGTGGGTGATCACGAGATTCATGCATGGAACATGCAACAACATAATATGTATGAGAAATCACACCATGCACATGATGACATGATGAAATGCAAAAATAAAAGGAGCAAGCAAAAAGGAAACACACGGAGAGACCCGGAACCTATGGAAGTCTTCTCGAGCATCGGTCTCGGGGCGTTACAGATACCCTCCGTGATGACACCTCAGGGTCGTCCGCCCCACCTGACGGTGTGGCAGATGGAGGCGTCTCGCTCTCCATCATCTCCGGACGAAGGTCCCCCGAAGACGAGCTCATCTGAGAAGGACGGAGATCCGAACTACAAGGTAAAAACTTAGGTTATCCTGAGAAGCATAAATAGGGATGTCCCTTATTACAAAACTCCCCTTTTTCTACTTACGGCTCGCTGGAGGGCTGATTCCTTAGGGGAGATAGTGCGGCCGGGGCCTCCCCAGACGCAGGACCCTCTGGTGAAGATCTCTTCCCCCGCTTCGAGGCCTTGGCCTCCGGGTTTTCGGAAGCGGTCCTCTTCTCCCCTTGGAAGGAGGGATTCTCGATCCACCCTTTCTCAAAAGCCTCCTTGGTAGAGGCAGTAGTTCCTCTGTTTTCCCCTTCGCCTTCCTCTGAAGGTGCAACCTCCAGCATCCTGACCAGCACGGGATCCGGCGCGGTCTCCGGGAGGGGGGCCGGACACCGTATCAGTTTCGCTTGCACTATCCACTCCTATTCAGGGGACGATTGGTTAAAAAGTAAATTCAAGAAAGTGCAAACAAACGGTGTGTCCGGACACAGGGCTTCTTACCTGAGCATCCGGGCGATTGCAGCTTAGACCGGCATCCTCGGTCAATTCCGGACACAATTCTCGTGGTCCGAAGAACGATTTATACAACTCCACGGGTGTCGAACCCATAAAGTGTTGAAGAGCTCGTGGCCCCTCTGGATTGAACTCCCACAGACGGAGGGGGCGACGTTTGCAGGGCAGCAGACGCCTAATCAGCATAACCTGCATCACCACGACCATATCGATCTCCCTCTCTTGGAGGTCTTGAATCCGGCCCTGCAATAGGGTACGTCCTTTGACGGCCCCCAGTTGAGCCCTTAGTTGACCCATGACATCAGCCGTCGTGGAGGTCCCGAGCGGAAGATGGGCGGCGGCTTCTGCCTGCTGCCCCTGGGAGCGGTAATATAAAACCACTCCTGTTGCCACAAGCCGAGCTCCTCTCGGAAAGAGCCCTCGGGCCATGGAGCATCGGCCCTCTTGCTTACAACTGCCCCGCCGCATTCTGCTTGACGCCCCTCAATCATCTTTGGCTCCACGTTGAAGGTTTTGAGCCACAAACCAAAGTGGGGGGTAGTGCGGAGGAAGGCCTCGCAGACGACAATGAATGACGAGATGTGGAGGATGAACTCCGGAGCCAGGTCATGGAATTCCAACCCATAGTAAAACATGAGCCCCCTCACAAAAGGATCCATCGGGAAGCCTAAACCCCGACGGAGGTGGGACACAAACACGACGCTCTCGCCGGGCTCGGGAGTAGGAATGACTTGCCCTTTGGTGGGCAGCCTATGCAAAATCTCGCAGGTCATGTACCTGGCTTCTCTCAACTTTAGCACGTCCTCTTCTGTGACGGAAGAGGGCATCCACCGGCCCTGACGGTCGGAGCCGGACATTGCCGAAAGTCCGAAGCGCTCGAATCTGGGGCTCTGGGTGTTGGAACTCGGGGCGAGGGGCAGATTCGATTGAGGATTGAAGAAAAAGAAATGAGCCTTGGCCCCATTATAAAGAGGGAGAATACCAAGAGCCGTCCCCGTGAACGTTTGGGACTCGCCTTCGATAGAGGAGGCGTGGCAACGGGCGGGGTTGGGTTACCCACGTCCGTATTGATGGGAATCCCGGAATAAGGGGAACACGATCTCTGCTTCGACAAGACGTGCCAAGGAAACCGCTTCACTAAAGGCGCTGAGGTGGTATAAGAAAAACGATTCAAGTAAAGGCTTGGCAGTGGTGTGACGTCACGCCACAAAATACGTCAGCAGATTGAACTAGTGTACATATTATTCTCTCTACGGTGGTATGTGGAATTTATTTTGCAGAGCGGACACTATCCTGGTGTTCACAATCTTCTATGAATTAATTCGGAGGAGGAACCCGCCTTGCAATGCTGAACAATATGCGCGCCGGACTCATCGTCATTGAAGCCTGGTTCGAGGGACTCTTGAGGAGTCTGGACTAGGGGTGTCCGGATAGCGGACTATCATCATCGGCCGGACTCCAAGACTATGAAGATACAAGATTGAAGACTTAGTCCCGTGTCCGGATGGGACTTTCCTTGGCGTGGAAGGCAAGCTTGGCAATACGGATATGTAGATCTCCTACCATTGTAACAGACTCTGTGTAACCCTAGCCCTCTCTAGTGTCTATATAAACCGGAGGGTTTTAGTCCGTAAGACGAACAACCATTACAACAATCATACCATAGGCTAGCTTCTAGGGTTTAGCCTCCTTGATCTCGTGGTAGATCCACTCTTGTACTACCCATATCATCAATATCAATCAAGCAGGAGTAGGGTTTTACCTCCATCGAGAGGGCCCGAACCTGGGTAAAAACATCGTCTCCATTGTCTCCTGTTACCATCCGCCTAGACGCACAGTTCGGGACCCCCTACCAGAGATCCGGTTTTGACACCGACAGAGAGTATTTGCTATTATCATAAAGTTTGTCCTAGAATGATGAGCATCCAAGTTGGGTATAATAAAAACTCTCATAGGAAGTGAATTGGATGCTATGATCAACTTGATACTTGATAATTGTTTTGAGATATGGAGGTAGTGATATTAAAGTCATGCTAGTTGGGTGATTATGAATTTAAAGAATGCTTGTGTTGAAGTTAGCAAGTCCCGTAGCATGCACGTATGGTTAAAGTTGTGTAACAAATTTGAAACATGAAGTGTACACGCTTGTGCATCCTTATGAGTGGCGGTCGGGGACGAGCGATGGTCTTTTCCTATCAATCTATCCCCTAGGAGCATCTTGCGTAGTACTTGGTTTTCGATGACTTCTAGATTTTTGCAATAAGTATATGAGTTCTTTTGACTAATGTTGGGTCCATGGATTATCGCACTTTTACCTTTCCGCCTTTGCTAGCCTCTTGATGCACGTGCATTGCCCTTTCTCACCTTGAGAGTTGGTGCAAACTTTGCGGTGCATCAAACCCGTGATACGATCGCTCTATCACATATAAACCTCCTTTATCTTCCTCAAAACAGCCACCATACCTACCTATTATGGCATTTCCATAGCCATTCCGAGATATATTGCCTTGCAACTTTCCACCGTTCCGTTCATCATCTTCAGGACATACTTCACTTTTATTATATTGCTATTGCATGATCATGTAGTTGACATCGTATTTGTGGCAAAGCCACCATGCATTATTTTTCATACATGTCACTCTTGATTCATGGCACCATCCCGGTACACCGCCGGAGGCATTCATATAGTCATATTTTGTTCTAGTTTCGAGTTGTAATTCTTATGTTGTAATCAATAGAAGTGTGATGATCATCATTATTAGAACATTGCCCAGAGAAAAAAAAGAAAAAAAGAAGAAGAAAGGCCAAAAAGAAAAGAAAAAAAGAAAGGCCCAAAAAAAATAAAAACAAATAAAAAGGGCAATGTTACTATCTCTTTTTCCACACTTGTGCTTCAAAGTGGCACCACTACTAGGGAAAAGCCTAGCAGCAGCGCGGGTTTGGGCACCCTCAGTAGCGCGGGTACCGGCGCTACTAATAAGCGCTTCTGACTAACATGTAGCGATGGCGTGTTGACACACGCTTCTTCGCTACACAATTGCTGCAGCAGCAGTTCGGAAAGGGCGCTACTGGTATTAGCTGCAGCGCCGTTTTGGTGTAAGCGCTACTAGTAAGCCGGCGCTACTGCTAAATCCCCCCTCGCTACTACTAGTTTTATTAGTTTTTTTTCCCTGCAGATTTGTTTTTTATTTGTTTTGCATTTGAATAGGCTTTATACAATAATCTTTAGCAGATCATCCACATACAAATGTAATCATAGCATATACATACAATTAGTCTCATCAAATCATGTCATCATCATAATCATCATCCAACACAAAGTGGTCTCGATCTCGTCATCAATCTCGAAAATAGCGATACAAGTCTCGATTACTTGCAAATACATCGTCATCCATCTAAACAATGATATACATGAGAATAGCTATCACTTTGAGTACATGAGTTCGTATCCCTCTCTCGCATTAGCGTGAACCTAAACTAAATCTTGCGTGTAAGCTCGGAAACCGAAAACCGGTACACCTTGGCCTTTCACTCCGGCCACTTGTCGTATATATACTCCTGGCGTAGCACTTCTTCGCCATTTATGATCTATGCACCTGCATCGTCACATGAGTCGATGATATGCAACATATATAGTTGAGCAACACAAAGAGACAGACTTGGCAAAAATAGAAACAACATATCATAAGCATAAATAACAAAGTTCATCGTACCCAAATGACCTAACTAGAGTGATTTTAAGCTAGTCGAGGAGGACGGTTTAATTACATCACAAATAAAGTTTCACCATGCATAACTCAAAGTTTTGTCATAAAAGAAACTATGGACTAAGCGGACACATTGTCATATATCGACAATCACTCCAAAGATGTCGTGCCATCCATCCAAGTCGGGAGATAGTCATCGAGCTTTGTGAAAGGCTTCATGTCGAGACGCCGAGAGGCTATCCATGTTGGACGTCTTCCCGCGACATTTGTCCTTCGCATGGAACATCCCTGTTTTTCCGACGACCTTATTCATGATGATTTGGGCAAGTTCGCTGGATGTTATAGAACTCAGCTCGAAGTCGATGATCCTCGATATCTCCTATGTCCTTTGCCCATTGCGAGAATATGGGCATCGCTAGATCTAGGTGCCATGTGAAGGTTACGGTGATCCCGTCGGTACTCCAGCATGTGGTGTAGGACATAGAATCCATCATTAAGAGAATCGTTCGGTTCTTTGGATGCAGCGAAGTCGGTCTTATGGCTGAAGGCGTGCTGCCGCCCTTTTCTTCTTGTCCCTAACATCTCCACCCCTTGCTTGGTAGTAAAACATAGCACCGTCGAGAACATCTTTGATGTGGGTGTAATCCTTTTGTGAATGTTCTTGACGAGTCCAAGTAAAGGCGTGGGAGAATCGGGGTAGAGGATGATGAGGACGGCGCGCGCCTTTGCAAGCAAAAATAAGTACACCTCAAATTAATTAGCCTCCACCGTGCAAATGAAATATTGAAATCGAAGGAAGGATAGCAGCGCGGATGACTTACACGGATGATAAGGCACGAGAATCGCCTCCTTGTCCTTATTGGCGAGCATGAAACCGCGATGTAATCCCTCGGCGTATTCACGATGCTGTGCACAGACTCCCAAGAAGGCCTCGTGCATGTAGTATGGGTCAGCGACACGATATGAGCTATCTGCTCAACCCCAATGATGTAGCTCATGTGCAAGGCATAAAGGCGGACAAAAGTAAAATCCAGCTTCTTCACGTGAAACATGTCGATATGTAATCGAATCGGAGGAAGAACTTATCCGCGGGAAGCCCTTGACGTCGACATTTGCTGCGGAACATTAACCACGTAGAGTGGGTATCCTGGATCTTCGGCGATGAGGCCTTTCTCTACCGCAGACATCGTCATGAAGTCTCCTCGGATCGCCGAATCTGGCCCGTGGCGCTGTTTCGGTAGGATTGGTTTACCGGGATATGCCATTTATCGACATCGGGGATATCTACGGTCCCGGCCGAGGCTGCTGAGGCGG
Organism: Aegilops speltoides; assembly: GCA_021437245.1. NCBI lineage: Eukaryota > Viridiplantae > Streptophyta > Magnoliopsida > Poales > Poaceae > Aegilops > Aegilops speltoides. The sequence continues at coordinate 408,152,424 of CM038141.1, read as the reverse complement.
CTGGATCATAGAATCAGCTTTTTGCTTTCCTCGCTCTCTTCCTAGGCTTCTTTACCACGGATGGTCGTCAATAACACGTTGAGGCGGTAATTGAGCAATCGACTCATGATACTCAAACCACGAGGAGGCGCCAGATAGACATCTTGTTCAGCGCCATCGTCATCCTCATCCTCATCCATGGCGGCGTCATCAGCCTCTAATGGAGCCACCCTTACCCGTCGCTATCACCCAACCCGACACCCGATGCTAATTGGGTAGGTGGGGTGTTGATATTCATACCTTCTTTGAGGCTGCGTGCTCGTGGGTGTGCTCCGGCCACCTCGAGCAAAGCGAGACTCTTTAGCCACAACAGGACCCACCCATTGCAACAATCACCAAGCCGCCGCGAGGTCTCGTCGTCATCCCCACTAGTATTAGAGGAGGCAAATTCTCGTGGCCCGGTTTGACAGCGCCACGGAAACCTTGAAGGCGTTCGGGGATCGGCGGTGTGGAACAATGGTTCCTTCGGCTCCATTATCGTCCCCTTCCCCACGTCCACCTTACATTCGCCGATGGTGTACAATATGGTGCACGGGTTTCGTCGACCTGCAAATAAAAGTCTGCGACGTGAGACATCCGAAGGCAACGAAACGGGAGATTATACATTTATATTGAAGGGGCGGTGTGGAAGATACCGTGAGGGCGTCGAGCTCAGCCAAAGAGGAGGCACCACCGAGCACGTCCGGTCGGGCAGCTGGTCGCGGAGCAGTCTTGCGGGAGCAGTGTGGGGAGCAGTCGCGGGAGCAGTCTTGGAGCAGAGTGGGGAGCAGTCTGCGGGAGCAGTCGCGGGAGCATGTGCTGCCAACAAGTCAGCAAGGGAAAGTCCTCTGCATTTTTTGGATTTTCCTTGTCCAAATGTGAGCGCCCGTCACCAAGGAAGTAGATAAATCTGCAACCGCTTGTTTTGCGGCAGCTATCGCTATTCGATCGTTGCGAGATGATTTCTTCTCAACCGCAATCTCAACCTTCTTGTCGATGCTTTCTTGATTAACCTCCGTCTTTCCTTTCTCTCCTCCGTGGTCTCACGGTAGTACTTCTTCCACGTGGCGCCGTCTCCGACACGTGCACGCGTCCATCTGACGGTCGAGTATCCACGGTTGTCGTTTCAATATGTTCAACGCCGGTTGAATGGAGTGTCCCACTTGGGCCTCGCCAATGCCTCGGATGGCGAGTCGCTTTCGCCGCAATCCGGCGTTGCTCTCTCGCAAAAGGCACAAGGATCGTTTACAAATATGACTAACGTGTGCAGTCGAATTGATCAGAAACTAAAATTACCAGTAGTCTCATGAACTCCATAATGACCGGTGTTGTCTCATAAACCTTCTTCATGGGTCCCAATGGTGGCGGGCCCTCGGGGCGTCACGCTCTGCGGGGACGGTGAAATCCGCCAAAGGTGCAGGATGCCCAGACTCGCGGCTTCGCGTCCTCCTTGGCCCATTTGGACCTCTTTCCGCCGTAACCACGGCTTCCGAGGTGGTGGGTCCCAATGTTCCTCTTTGAAGCCCCTTCATGTACTTAGACTTTTCTTTGGCAACCGGCCTCGCAAGCCTCCTTGAATATTTGAAACTGCTCTTCCGTGATTGTCGGACTTTCCTTTACAATCTCGGAGTAGGGTTCCGTCGTTGATCTTTGCTTTCACTCGATTTTTCCAGCGCCAGCGCTTGCTAAACTTGGTCATGGCGTGTTTGTTTATCTTCTTCATTGCGGGTCATTCTCGGATCTTCATAATCCTTCTCATTCCGGCCGGAACAAGAATATCTGGTGAAACTTCTTTAGGAGGGAGCTCCTCATATTTTCTATCTTCTTTAGATTCTCATCGTTGATGGTGGCGGTTGTCCGTATGATGCAGCCTATTTGATTGCCGTAGCACGCACGCGCTTCCTCGGGCGCCTTTGGATCAAAATTGCCGTTGTCCACCTCCGTGACCACCAGTCTAGTAGTCTTGAGTTTGTTAGGAACCCGTTGCCTCTTCGCTTTCGGTGCTACACCGGATCCGCTCCCGAGGCAGCACCGGTCTCAGCGCCGGTCTCGATGCGGTCTGAATCTCAGCGCGGTGTCGGTCTCAAAGACCGGTCTGCGTGTCGGTCTCAAAGACCGATCGTGTGTCGGTCTCGATCCCGATGCGGGCCCAGCAACAACATCTGTTGATCGTCGGTAAAGCTAAAAATTAAATGCGCCGCCGGTGAGCGTCGTCATAATCACGAAACCCTGTCCTTCATCGTTGCTAGCCATGTTTCCTATGATTAAATCTAGTCAATTAATTCTAGACCTAATAAAATGAATAATGACATAAAAAGGACTATTGTTTTGCAGGAATGTTGACTCCTTCTTGGTGCGGCAAATTCGGGCACTTGATATGTCCTAGTTTGTAGCACAAGTCATGCCAAATTCACGGAAATTTCGGCATGACCTTTGCTAAAAAGTGGACAAATCAAGAACCTGAAATTTGCCGAACAGAAATGAATCAACATTCCGCAAAACATAAACCACTCAACATCATTCACAGAAACAACAAAGCCACCACTTGGGCACAATCGAACAACTTCAATGAAAAGATATGACATGACCACTTCAATGAAAAATAAAATTTGCCTAAATTCTTTTCCTTGAAAAATAGTGGTCTTTTGAAAAATCAAAACCTTTGCCAATCTACTTAACCTAGCTTCTTAATCCAACGAACCTAATTAACCTACCTATTTAACCTAGTTGGTTAATCTTGTTTACCTAGATAATTAACCCTAATTAAACTAGTTAACGCAGCTAGTTCTCTGTCAAAGCCTAAAATAAATTTTTGCACTAATTAACATGGATAATTAACCTAATTAAACTAGTTAACCTGACTAGTTCTCTGTCAAAGCCCTAACTAAGTTTTTGCACTAACCTAGATAATTAACCTAATTAAACTAGTTAACCTAACTACTTCTCTGTCAATGCCCTAACTAAATTTTTGCCCTAAAACCTAGATAATTAACCTAATTAAAACTGGCTAACCTATGCATTAGAGAGAGAGGGTGGGGCTTCTGAGATGATGGCTCCGGTGGTGGCGACGGAGGCGGTGTGGTGGCGAGGAGGCGGGCGTCTCTGTGACGGCGAGGGAGGCAGGGCGTCTCCGGTGACGGCGAGAAGGTGGCGTCGGCAGCGGCTCGGTGGCGTTAGACGAGGCCAGCGGCTCCGTGGCGGCGGCTCGGTGTCGTCGGCAGCGACGGCTCTGTGGCGCGTCGTCGGCGGCGGCGTGTGTGGGCGACGAATCGGGAGACGGCGGCGCTGGGTGGGGTTTGAGGTTATGGGGAAGTGGTGGCGGGCGGGGAAGCGGTTTTTGGCTAAGTCAAACTTAGCGATGGCGCGTTCATAAACGCGCTATAGCTAAGATAGCTATAGCGCTTTCCAAAAAACGCTGCTGCTATAGCTAATTTCCTATTCTGCTTCTAGGCGGGGTTCTGAGGCACGCGCTGCAGCTACGTTAGCTATAGCGCCTCTTACCAACAAACGCTGCTGCTATGCCTTCCTCCGATTTTTCACTTTTTCGTTTATTTTGCTTTACATTTTATTTTCCCTTTCTCCTTTTTCTATTTCTTTCATTTTCATTTAAATTTCTATTTGTTTATCATCTTATTTTATTTTTGTTAGTAGTAGCGCTCTTCCTGAAACGCTACTAAGCTGTGATGTAGCGATGGCGCGTTTACGCTAAGATCGCTCTTTGCTATCGTAGCCTAGCATTCTACCAATGGGAATATTAGTAGTAGCGCTTTTTATCCAACAGCGCTCTCGCTAAGTTTAATGTCTCAGAGCGGTTTCTTTTAGCTCGCTCTCGCTAAATAGCACTAGCGCTGTTTTTTGAACCGCGCTGCTGCTAAGATTCAGTGTATAGCCTTTTCCCTAGTAGTGCACCTTGTTCTTCATGTAGTGAGTCTCATATATTGTGCTTCAAAGTAGCAACATATTTTTCATATAGTGTGTCTCATAAGTTGTCTTTTTCATACTAGTGGAAAATTTTTCATTATAGAACTTGGCTTGTATATTCCTACGATGGGCTTCCTCAAATGCCCTAGGTCTTCGTGAGCAAGCAAGTTGGATGCACACCCACTAATTTTCCTTTGTTGAGCATTTATTTATAGCTCTAGTGCATCCGTTGCATGGCAATCCCTACTCCTCATGTTGACATCAATTGATGGGCACCTCCATAGCCCGTTGATTATCCTCATCAATGTGAGACTTTCTCCTTTTTTGTCTTCTCCACACAATCCCCATCATCATATTCTATTCCACCCATAGTGCTATATCCATGGCTCACGCTCATGTATTGCGTGAAGGTTGAAAAAGTTTGAGACTATTTAAGTATAAAACAATTGCTTGGCTTGTCATCGGGGGTATAGAAGTTGGGAACATCTTTGTGTGACGAAAATGAAGCATAGCCTAACTATATGATTTTGTAGGGATAAACTTTCTTTTGCCATGCTATTTTGAGAAGACATGATTACTTTGATTAGTATGCTTGAAGTGTTACTATTTCTTTTATCAATATGAACTTTCATTCTGAATCATTTGGATCTAAACATTCATGCCACAATAAAGAAAATTACATTATGATTTATGCTAGGTAGCATTCCACATCAAAATTTCTCTTTTTATCATTTACCTACTCAAGGATGAGCAGGAATTAAGCTTGGGGATGCTTGATCCGTCTCCAACGTATCTATAATTTTTTATTGTTCCATGCTATTATATTACCCCTTTTGGATGTTTATGGGCTTTATTTTACACATTTATATCATTTTTGGGACTAACCTACTAACCGGAGGCCCAACCAATATTGCTGTTTTTTGCCTATTTCAGATTTGAAGAAAAGGAATATCAAGCGGAGTCCAAACGGAATGAAACCTTCGGAGCATGATTTTTGGAGCGAACGTGATCCGGAGAGCTTGGAGTGCAAGTCAAAAAGCTTCGGGCCCCACGAGATAGGGGCGCGCACCCCTATAGGCGTGCCCCTGTCTCGTGGGCCCCTCGGCGCCACCGACGTACTTCTTCCTCCTATATATACCTCGTGCACTCAAAACATCCAGGAGCACCACGAAACACAATTTCCACCGCCATAACCTTCTGTATCCGCGAGATCTCATCTTGGAGCCTTCGCCGACACTCTTCCGGAGGGGGAATCGACCATGGAGGGCCTCTACATCAACATCCTTGCCCCTCCGATGAGTTGTGAGTAGTTTACCATAGACCTACGGGTCCATAGTTATTAGCTAGATGACTTGTTCTCTCTTTTTGGATCTCAATACAATGTTCTCCCCCTCTCTTGTGGAGATCTATTCGATGTAAGCTCTTTTTGTGGTGTGTTTGTCGAGATCCGATGAATTGTGGGTTTATGATCAAGTTTATCTATGAATAATATTTGAATCTTCTCTAAATTCTTTTATGTATGATTGAGTTATCTTTGCAAGTCTCTTCGAATTATCAGATTGGTTTGGCCTACTAGATTGATCTTTCTTGCCATGGGGGAAGTGCTTAGTTTTGGGTTCAATCTTGTGGTGTCCTTACCCAGTGATAGAAAGGGTTGCAAGGCACGTATTGTATTGTTGCCATCGAGGATAACAATATGGGGTTTATATCATATTGCATGAGTTTATCCCTCTACATCATGTCATCTTGCTTAATGCGTTACTCTGTTCTTATGAACTTAATACTCTAGATGAAGGCAGGAGTCGGTCGATGTGTGGAGTAATAGTAGTAGATGCAGGCAGGAGTCGGTCTACTTGTTATGGATGTGATGCCTATATACATGATCATGCCTAGATAATCTCATAACTATGCGCTTTTCTATCAATTGCTCGACAGTAATTTGTTCACCCGCCGTAATACTTATGCTATCTTGAGAGAAGCATCTAGTGAAACCTATGGCCCCGAGGTCTATCTCTTATCATATTTGCTTTCAATCCACTTTTATTTGCATCTTTACTTTTTGCATCTATATTACAAAATACCAAAAATATATTTATCTTATCTTACTATCTTTATTAGATCTCACTTTCGCAAGTGGCCGTGAAGGGATCGACAACCCCTTTATTGCATTGGTTACGAGTTCTCAGTTTGTTTGTGTAGGTGCGTGGGACTTTAGAGGAGCCTCCTACTGGATTGATATCTTGGTTCTCAAAACTGAGGGAAATACTTATGCTACACTTTGCTGCATCACCCTCTCCTCTTCGAGGAAAACCAACGCAAGCTCAAGACGTAGCAGAACGTGTCACCTTCATGTGCGAAACGACATACGTACACTGCCTTCTCCCGCCTTAATTTTTTTACAATGGCAGATTAGACCAAATAGAAGTATCGTCTAAATTTTTTAATTATTTCGGGTTCATTCGGCCTTTTTTATACATTAATTGACTTTCTGGTCATTTAATGTGCATAATTCAAATTTGAACTACAAGCACATGCTCTAGTGCACCATAGTTAGTTGAAAAAACACATGTGTGTCCTTGGATGAATTTCTAGGTCCCATGCAAGAAATATGAATGCAATTCAAACATCTGGGCGTCGTGGCTCAGGCGGAAAGATTGAGAAACTTGGTTTTTTAATTCATGTAAATCCAAAATACACCTGAAAATCATGAAACTTGGCATGGTTTCATGACATGGCACCAACATGTTGTAGTAATTTTTTTGGCCGAATTGGGGCACGCTTTGGTTTAAGCTTTTTGCCAACCGGAGCTTCTCTGAAGAAGGCTCGTGGTTCCGAGAGGGAACGTGTCACCTCCGTGTGTTAAACGACATACGTACACTACCTTCTCCCGCCTTAATTTGTTTACACAGGCAGATTAGACCAAATAGAAGTATCGTGCTAAATTTTGGAATTATTCCGGTTTCGTTTGGCCTTTTTTATACATCAATTGAATTTCTGGGCATTTAATGTGCATACTTCAAATTTGAACTACAAGCACATGCTCCAGTGCACCAAAGTTGGTTGAAGAATCACATGTGTGTCCTTGGGTGAATTTCTAGGTCCCATGCAAGAAAGGAGAATGAAATTCAAACATCTGGGCATCGTGGCTTAGCCGGAAACATTTGAGAAACTTCATTTTTTAATTCTTTTAAATCCAAAACATGCCTGAATTCATGAAACTTGGCATGGTGTCATGACATGACACCAACATGCTATGGTAATTTTTCTGTCCGATTTGCAAAGGCGCACACATGAAAAATCAACCAAGTCATTTTGGAACAAGTGTTGTCACACTACAAATCAGAAACACAACTATTATTGAAACCATGGGCGTTCTACTTACCAATTACGTGCCGCCACGCGTTCCTTTTTTATTGGCTAGGAGGTGTCATGCGGGGTAGCTATTTGAGTACGGGAGGCGTGCGATCAGACCCCTGCGCGTGCTCATCGGGAGGAGAGTCCTTTGACCTCTATCCGCCGCGCACCTCCCTCCCAACGTCTCCATTAATGGCGCCCGAGCCCCTATTTCACGGCGTGGCTATGTCTCACTGGACTAAGATTTAAGAGAGAAAAGTGAAAATCTAAAAAGAAAGTTTTGCACGGATCTTGATGTAAGATCCGACGGAACTATATAGCATTGACTGCGACTTATAGCAAGCATGTGAATATAAGGATGATGACAGTGGATAATAATTGTCTTACATATCTAGGAAGATAACTAAAAAGCCACATGTGGCTATGCCCGAAATACACAAGGGCAAAAGAAGAAGGAACACGCATACAACAATCTGGCTCGCTGATCTCTACTTTCTTAATGCGCTGCAGGTCGCGGAGACTAGTTCTCGCGGCGAGCGGCGATGATCTATTTCAGCAGTTTCATGTCCTTAATACGCTGCTCGGCAGCAACCGCAGATTCCTCCACCAGCCTTTCACGCTTGATGCGGAGCATGGCATTCTCGTCCATAAGTTTTTTGATGATGACGCCCGTCCTCTTCAACAAGGCAACGGTCTCCTCCGCCTGCCTTGCCCTTCCGGTGATGTTCGGCCTCAGCAGGTCGTGCTTGTTCCGGAGTTGTTCAAACAAGGAATTCAACTCATCATGCTGCTTCATCCACCCAGAGATCTGATCCATCTGGCTATGGACGATCACATGTGCGCCTGTAAGAGTCCTCGCCTGTCTGCGAGAGATTTTCCTAGGCCGCCGCGGTGCAGGAGGTCATCTCTGCTGCATTGACGACGCGGCAGGACATCTCTGCCGCTTCCGCGGCGCGGCCGGAACAGTCTGCTACATCAACGGCACGACGGGACCTCCGTGCTGGTTCGGCGGCACGGCGGGACTTCTGTGCCGCTTCGGGGGCGCGACGGGACATGTCAGATGCTTTAGTTGCTAAGAGGGACATCTCTTGTGCTTTCGCTTCGATGCTCGCCTCTCCCTGGTGGTAATCTCTCGATCGGGAACTCAATCTTGAAGGAAATATGCCCTAGAGGCAATAATAAAGTTATTATTTATTTCCTCATATCATGATAAATATTTATTATTCATGCTAGAATTGTATTAACCAGAAACATAATACATGTGTGAATACATAGACCAACATAACGTCACTAGTATGCCTCTACTTGACTAGCTCATTAATCAAAGATGGTTATGTTTCCAAACCATAGACATGTGTTGTCATTTGATAAACGGGATCACATCATTAGGACAATGATGTGATTGACATGACCCATTCTGTTAGCCTAGCACTTGATCGTTTAGTATGTTGCTATTGCTTTCTTCATGACTTATACAGGTTCCCGTAACTATGAGATTATGCAACTCCCGTTTACCGGAGGAACACTTTGTGTGCTACCAAACGTCACAACGTAACTGGGTGATTATAAAGGGGTTCTACAAGTGTCTCCAAAGGTACATGTTGGGTTGGCGTATTTCGTGATTAGGTTTTGTTACTCCGATTGTCGGAGAGGTATCTCTGGGCCCTCTTGGTAATGCACACCACTATAAGCCTTGCAAGCAATGTAGCTAATGAGTTAGTTACGGAATGATGCATTACGTAACGAGTAAAGAGACTTGCCGGTAACGATATTGAACTAGGTATTGGATACCGACGATCGAATCTCGGGCAAGTAACATACCGATGACAAAGGGAACAACGTATGTTGTTATGCGGTTTGACCGATAAAGATCTTTGTAGAATATGTAGGAGCCAATATGAGCATCAAGGTTCCGCTATTGGTTATTGACCGAGAATAGTTCTAGGTCATATCTACATAGTTCTCGAACCCATAGGGTCCGCACGCTTAACGTTACGATGACAGTTTTATTATGAGTATATAAGTTTTGATGTACTGAAGTTTGTTCGGAGTCCCGGATGTGATCACGGACATGACGAGGAGTCTCGAAATGGTCGAGACATAAAGATTGATATATTGGAAGCCTATGTTTGGACATCGAAGTGTTCGGGTGAAATCGGCATTTTACCGAGTACCGGAGGTTACCGAACCCCGGTAACCTAATGGGCCTTATTGGGCCTAGTGGAGGAAGAGGAGAGGAGGCCTTGGGGCAGCCGCGCGCCCCTCCCCAAAGTCCGATTGGACAAGGAGGCGGCGCCCCCTCCTTTCCCCCCTCTTCCTTCCCCCAAGTCCTAATCCAACTTGGGAAGGGGGAGTCCTACTCCGGTGGGAGTAGGACTCCTCCGCCGCCTCCTCCTAGGGCGGCCGCACCCCCTTGCTCCTTTATATACGGGGGCAGTGGGGCACCCTAGGACACACAAGTTGATCTTCAAGATCGTTCCTTAGCAGTGTGCGGTGCCCCCCTCCACCATATTCCACCTCGATCATATCGTCGCGGAGTTTAGGCGAAGCCCTGTGCGATAGAACATCATCATCGTCCTGCGCCGTCGTCTTGTGGAACTCATCCCGACACTTTGCTGAATCGGTCAGGGATCGTCATCGAGCTGAGCGTGTGCTGAACTTCGGAGGTGCCGTCGTTCGGTACTTGGATCGGTCGGATCATGAAGATGTCGACTACATCAACAGCGTTGTCATAACGCTTCGCTTATGGTCTACGGGGTACATGGACAATACTCTCCCCTCTCGTTGCTATGCATCACCATGATCTTGCATGTGCGTAGGAATTTTTTTGAAATTACTACGTTCCCCAACAGTGGCATCCGAGCCTGGTTTTATGCGTAGATGTCATATGCACGAGTAGAACACAAGTGAGTTGTGGGCGATACAAGTCATACTGCTTACCAGCATGTCATACTTTGGTTCAACGGTATTGTGAGATGAAGCGGCCCGGACCGACATTACGTGTACGCTTACGTGAGACTGGTTTCACTGTTACGAGCACTTGTGCTTAAAGGTGGCTGGCGGATGTCTATCTCTCTCACTTTAGTTGAACCTAGTGTGGCTACGCCCGGTCCTTCCGAAGGTTAAAACAGCACTAACTTGACGAACTATCGTTGTGGTTTTGATGCGTAGGTAAGAACGGTTCTTGCTCAGCCCGTAGCAGCCACGTAAAATTTGCAATAACAAAGTAGAGGACGTCTAACCTGTTTTTGTAGGGCATGTTGTGATGTGATATGGTCAAGACGTGATGCTATATTTTATTGTATGAGATGATCATATTTTGTAACCGAAGTTATCGACAACTGGCAGGAGCCATATGGTTGTCGCTTTATTGTATGAAATGCAAACGCCCTGTAATTGCTTTACTTTATCACTAAGCGGTAGCGATAGTCGTAGAAGCAATAGATGGCGTAACGACAACGATGCTATGATGGAGATCAAGGTGTCGCACCGGTGACGATGGTGATCACGACGGTGCTTCGGAGATGGAGATCACAAGCACAAGATGATGATGGCCATATCATATCACTTATTTTGATTGCATGTGATGTTTATCCTTTATGCATCTTATCTTGCTTTGATTGACGGTAGCTTTTTAAGATGATCTCTCACTAAAATTACCAAGAAGTGTTCTCCCTGAGTATGCACCATTGCAAAAGTTCTTCGTGCTGAGACACCACGTGATGATCGGGTGTGATAGGCTCTACGTTCAAATACAACAGGTGCAAAACAGTTGCACACGCGGAATACTCGGGTTAAACTTGACGAGCCTAGCATATAACAGATATGGCCTCGTAACACGGAGACCGAAAGGTCGAGCGTGAATCATATAGTAGATATGATCAACATATTGATGTTCACCATTGAAACTACTCCATCTCACGTGACGATCGGACATGATGTAGTTGATATGGATCACGTAATCACTTAGAGGATTAGAGGGATGTCTATCTAAGTGGGAGTTCTTAAGTAATATGATTAATTGAACTTAAATTTATCATGAACTTAGTACCTGATAGTATTTTGCTTGTCTATGTTTGTGGTAGATAGATGGCTCGTGCTAGTGTTCCATTGAATTTTAATGCGTTCCTTGAGAAAGCAAAATTGAAAGATGATGGTAGCAATTACACGGACTGGGTCCGTAACCTGAGGATTATCCTCATTGCTGCATAGAAGAATTATGTCCTGGAAGCACCGCTGGGTGCCAGGCCTGCTGCTGATGCAACTGACAACGTTAAGAACATCTGGCAGAGCAAAGATGATGACTACTCGATAGTTCAGTGTGCCATGCTTTACGGCTTAGAACCGGGTCTTCAACAACGTTTTTAACATCATGGAGCATATGAGATGTTCCAGGAGTTGAAGTTAATATTTCAAGCAAATGCCTGGATTGAGAGATATGAAGTCTCCAATAAGTTCTATAGCTGCAAGATGGAGGAGAATAGTTCTGTCAGTGAACACATACTCAAAATGTCTGGGTATAATAATCACTTGATTCAACTGGGAGTTAATCTTCACGATGATAGTGTCATTGATGAAATTCTTCAATCACGCCACCAAGCTACAAGAGCTTCGTGATGAACTATAATATGCAAGGGATGGACAAGACTATTCGAGCTCTTCGCAATGCTAAAAGCAGCGGAGGTAGAAATAAAGAAGGAGCATCAAGTGTTGATAGTCAACAAGACCACCAGTTTCAAGAAAAGGGCAAAGGGAAGAAGAAGGAAACTTCAAAAGAACAGCAAACAAGTTGCTGCTCAAGAGAAGAAACCCAAGTCTGGACCTAAGATGAGGCCGAGTGCTTCTCATAGCCAAGCGGTCGACATTTGAAGCGGAACTGCCCCAAGTATTTGGCGGATAAGAAGGATGGCAAAGTAAACAAAGGTATATGTGATATACATGTTATTGATGTGTACCTTACTAATGCTCGCATAGTACACAGGTATTTGATACGGGTTACATTGCTAATATTTGCAACTCGAAGCAGGACTACGGATTAGCGAAGATTGGCTAAGGGCGAGGTGGCGATGCACGGGAAATGGTTCCAAAGTCGATGTGATCGCGGTCGGCACGCTACCTCTACATCTACCATCGGGATTAGTTTTAGACCTAAATAATTGTTATTTGGTGCCAGCGTTGAGCATGAACATTATATCTGGATCTTGTTTGATGCGAGGCGGTTATTCATTTAAATCGAGAATAATGGTTGTTCTATTTATATGAGTAATATCTTTTATGGTCATGCACCCTTGAAGAGTGGTCTATTTTTATTGAATCTCAATAGTAGTGATACACATATTCATAGTGTTGAAACCAAAAGATGCAGAGTTGATAATGATAGTGCAACTTATTTGTGGCACTGCCGTTTAGGTCATATCGATGTAAAGCGCATGAAGAAACTCCATACTGATGGGCTTTTGGAATCACTTGATTATGAATCACTTGGTACTTGCGAACCGTGCCTCATGGGCAAGATGACTAAAACGCCGTTCTCCGGAACTATGGAGCGAGCAACTAATTTGTTGGAAATCATACATACTGATGTTTGTGGTCCAATGAATGTTGAGGCTCGCGGCGGGTATCGTTATTTTCTCACCTTCACAGATGATTTGAGCAGATACGGGTATATCTACTTAATGAAACACAAGTCTGAAACATTTGAAAAGTTCAATGAATTTCAGAGTGAAGTGGAAAATCATCGTAACAAGAAAATAAAATTTCTACGATCTGATCGTGGAGGAGAATATTTGAGTTACGAGTTTGGTTTACATTTGAAACAATGCGGAATAGTTTCGCAACTCACGGCACCCGGAACACCACAACGAAATGGTATGTCCGAACGTCATAATCGTACTTTACTAGATATGGTGCGATCTATGATGTCTCTTAATGATTTACGGCTATCGTTTTGGGGTTATGCTTTAGAGACGGTCGCATTCACGTTAAATAGGGCACCATCAAAATCCGTTGAGATGACGCCTCATGAACTGTGGTTTGGCAAGAAACCAAAGTTGTCGTTTCTTAAAGTTTGCGGCTGCGATGCTTATGTGAAGAAACTTCAACCAGATAAGCTCGAACCCAAATCGGAGAAATGTGTCTTCATAGGATACCCAAAAGAAACTGTTGGGTACACCTTCTATCACATATCTGAGGGCAAGATTTTTGTTGCTAAATTCAGATCCTTTCTAGAGAAGGAGTTTCTCTCGAAAGAAGTGAGTGAGAGGAAAGTAGAACTTGATGAGGTAACTGTACCTGCTCCCTTATTGGAAAGTAGTTCATCACAAGAACCGGTTCCTGTGACAACTACACCAATTAGTGAGGAAGCTAAAGATATTGATCATGAAACTTCAGATCAAGTTTCTATTGAACCTCGTAGGTCTACCAGAGTAAGATCCGCACTAGAGTGGTATGGTAATCCTATTCTGGAAGTCATGTTACTTGACCATGATGAACCTCTGAACTATGAGGAAGTGATGAGCCCAGATTCCGCAAAATGGCTAGAGGCCATGAAATCTGAGATGGGATCCATGTATGAGAACAAAGTATGGACTTTGGTTGACTTGCCCGATGATCGGCAAGCCATTGAGAATAAATGGATTTTTAAGAAGAAGGCTGACGCTGATGGTAATGTAAATGTCTATAAAGCTCGACTTGTTGCGAAAGGTTTTCGACAAGTTCAAGGGGTTGACTACGATTAGACTTTCTCACCCGTAGCGATGCTTAAGTCTGTCCGAATCATGTTAGCAATTGCTGCATTTTATGATTGTGAAATTTGGCAAATGGATGTCAAAACTGCATTCTTGAATGGATTTCTGGAAGAAGAGTTGTATATGATGCAACCAGAAGGTTTTGTTGATCCAAAAGGTGCTAACAAAGTGTGCAAGCTCCAGCGATCCATTTATGGACTGGTGCAAGCATCTCGGAGTTGGAATACATGCTTTGATAGTGTGATCAAAGCATATGGTTTTATACAGACTTTTGGAGAAGCCTGTATTTACAAGAAAGTGAGTGGGAGCTCTGTAGCATTTCTGATATTATATTTAGATGACATATTATTAATTGGAAATGATATAGAATTTCTGGATAGCATAAAGGGATACTTGAATAAAAGTTTTTCTATGAAAGACCTCGGTGAAGCTTCTTACTTATTGGGCGTCAAGATTTATAGAGATAGATCAAGACGCTTAATTGGACTTTCACAAAGCACATACCTTGATAAAGTTTTGAGAAAGTTCAAAATGGATCAGGCAAAGAAAGGGTTCTTGCCCGTACTACAAGGTGTGAAGTTGAGTCAGACTCAATGCCCGACCACAGCAGAAGATAGGGAGAAAATGAAAGATGTTCCCTATGCTTCAGCCATAGGCTCTATCATGTATGCAATGTTGTGTACCGACTGACGTGTGCTTAGCAATAAGCTTGGCGGAAGGTACCAAAGTAATCCAGAGTGGATCATCGGACAGCGGTCAAGAACATCCTGAAATACCTGAAAAGAACTAAGGATATGTTTCTCGTATATGGAGGTGACAAAGAGCTAGTCGTAAATGGTTACGTCGATGCAAGCTTTGATACTGATCCGGATGATTCTAAATCACAAACCGGATACGCCGCATACGTGTTTTTATTAAACGGTGGAGCTGTAAGTTGGTGCAGTTCTAAACAAAGCATCGTGGCGAGATCTACATGTGAAGCGGAGTACATAGCTGCTTCGGAAGCAGCAAATGAAGGAGTCTGGATGAAGGAGTTCATTTCCGATCTAGCTGCCATACCTAGTGCATCGGGACCAATGAAGATCTTCTGTGACAATACTGATGCAATTGCCTTGGCAAAGGAATCCAGATTTCACAAGAGGACCAAGCACATCAAGAGACGCTTCAATTCCATCCGGGACCAAGTCTAGGTGGGAGACATAGAGATTTGCAAGATACATACGGATCTGAATGTTGCAGATCCGTTGACTAAGCTTCTTCCACGAGCAAAACATGATCAGCACCAAGACTCCATGGGTGTTAGAATCATTACTGTGTAATCTAGATTATTGACTCTAGTGCAAGTGGGAGACTGAAGGAAATATGCCCTAGAGGCAATAATAAAGTTATTATTTATTTCCTCATATCATGATAAATGTTTATTATTCATGCTAGAATTGTATTAACTGGAAACATAATACATGTGTGAATACATAGACCAACATAACGTCACTAGTATGCCTCTACTTGACTAGCTCATTAATCAAAGATGGTTATGTATCCTAACCATAAACATGTGTTGTCATTTGATTAACGGGATCACATCATTAGGAGAATGATGTGATTGACATGACCCATTCCGTTAGCCTAGCACTTGATCGTTTAGTATGTTGATATTGCTTTCTTCATGACTTATACATGTTCCTGTAACTATGAGATTATGCAACTCCCGTTTACCGGAGGAACACTTTGTGTGCTACCAAACGTCACAACATAACTGGGTGATTATAAAGGAGTTCTACAGGTGTCTCCAAAGGTACATGTTGGGTTGGCGTATTTCGAGATTAGGTTTTGTCACTCCGATTGTCGGAGAGGTATCTCTGGGCCCTCTCGGTAATGCACATCACTATAAGCCTTGCAAGCAATGTAGCTAGTGAGTTAGTTACGGAATGATGCATTACGTAACGAGTAAAGATACTTGCCGGTAATGAGATTGAACTAGGTTGTAACGCCCCGGATGTAGCTTTCCATATTCGTAACTCCAACTACTGCTTTTTCCGGAGATGTGTTATTTTATTTTCTCCGTGGTTGGGTTTTTTGTATTTTGTTTTGCATTTTGTTCTTGTTATGCATCTCATCTCATGTTATCATCTGCATTTGATCCGCATGTTTTTCAAAACTTGCATCTGTTAAATGTTCATGGTACTCTCCGTTGTCGTTCGAGCCCGACCACACTCGCGCGCGCTTGCATGCACCTCCGAAATATTATTTTATAAGTGGCATAAAACTGTTCTCGGAATGGGTTGCAACTTGTCGTGCGGTCTTATTATAGTGTAGACAGGCCGCCTGCCAAGTTTCATCGCATTCGGAGTTCGTTTGATAGCCCAACCGTTAAATATATAACCGCGATATAGTCGGTATATTCGTTGGACGTTTCGGTCTCTGAAACAGTTGCCGGGCTGCATTTCTCCTCTCTTCTCTCAGCCCAACCCCTCTACACAGCCCACTAACCTCCCCCTCTGACCGGAGCCGCACGATCGCGATCGTACGGTCCAAAAACGGCCCCAAACCCTCAAACCCTAGCTCCTTTCTATATATAGACGCCTCCCATGCCATTTTTGGCCTCCACCAACCTCCTCCCTCAATTTCCGCGCAGCCAGCCACCTCCCACCTCGGTTCCGCCGCCGCCAGCCGCAGCCCGCCACTTGGCGCCGCCGCCGCCGCGCCCCGGACCAATCCGGGCGCGCCACGTCACCCAACGCCACCACTCCCCTCCACTCCCGTGTCGCCACGCGCCCCTGGCCTCTCCCTCCGCCGCTGGCCCGCTCCAGCCCGTCCGCAGCCCGCCCTGGGCCGATTTGGGCCCGAGCGCCCACGCGAACCGCCCCGCTCCTCCCTCGCCTGGATCGGGGCTGCTCGATCTTCCTCGCCGCCGCCGCCGTCCGACGAAGCGACGAGCCCCGCCGTCGGCGATCCTGGCCGAGCCTCGCCGCCCTCTCCTTCTGTCCTTCTTCCTCCTCGCCCTCTCAACCTCTCTCTCTCCCTCGCAGGGCACCGCCGCCGCCCGGGATGCCAAGCGCCATCGCCGGAGCCGAGCCTCGCCGCCATGTAGATCGCCGCCCCGGCCTCCCCTTCACCTGATCCGGTCGAGGACCACCGGATCTAGGGAACCGCGACCCGTTCCCGAATCTTGCCGGACTCGCCCAGCGCTGCCCCTCGCCGTCTCGCCGGAGATCCCCGTCGGCGCGGCCACCTTGCCCGTCGTGTCAAGGGGCGACGACAACCGCACCAAGATTCTGCCTCAGTTAGGCCTGGCCCAGCTGCTCCAGCTCCTCATCCGGCCTGCCAGGCCTCTCCACCAGCTGGGCCGAAGCCCAAGGGTGAGCAGCCCCCAGCCTCTCCTGTACACCATTGGCCCAGCCAGATTTGGCCCAGTGCATGTTTTTTTCCCTGCGCTACGATTTTGTCTATTATTCCAGAGGCTGCAGTTTTACAGAAAAACCCCTAAGCATCATGCATTTAATAACTCACAAACCGTGCATCGGATTAAAATGATTTATATATGTAAAATGCTTAGAAAATTGTGTAGATTAATAATATCCCACTTTCATCCATGTTTGAAATGTTTAAAATGTTGTTTGTTTAAATTTGCTCAAATGTCATGCTAAAATGATTTATTTCATAACTAAATAACCGTAGCTCGGTTTTAAACAAACTTTATATGTAAATGGGGTGGAAAAATGCCTAGTTTAACATGGTCCACTTTATTTTCCTGTTTAAACAACTTTAAAATATGTTTTAGGGCAGAACAGTAGCAAATTCATAAATTGCATATGAGGATTTTCCGGACTTGTTGTTCGTTGTTTCCGGCCTCATTTAAACTTGCCTAGGTAGGTAGTTTTGTTATGCTTCACCCCTTGCCATGTTTAACAACATTTAGTATTGTAAAGTAGCTTATAATGAGATCAAACTAAATAATTGCATGTGGTGTTTTGTCAATATGCAACTCGTTGCATATTGAGCTCCACTTAATTTGTAGTGTTGTTTGTTTGCACTTTGTCATGCCATGCCTCATTAAACCGGACATGCATCATATATGTTTGTGCATCATGCCATGATTATGCTTGTGTGTTTACTATGTTGTTTGCTTCTTTCCGGTTTGCTTCTCTCAATAGCTTCGGTTTCGTTCCGGAGTTGTGAGGATTCGTTCGACTGCGTCCGTTTGTCTTCTTCATGGAATCATTCTTCTTCCTTGTGGGATTTCAGGCAAGATGACCGCTACCCTAGATCTCACTACTATCATTGCTATGCTAGTTGCTTCGTTCTATCGCTATGCTGCGCGACCTATTACCTGTTTATCAAGCCATCCCATATTGCCATGAACCTCTAACCTTTGACACCTTTCCTATGCAAACCGTTGTTTGGCTATGTTACCGCTTTGCTCAGCCCTCTTATAGCGTTGCTAGTTGCGGTGAAGTTGAAGATTTCTCCATGGTGGACAGGGTTTTGTTGGGATATCACAATATCTCTTATATTATTAATGCATCTATATACTTGGTAAAGGGTGGAAGGCTCGGCCTTATGCAGTGTTTTGTTCCACTCTTGCCGCCTCTAGTTTCCGTCATACCGGTGTTATGTTCCCGGATTTTGCGTCCCTAAGCGCGGTCGGTGATTTATGGGACCCCACGACAGTTCGCTTTGAATAAAACTTGTCCAGCAAGGCCCAACATTGACTTTTACCATTTGCCTCACCACCACCTACTTTTCCTTGGGAGTAATTAACCCAAGGGTCATCTTTATTATAGCCCCCGGGCGATTGCTTGTCTAGCGTTGGTCCAAACCAGAGCCACTTGCGGTGCCGCCCTAGGCAACTTGGGGTTTAAATCGGTTGCCGTCGTAGTGTTCATCCGGTCGTGGCTCGAGGCGAGATCTGTGGCTACTATCGGGATGTCGGCACGCCGGAGGTTTTGCTGGTCTTGTTTTACCATTGTCGAAATGTCTTGATGTACCGGGATACCGAGTCGATCGGAGTGTCTCGGGTGAAGGTCTATTCTTCGATGATCGCGAGAGCTTGTCATGGGCTAAGTTGGGACACCCTGCAGGGTTTAAACTTTCGAGAGCCGTGCCGCGGTTATGTGGCGAGATGGGAATTTGTTAATGTCGGTTGTAGAAAACTTGACACGGATCCGAATTAAAACACATCAACCGAGTGTGTAGCCGTGATGGTCTCTTCACGGTGGTCCGGAAGTGAACACGGTTTCTGTGTTATGATTGACGTAAGTAGGTGTTCAGGAACACCTCTTGATCATTGCTAGTTGACGTCCATTCCGCTTGTTCTCTTCTCGCTCTTGTTTGCGTATGTTAGCCACCATACTTGCTTAGTCGCTGCTGCAACCTCACCACTTTACCCCTTCCTTTCCCATTAAGCTTTGCTAGTCTTGATACCCATGGTAATGGGATTGGTGAGTCCTCGTGACTCACGGATACTTCAAAACCAGTTTGCGGTGCCTATGTTACGAAAGGTGGCGCAACCAAGCTCAAGGAGGAGCTCGATGAAGATCTTGCTCTTTGTGTTGTTTCGTTCTAGTTGATCGATGGCGGAGCCCGGTTAGGGGTCGATCGGGGACCTTTATCGCTTTTGGGGTTCTTCTTTTATTTTGGTTCCGTAGTCGGACCTTGATTGTATCTGGATGATGTAATGCTTTATTCATGTATTTGTGTGAAGTGGCGATTGTAAGCCAACTATGTATCTCTTTCCCTTATGTATTACATGGGTTGTGTGAAGATTACCTCACTTGCGACATTGCTTTCAATGCGGTTATGCCTCTAAGTCGTGCTTCGACACGTGGGAGATATAGCCGCATCGAGGGCGTTACAAGTTGGTAATCAGAGCCTTCCCCGACCTTAGGAGCCCCACTGCTTGATCGTTTTAGCGGCCGAGTTGTGTCTAGAAAAATGTTTTGAGTCATTTAGGATTATATATATCGGAGAGTTAGGAATTCTTTTTACTCCTCAGTCCTTTCGTCGCTCTGGTGAGGTCTCCTGACGTAGAGTTTTGACTCTTCTCTTCTCAAATTTCACTAAAAAAAATTTAGGCTCACGCGGGTATCTTAGAATCGTTCCGATGGTTTTATGATGACAACATTGTCTTGGTGCCTCCCATCAGCAGGGGTTTTTTTTTAGTGGAGGTGTCCCGGGGAGTTGAGCTCTGAGGTGTTGTCGTCATAATTTTATCGTTTCAGTTCTGGAATACCTGAGTTTAGTACGCCGACATCGAAAATCTCTTTTATGCAGTTGTTGGTGAGATAACCCGCTAACCCGATCTTGAGGTGAGTACGGAGTATTGCCATGACTCGTATAACGGATGCTTTTCGAAGGTTGAGGTACACGATTTCCGAAGGTTTCTTGGTTATGTGTTGACGGATGGATACAGCTTGGATGTAGGTATTGTTAGTTTGGGTGAGATATATTGCTTCCCCTGTATCCCCAACACCAGATTGCATAACCAGAAAGTTTCGGGAGTTTTATAGGTGGGAATTCAAGTAACTCCTAGAATATCTTTTCGACAGATGCATGATATGGGATTGGGTAAATCTCTATCATATGTCTGTTCCCGGCTTATTCTGCAAGCCAATCCTTTGTTTTGTGTTATTTGTGGTATTCGAGTTGCTTCGATGTCAAATGTTGAATCCAAACCTTTCCTAAACGGTGTTCTCATATTGCTATGTGAATACTAATCCTTTTGATCATTGATTTTGTCATGTCAACTCCTTTCCAACCGGTGTGCTTCTCTTCAAGTGGATCCCATCATTTTTCCCATCCGCAAGATCAAATCTAAGTTTTCTCAACGGTGTTTGTTTCATCTGTCTCCAAGTTGCCTTTGTTTTCCCGCCCACCCACCCTTTTTCCTCAAGGACTAAGATTTCTTTACCAAGTATCCTTTTACTTTTGTGAAGTTTCTCCATTCTTTTCCGTCAATGTTCTTACCCGGTGGTTCTCAAGAAGATGTTCTACTAGTTCATCATTCTTCATTGTTGTCTCTTCTCCAGTGGATCCTATTCAAGCTTTCGATATTCATCATATTCCTTTCCTCGTGTCAAATGCTTTCTCATGCCGGTGCACCTCTAAATCATTCACTTCCTATTCATTTGTTCTGGAGTGCTGGAGATATCTCACAAGACTTGTGTTTCCATTCTCAAGCCGTTCAAGATATTTCGAGGTTGTTATCTCATTCAAGCCATTTAATTCAACCGGTGCAATTTCTCTTTAGAATCATTTTCAACTGTGTTTTCTTTTGAGTGGGCCCTAACCCACATGTCTTTTCCCAGGATCTTACCTGACTCTTCTAATTATTCTGGAGTTATTCTTAAATTCTTTTCAAGTGTGACGTAAGATGAATTTCATCAGTCATTTGCCTTCTCCAAGATCTCTTCCAAATTCTTTCATAGTTGGCTCAACCTCTTCGCTTTTGATTCTTCCGGTGTGCCTCAATAATTCTTGGTGGTGTTTCTCGTTGTCATTCTCATCATTTGAAGACCAAAGAAGGATTTCTCTTAAATCTTGGTCCATTCTTTTGAATATTCATGGATCTAGCTTCATGCTATCCTCATAATTGTTTTCGACTGTGAGAATTCTTTTCTACCATCCGACG
Organism: Aegilops speltoides; assembly: GCA_021437245.1. Taxonomy (NCBI): domain Eukaryota; kingdom Viridiplantae; phylum Streptophyta; class Magnoliopsida; order Poales; family Poaceae; genus Aegilops; species Aegilops speltoides. The sequence goes on along the minus strand of CM038141.1, from coordinate 408,130,755 downwards.
CATTTCAAGGGTTGCTTCCTTTCTCGATCATATGAAGGCCATCATTTCTGAATATTACTCATTCTCAGCTTTCAACTCTCGTTCTTGAATTCTTCCGGTGCATCGTTCGAATATCCTCTAATCAGTTCTTGATCTCTTTGTTCTCATGTATCTAGTTTGTCTCAAGCACCTTCGTTCATTTGCTAATTCTTACCGGTGATGCACCCCTACTTCGATCATTTTCAATTCTTACGGTGGTTCATTCAAGATTTCACTTCCTTCGTTATCATATCAAATATTCGTCGTTTCCAAATCCCACCGGTGGTTCCATCAAGACCTTCCCAAGTTGAGCAATATCTCTCTTCAATCCTTTCTACGAGGATAAGTAGTATGCCAAATCCGTTGTTTGTCATCAATTTAAATTGGTGAAGGATATGCATAACATAATTTTTATTCTTGTTTCATCCAAGTGATTAATTTCTTCTTTCCGGAGTTGTTCATCATATCACATTCTCGGTTCAAGAGGCTTCATCTTTCTTTTTCCGGAGTTCCAAGTTTTCTGCATTATCTCGTCGCGAAGCTCCATCTAAATCATTGCAAGGCTTCACCTTGTGTTTTCAACTTCTCTCTCTTTCTATCACCCTTTTGTTTACCGGAGTTCTTCATGGAGGCTCTACATGGTGGGTCGTCAAGGATTCTTTTCATTCTTTAATTCTTCTTCAAGATTTCTCTTGAAGTTAAGATCTGCCAAGCTATACTCAAAATTAAACAGGGTGCCCAACACTTGTTTTGTTTTGAGAAGCTCAAGTATTCTTCATCTTGCATTCCAAAGTGCAATTCCTTCTATCTTATCTTTTGAGATGGTGTTATGTCACTCTTGACAATTTCCTTCATGTTTCACGATTCACATGTTGTCAAGAACGAGGTATATTAAATCCATCAATCTCTTCGTTGAAGTTATCTTGTGTCAGATTTCACCTAAAGCCTTTCCGTAAGGGTTGTTGCTATTTATGTTGTTTATCAATAATCCAAGTTATCTCTCTATCATCTTGGTGGAAGAAGTTTTTCATCTCTTCAGTGTTCTCATCCAAGTTCTTTCATCTCATCAAGTTTTCTTCTCTTTTCTACCGGAGTGCTGTCCAAATTCTGCCATTCTTGTTCCTTGGCTATCTCATTATATCAATGTGGTCATATTCTTTTCGTTCGTGAAGCTCTTATTTCCATGTCTTTCAACCTTCAAATTCTCGTTATACTCCTTGTTCATCTTTTCTAACGGATTGTTTGCAATCTCGTTCATCTCTGTTGTACTCTTTCTTTTGAATTGCTCAACCTCTCAAGGTTCGTGGTTTCACTCGTTTGTCGAAGAAGCAACTTTGTTTTACCTCTTCTCTTCCTCTTCCGTTTTCCCTCCGGTGCCATCCTAGATCTCGGGACGAGATCCTCTCGTAGTGGTGGAGTGTTGTAACGCCCCGGATGTAGCTTTCCATATTCGTAACTCCAACTCCTGCTTTTTCCGGAGATGTGTTATTTTATTTTCTCCGTGGTTGGGTTTTTTGTATTTTGTTTTGCATTTTGTTCTTGTTATGCATCTCATCTCATGTAATCATCTGCATTTGATCCGCATGTTTTTCAAAACTTGCATCCGTTCGTGTTCCTCTCTGTTGTCCGTTCTGAGCCCGACCACACTCGCAAGCGCCCGCGGCACCTCCGAAATATTATTTTATAAGTGGAATAAAAATGTTCTCGGAATGGGTTGCAACTTGTCGTGCGGTCTTATTATAGTGTAGACAGGGCGCCTGCCAAGTTTAAATCGCATTTCGGAGTTCGTTTGATAGCCCAACCGTTAAATATATAACCGCGATATAGTCGGTATATTAAATCGGACGTTTGGTCTCTCAAACAGTTGCCGGGCTGCATTTCTCCTCTCTTCTCTCAGCCCAACCCCTCTACACAGCCCACTAACCTCCCCCTCTAACCGGAGCCGCACGATCGCGATCGCACGGTCCAAAACCGGCCCCAAACCCTCAAACCCTAGCTCCTTTCTATATATAGACGCCTCCCATGCCATTTTTGGCCTCCACCAACCTCCTCCCTCAATTTCCGCGCAGCCACCACCTCCCACCTCGGTTCATTGCCGCCACCGCAGCACACCACTTGGCGCCGCCCCTTGCCCGGACCAATCCGGGCGCGCCCGTCACCCAACGCCGCTCCCTCCACTCCGCGTCGCCACGCGCGCCACAGCCTCTCCCTCCGCCGCTGGCCCGCTCCAGCCCGTCCGCGGCCCGCCCTGGGCCGATTTGGGCCCGAGCGCCCAAGCGAACCGCCCCGCTCCTCCCTTGCCTGGATCGGGGCTGCTCGATCTTCCTCGCCGCCGTCGTGCGCCGTCCGACGACCGGAGCCCCGCCGTCGACGATCCCAGGCAAGGCCTCGCCGCCCCTCTCCTTCCTGTCCTTCTTCCTCCTTGCCCTCTCAACCTCTCTCTCTCCCTCGCAGGGCACCGCCGCCGCCCGGGATGCCAAGCGCCGTGGCCGGAGCCGAGCCTCGCCGCCGTGTAGATCGCCGCCCCGGCCTCCCCTTCACCTGATCCGGTCGAGGACCACCGGATCTGGGGAACCGCGACCCGTTCCCGAATCTTGCCGGACTCGCCTAGCGCCGCCCCTTGCCGTCTCGCCGGAGATCCCCGTCGGCGCGGCCACCTTGCCCGTGCATGCGGGCGCACGCACAACCGCACCCGCATCTGCCTCCCAGGCCAAGGCCCAGTGCTCCGGCTCCTCATCCGCCTGCCGAACCTCTCCACCAGTGGGCGAAGCCCAAGGGTGAGCAACCCCAGCCTCTCACACACTGCTGTTGGCCCAGCCAGATTTGGCCCGATGCATGTTTTTTCCTGCGCTGCGATTTTGTTTATTATTCGAGGCTGCAGTTTTACAGAAAAACCCCTAAGCATCATGCATTTAATAACTCACAAACCGTGCATCGGATTAAAATGATTTATATATGTAAAATGCTTAGAAAATTGTGTAGATTAATAATATCCCACTTTCATCCATGTTTGAAATGTTTAAAATGCTGTTTGTTTAAATTTTCTCAAATGTCATGCTAAAATGATTTATTTCATAACTAAATAACCATAGCTCGGTTTTAAACAAACTTTATATGTAAATGGGGTGGAAAAATGCCTAGTTTAACATGGTCCACTTTATTTTCCTGTTTAAACAACTTTAAAATATGTTTTAGGGCAGAACAGTAGCAAATTCATAAATTGCATATGAGGATTTTCCGGACTTGTTGTTCGTTGTTTCCGGCCCCATTTAAACTTGCCTAGGTAGGTAGTTTTGTTATGCTTCACCCCTTGCCATGTTTAACAACATTTAATATTATTGAGTAGCTTATCATGAGATCAAACTAAATAATTGCATGTGGTGTTTTGTCAATATGCAACTCGTTGCATATTGAGCTCCACTTAATTTGTAGTGTTGTTTGTTTGCACTTTGTCATGCCATGCCTCATTAAACCGGACATGCATCATACGTGTTTTTGCATCATGCCATGATTATGCTTGTGTGTTTACTATGTTGTTTGCTTCTTTCCGGTGTGCTTCTCTCGATAGCTTCGGTTTCGTTCCGGAGTTGTGAGGATTCGTTCGGCTGCGTCCGTTTGTCTCCTTCATGGAATCGTTCTTCTTCCTTGCGGGATTTCTGGCAAGATGACCACTACCCTGGATCTCACTACTATCATTGCTATGCTAGTTGCTTCGTTCTATCGCTATGCTGCGTGACCTATTACCTGTTTATCAAGCCATCCCATATTGCCATGAACCTCTAACCTTTGACACCTTTCCTATGCAAACCGTTGTTTGGCTATGTTACCGCTTTGCTCAGCCCCTCTTATAGCGTTGCTAGTTGCAGGTGAAGTTGAAGATTTCTCCATGGTGGACAGGGTTTTGTTGGGATATCACAATATCTCTTATATTATTAATGCATCTATATACTTGGTAAAGGGTGGAAGGCTCGGCCTTATGCAGTGTTTTGTTCCACTCTTGCCGCCCTAGTTTCCGTCATACGGTGTTATGTTCCCGGATTTTGCGTCCATAACGCGGTCGGGTGATTTATGGGACCCCCGACAGTTCGCTTTGAATAAAACTTGTCTAGCAAGGCCCAACATTGACTTTTACCATTTGCCTCACCACCACCTACTTTTCCTTGGGAGTAATTAACCCAAGGGTCATCTTTATTATAGCCCCGGGCGATTGCTTGTCTAGCGTTGGTCCAAACCAGAGCCACTTGCGGTGCCGCCCTAGGCAACTTGGGGTTTCGTCGGTTGCCGTGCGTAGTGTTCATCGGTCGTGGCTTTGAGGCGAGATCTGTGCGGCTACTATCGGGATGTCGGCACGCAGGGAGGTTTTGCTGGTCTTGTTTTACCATTGTCGAAATGTCTTGATGTACCGGATACCGAGTCGATCGGAGTGTCTCGGGTGAAGGTCTATTCCCGATGATCGCGAGAGCTTGTCATGGGCTAAGTTGGGACACCCTGCGGGGTTTAAACTTTCGAGCCGTGCCCACGGTTATGTGGCGATGGGAATTTGTTAATGTCGGTTGTAGATAACTTGACACCAGATCCGAATTAAAACACATCAACCGAGTGTGTAGCCATGATGGTCTCTTCTCGGCGGTCCGGAAGTGAACACGGTTTACGTGTTATGATTGGCGTAAGTAGGTGTTCGGATCACCTCTTGATCATTGCTAGTTGGCGTCCGTTCCGCTTGTTCTCTTCTCGCTCTTGTTTGCGTATGTTAGCCACCATACTTGCTTAGTCGCTGCTGCAACCTCACCACTTTACCCCTTCCTTTCCCATTAAGCTTTGCTAGTCTTGATACCCATGGTAATGGGATTGCTGAGTCCTCGTGACTCACCATATACTTCCAAAACCAGTTTGCAGGTGCCTATGTTACCGAGCAGGTGACGCAACCAAGCTCAAGGAGGAGCTCGATGAAGATCTTGCTCTTTGTGTTGTTTCGTTCTAGTTGATCAGTAGCGGAGCCCAGTTGGGGTCGATCGTGGACCTTTGTCGCATTTGGGGTTCTTCTTTTATTTTGGTTCCGTAGTCGGACCTTGAATGTATCTGGATGATGTAATGCTTTATTCATGTATTTGTGTGAAGTGGCGATTGTAAGCCAACTATGTATCTCTTTCCCTTATGTATTACATGGGTTGTGTGAAGATTACCTCACTTGCGACATTGCTTTCAATGCGGTTATGCCTCTAAGTCGTGCTTCGACACGTGGGAGATATAGCTGCATCGAGGGCGTTACATAGGTATTGGATACCGACGATCGAATCTCGGGCAAGTAACATACCGATGACAAAGGGAACAACGTATGTTGTTATGCGGTTTGACCGATAAAGATCTTCGTAGAATATGTAGGAGCCAATATGAGCATCCAGGTTCCGCTAATGGTTATTGATCGAGAATAGTTCTAGGTCATGTCTACATAGTTCTCGAACCCGTAGGGTCCGCACGCTTAACGTTACGATGACAATTTTATTATGAGTTTATAAGTTTTGATGTACTAAAGTTTGTTCGGAGTCCCGGATGTGATCACGGACATGACGAGGAGTCTCAAAATGGTCGAGACATAAAGATTGATATATTGGAAGCCTATGTTTGGACATCGGAAGTGTTCCGGGTGAAATCGGCATTTTACCGGAGTATCGGGAGGTTACCGGAACCCCCCGGTAACCTAATGGGCCTTATTGGGCCTAGTGGAGGAAGAGTAGAGGAGGCCTTGGGGCAGCCGCGCGCCCCTCCCCCCAAGTCCGAATTGGACAAGGAGGGGGGGCGGCGCCCCCCTTTCCTCCCCCCCCCCCTCTCTTCCTTCCCCCCCCCCCCCAAGTCCTAATCCAACTAGGGAAAGGGGGGAGTCCTACTCCGGTGGGAGTAGGACTCTCTGCGCCTCCCTCCTAGGGCCGCCGCACCCCCCTTGCTCCTTTATATCTGAGGCGGGGGCACCCTAGGACACACAAGTTGATCTTCAAGATCGTTCCTTAGCCGTGTCGGTGCCCCCCTGCACCATATTCCACCTCGGTCATATCGTCGCGGAGTTTAGGCGAAGCCCTGCGCCGGTAGAACATCATCATCATTACCATGCCGCCGTGCTGACGGAACTCATCCCCAACACTTTGCTGGATCGGAGTCCGGGGATCGTCATCGAGCTGAACGTGTGCTGAACTCGGAGGTGCCGTACGTTCGGTACTTGGATCGGTCGGATCGTGAAGACGTACGACTACATCAACCACGTTGTCATAACGCTTCCGCTTACGGTCTGCGAGGGTACGCGGACAATAGTCTCCCCTCTCGTTGCTATGCATCACCATGATCTTGCGTGTGCGTAGGAATTTTTTTGAAATTACTACGTTCCCTAACAAATCTGGCCGTGGCAGACGCAAGAGAATAGTGTTGAATGACTTGTTTGCTTTTTTAGGTGAGGAGTTGAGGAAGGAATGTGCAGTCATCTTCGCATAGTACAGTATTATAACCGAGTACTAATACGCTCCTAAGTGGGAAACCGTTTAGATTTTGATCGGTGTGAACATGTTTGCAATTTGGAAGGTGACGGGTTTATGCTCAAAATTTATTGACGGTTGTATAATTTATAAGTGCAGCACTATTCCCAGACGGTGTAATGTGGGCACGCTTTCTCGGCCGCGTATGTGGTGTTTGGTGCACCACAATAGTCAATGTCAGCACACGTCTTGTTCCAAGAACTGTGCGCGCTCGTTATTACCATCGCGCACGCTTCTTTTAATTAGAATGTGTGCCCGTCTAGCGCACACACATTGATCTGTCTAATTGTTTCTGTTTGTTGTGGCTAATCGCAAACAATTCTCTGGTGTGAAGTGTGCCATCAATCGCACACCTTTGATCTGGCTGACCGTTTCTGTTCTGTTGCCTAATCGCAAACAGTTAATCCTTCTGAAGCGTATGCCCTCAATCGCACACACCTTTATCTAGCTGTCGGTTTCTGTTGTTCTGCCTCATCATAAACAGTTAATCCGATTGAACTGTATGCCGTATATCGCACACGCCTTAATTTGGCTGCCCCTTTCCGTTCTTCTTCCTCATCGCAAACAATTCATTCAACTGAACCGTATGCCATGCATCGCACATGCAACTAAAATCTGAACCGTGTTTGATGCATCCGTCATAGCAAATGTTTTGCACCTTTTTTGACGGTTCTTTACACCACCGTTTGCGATTATTGCATTGCACACCGTTTCATCGAAGTGTCTCTGATCGTAGTGTCGCGTTAGCTGCATCCTGCAGTAGTGTATGTTGAATTCCAACGGACGGGCATATCTACTCTCAACTTTCTATCTTCATTCAAATGGTAAATGTTTTGGGCAGTTTCATAGAACTTGTGAGTATGATTGGATGAAATTTTGATAAAATGAATGCCGTCTCTAATCTTGTCAACAGATTTATCAATAAGTTTAAGACCAACTTGGACCATAAAATTTAAGATGTGTGCACACCAATGGACTTGAAAGAAACTTCCAAACAATGGTAACACACCTTTAGGCAACAATGTACTTCTCAAAGTGTTGATCAATGAATCATTGTATGAAGCATTATCAAGAGTTAAGCACATTATTTTGGTGTCAACCTTCCACTCACGAAAACATAAATGGACTTCATCAGCAATTGTAGCACCATCGTATGGCGGGTTCAGCTTTTTAAATCATATTTCCCTCTTGTTCAATCTCCAAGCATCATCAACATAATGACAAGTAATGCAAATATAAATAAACTTTGTCACATCTAAATTCCAATTGTCCGTGGTGAAGCTAACTCTACCAAGGCTGTTGGTGATAATTTCTCTTAGTTTAGCCCTCTCTCTATCAAACAATGCCATGATATCCCTTCTAATTGTGTGCTGACTAACAATCTTAAACCGAGGACAAGCTGTCGTCATCATTTTTTTTAACCCCTGTTCTTCTACCATAGTAAATGCATGCAACCCCCAACTAGGAATATAGAGATTGCAACCCTAATAGTTTCCATGTCCAATTTTGTGTTCCAAATTGAATGTGAGCCATCTGCATTATTTTTATTTTTCAGAAAATAACTATTTACTTCATTTGTATTATGTGGGTGCACTTGAGCAGTATGCCTTAACAAACTAGATGTTCCATTTTTCGAGCGAGCTCTAAGTATGGTATGGCAAATATTGCACTCTGCCACTAATTCATCACGATTTGGTTGTTCAATCCTAGTGAAGTTATTCCATGCTTTTGACCTTAATTTTGGAGCAGTACTAACCTTTGGTAGCGGTGCCAGTGACGATGGCGGCTGACTTGCTTCACGTCCATCGGGTAGCTCATTAGTTCTTGCACGACGTTTAGCTGAAGCCTCTTGGTTCAACCTTGTACGCTTGCTGGGAGGTGCAGCCATGGCAGCAGCTGAGCGGGCAACATGAAGACAGGCAGGATCAGCCACAACGATCTGGTCCAATCTTGCACTTGTGGCAGCATCGCCCTGTTCAACATTGGGATCATAATCCTCCTCTTTCTCTTCATGAACTTCATCACTTAGACTCCACAAACAAGCCATGCCTACCACAAAATACAACAGACAGGAGAAACAGAGTAGCACAAATATTAATCTACTATGCAGCAAAAAAACATCCTAAATGGAAAAATAAACATACCAACAGAGAGAGGAGGACAAAAGGTCATACTTGCAGGTCGCCGCCATCGGATGGGGAGGGCGCGCTGCCTTTCGATGGGGAGCGAGCGCCGTAGTCGGATGGGGAGGGAGCACTGCCGTCGGATGAGGAGGGAGCGTTGCCGATGCGTGGCCCTGGAGGAGGATCATGTCGAGGAGGGAAAGGACCGCCAGGGCCACGCCATTGCAGGTGCTAGAGTTGCAACGCTGCTGTTAGTCGATGGATCATGACGGGGGTGGGTTGGGGTCTCGTGGAGAGTGGACTAGTCAGTGTTGGTGCCGCAGCTGCCGCTCGTCAGGCCGATGATGTACAGGAGCGCCGGGGCCTCGCCATAGCAAGAGCCGAGACTTCGCGTCGCCGCCGCCAATCAAGGGGGATCGAGAGGCTAGACTTGTCAGGGTGTGGCGTGTGCGTGCGGGTGCAGGAGCGGGGTGATACGTCTCCAACGCATCTATAATTTTTTATCATTCCATGATGTTATATTATCATTCTTGGATGTTTTACATTCATTTTATAGCAATGTTATGTCATTTTTTGGGACTAACCTATTGACATAGTGCCCGGTGCGAGTTGATGCTTTTTGCTTGTTTTTTTACTTCACAGAATATCAATACCAAACGAAGTCCAAATGCCACGAAACTTTTTGGAGATTTTTTTCTGCTCAGAAGACAACTTGGGAGCCAAGGAAGTGCACGAGGGGAGGCACGTGGGGCCACCACCCACCTGGGCGCGCCAGAGGCCCCTGGCATGCCCTGATGGGTGGTGGGGCCAACGGAGGTCCTTTCCACCTCTATAAATACCCAAATATTCCAGAAACCCTAGGGGAGTCAATGAAACACAATTCCAGCCACCGCAAGTTCCAAAACCACGAGATCCAATATAGATCCCTATTCCGGCACCTTGCCAGAGGGGAACACGATCACTTAGGGGTTCATCATCCTCATTGGTGCTCCTCCGATGATGCGTGAGTAGTTCACCATAGACCTACGGGTCCGCCGGCAGTAGCTAGATGGCCTTTTCTCTCTTTTTGATTCTCAACACAATGTTCTCCTTGCTGTTCTTGGAGATCTATTTGATGTAAGGACTTTTTGCGGTGTGCTTGTTGGGATCCGATGAATTGTGAGTTTATGATCAGATCTATTCATATTGATACATGATTACTATAACACCGTATTTCTTCTTCGATATTTCGGTTTTGTTTGGCCAACTTGATTGATTTATCTTACAATGGGAAGAGGTGCTTTGTGATGGGTTTGATCTTGTGGTGTCCTCACCCTATGACAGAAGGGGTAGCAAGGCACGCATGTCGTTGCTATTAAGGATAAAACGATGGGGTCTATTCCTACATGAATAGATCTTGTATACATCATGTCACCATTCTTATTGCATTACTCTATTTCTCCGTGAACTTAATACGCTAGATGCATGCTGGATAGTGGTGGATGTGTGGAGTAACAGTAGTAGATGCAGAATCGTTTCGGTCTACTAATCTTGGAAGTGATGCCTATATGCATAACCATTGTCTTGGATATCGTCGTAATTATTTGCTCTTCTATGAATTGCCTAATAGTAATTTGTTTGCCCACTGTATGCTATTTTCTTGAGAGAAGCGACTAGTGAAATCTACGGCCCCGGGTCTATTTCCTATCATACATTTTCAGATCTATATTGCTATTCATGTTTTCAATTTATTTATCTCTTTTGTTTCAGATCTATATTATCAAAACCCAAAAATATCTCTCTGATTTTTATTTTTCCTTTATTTTATTTACATCTTTCAATCTATCTATTTATCATATTTACTACCTTCGAGGGATTGAAAACTCCTCTTACGCGTTGGATTGCAAGTATTTGTTATTTGCATGTAGGTGTTGTTTACATAGTGTTGATTGGTCCTCCTACTGGATTGATAACCTTGATTTCATAAATGAGGGAAATACTTACCGTTGTTGTGATGCATCATCCTCTCCTCTTCGTGGAAATACCAATGCAGACAAGCAATCATGGGGGGTAGGCATTAGGGTTAGCCAGTTAGGTGGGCTAGAAGGCCAGCCTGTTGGGCTGGATCGCTGCCTCTCAGCCTGTTTGCAGCAAAGGCTCGGGCCAGGACGGGGTTTTGTTCGGGTTAATTTTAGAGCCCGATCCCGGCCCAAAAATTAGCCATGCTATATTTTACAAGCCCGATCCCGGCCCGGGTTTTTTGGGCCGGGGTCGGGTCGGGCTGCCGGGCCAGGTTGTCCATGCCCTGAAATCAAGAATGACGGGACATTTACCATTAGAAAATTTAGAATGCCATAGATATGTCCCACATATATTGACAACACAAAAGTTAAAGCAGATTGGGTTGCCAAGGAATATGAGCATGCAACTAGAATAGTTCCTAGGACAAAGGTTGATACAATATTGCAAAACTCAAATGAGGAGTATGGAGTCAAAATACCCAAGACCAAGGTTTATAGTGCTAGGAGGAAGGCTCTGAAAGTTGTTGAAGAAGATGTTAAAGCACATTACACTAGATTCAGAGACTATTTGCAAGGAGTTTTAGACACAAATCCTCGTAGTAGGTGTGTTGTGATAACAAGAAACATACCAGAAGACTCAAGCACCAACCCTAGGTTCCATAGTATGTTTATGTGCCTCAATGAATTGAGGGGAGGCTTTCTGAATGGGTGTAGGCCATTCATAAGTATTTTCACTAATGCACCTTTGTTTTATTATCACATGGAGAAACTCATATTTATTTCCTCCGGGCTTGCTAAATGTTGTTGGCCAAATATTCCTATATTCACCACATAGGTACTGCCTTAAGCATATCTATGCAAATTTTCAAGCAGTTAGATTTAAGGATGAGGAACTAAAGTAGTAAATGGAGTTGCAAAGGTTAAACTTAAAGATGAGGATGAAGAAGCATGGAAATGGTTGGCTACAATCCAAAACGAAATTTGGGCTAGGCATGCAATGGAATTTAATTTCAAGACATATTTAGTTGTCAACAACATTAATGAGGTCTTCAACAGGTATAAACTAGAGCTTAGGTCAAAGGCAATTAAAACCATGACAGATCGAATAAGATCTAAGTTGATGGTCAAGTATCAAGGGACCAGGAACAATATAGAGGAGACTACATGAGAGATAATGCCTACCTATGCAGAGAGTCTAGATGAGTCCAAAAAGTATTCTAGGTTTCGCACAGCTGCACAATCTGACCCAATGTTGTGGCAAGTTACTAGTGGTGAAAAGATATATGAAGTGAACCTTGAGGCATGGACCTATGGATGTAAGAGGTGGGATATGACTGGTGTGCCTTGCAACCATGTTGCGGCAGCCATCAATAAAGCTAAGCTCCACCCAAAGGATTTTTCATGAGCTCTTTCAAGAAACCGCTATATAGAGAAGCCTAGAGGCACATCATCTATCTTGTCCCTTGTCCTGACCTATGGCCCAAAACTACCTCACAAGACATTGATCCGCCTATTTTCAAGAGCAAGAAATGAGACCAGCAAATTGTAAGGAGGAAAGGCGAGGATGAGTTTGTTGTACCGAAGGTTACCTCAAGGACGGCAACCATAACATGCAGTAACTAGAAAGAGCAAGGCCATAGGTACTCTAATTGTGGTGTCACTCTTACACCGTCTATTTAGATGAGAAAAAATAAACACAAGGTACTACACCTATACTTTTTTCATTGTTCACTGCTTAAGTCACATGTTTACATTTTCTTTCATATCCAACCAAATAGGAGCTACTATACTGAGGAGGCTGGATCATCAACACAAGGGAGTGCCCAGACAACCTCAAGTACAACAAGAAAGACAGAACCAAATGCACCTGCCAGTGCAACTCTTATAAGCACTAACCCACCATCATGTGCTGAAGCAAGGGCTCCATCAGCTGCTACAACTAGGGCTCCATCATTTGCTGTAGGAAGGGCTCCATCAGCTGCTACAACCAGGTCTCCATCATCTTCTGCAGCAAGAGCCCCATCATTTCCTGCAACTAGGTCTCCATTATCAAGTAGGGCTCCACCTAGATCTCCAGTGCCAAGATCAATGGCATAACAATCATACCTAGATCTCCTGTGACTAGATCAATGGCTGCAGCTACCAGGCTGACTAAAAAAATAGACATCTAGGTCAAGGCCTCTCCCTGCCCCTAGAGAAGCTACTACTGCTGATTATTAGGATCCTTCAATAAGGTAGAGAAAAACAACACACAAGATGAGAGAGTACCTTACATCTAGTGGTGCTAAGTGGTGATGTGTTACATGATGATCTGTTGATGACTGAAGTATTTGCTATTTGTGATGTGATGATATATAATGTGGTGTTGTGTTAGCTTAAAACAAACTAGGGGTGCTATGCTACTGTATGGAGAGTCTATGGATGACAATTATGAGGTCAATAAATTATGTATTGTATGAGTTATCTCTATGATGATCCAAAATGGAAACATACTTGCTGCTAAGATGGAGACATACTTACTGCCAAGTAATACATCTAAAATGGAAACATACTAGCTGCCAAATATGTCAATCTGACAAACATAGTTGCTTCCAAATTTGGACACACAGACATACCATTTTTGTCTCAAGTTGGAATAACTGAGAAATAAAAGTACTGAGAAGTAGAAATGAGATGCTGCCAAATATAGAAACAAGGAAATTCAAACTGACAAACGACATGCTGCTACAGATACTCCAAACTCAAAATATAGTTACTTAACATAGCACATGAGTTCCAAAAGAAAGTGGCGGCCAAGTACAGATAGTACAAACTTATCACTACTACGAAAGTACTAGAATGCAACTAACTTAGTCTTCACAACAACACAACTACAACAAGTTCAATCTTGACAGCAACATCATCTTTAGTGGCCAATGGTCAGTCGAGAAGAACGGTGAGGCAACGGCATCACACCAATGAGTCGAGCAGAGCGATGCAGAGGCTTCTTGTCGTGTCAAAACCGGCGGATCTCGGGTAGGGGGTCCCGAACTGTGCGTCTAGGCGGATGGTAACAAGAGACGAGGGACACGATGTTTTTACCCAGGTTCGGGCCCTCTCGATGGAGGTAAAACCCTACGTCCTGCTTGATTAATATTGATGATATGGGTAGTACAAGAGTGGATCTACCATGAGATCAAGGAGGCTAAACCCTAGAAGCTAGCCTATGGTATGATTGTTGTAATGTATGTTGTCCTACGGACTAAAGCCCTCCGGTTTATATAGACACCGGAGGAGGTAGGGTTACATAGAATCGGTCACAATGGTAGGAGATCTACATATCCGTATTGCCAAGCTTGCCTTCCACGCCAAGGAAAGTACCATCCAGACACGAGCCGGAGTCTTCAATCTTGTATCTTCGTAGTCATGGAGTCCGGCGGATAATGATAGTCCAGCTGTCCGGACACCCCCTAGTCCAGGACTCCCTCAGTAGCACCCGAACCAGGCTTCAATGACGATAAGTCCAGCGTGTTTATAGCCTTCGGCGTTGCAAGGCGGGTTCTCCCTTCAAGTTCCATGTACCTGCCGAACAGTGTCCGGCTTCATCTTGAATACAGTGTTCCTCGGCTTCTACGTCAAATAATGGCCCTCTTCCACGCGTCGCACGAATGCGAAAAGCCACGGTGTCTTTTGCATTTCACCCCCTAATTGTGCGAGTCGCCCGCCTATAAAAGAGGCGAGAATCCAGATCCAAACCACACCGTCTTCCTCCCGCGAATACTCCATCGAAGCGCCTTTGACCTAGAAATCCATTCCACCATGGATCGTCAACGCGGCTCTTCCTCACGCGCTCCCAGCCCACCGTCGGGGAATTGGAGGAGGTGCTCTATTTCGCACAGCGAGCTAGTAAAGCTCCAAATGGAGGGATTCCTCCCTCCGGCCTTCATGGTCCCAGTCCGGGCCGGACTGGTTACTTATCAAGGTGGAAGACAGGCGGAGGACACTCCAAGCCCCAATAAGGGGGAGCGAGTATGTTTTGTCCCTTATCTGATAAGAGGACTCGGATTTCCAATACATCCGTTCCTCCGCGGGCTCCTGAAGTTCTACGGACTCCAGCTCCACCACCTCACGCCCGCCTTTGTCCTGCATATCGCGGGCTACGTAGCTCTTTGCGAGCTGTTCCTGGGCATCGAGCCCCATTTTGCATTGTGGAAGAGGTTGTTTTGCCTCGTACCCCGTTCTCACCAGGGGTCCATATATCAAGTGGGCGGCGCCGAAATATGGCGCATCGCCGGGACCGGATACCTATCCGGTACTCCCAAGAAGGCATCCGAAGACTGGCCCTCGGAGTGGTTTTATATAGGGGACGCTCCGCTGCCAGACCCAGTTTGGATCGGCCTCCCGGAGTTTAGTGTTGCTCCCTTGAAGAAACGCCTCGGTGGCACCATGAGCCCCGATTGGAGGAAGACAAGAGCGTCCATTACTTGATGGGCGGATAAGATTAATGGCTCATTCCGCTTGACCATGATCGAGTCATGGCGACATGCATCAGCGAGGGTACAGCCATCGCAATCTGAGGCCACCCATGTGGGATTTCAGCGGGAAGACGATGCTACCGGCACGGCCGCAAAGGGCGGATTCGACCGAGGATCGGTAAAGATCTGTCCGGCCTGTACAAGGGGAGAAGGAGGACTTCCTTGAGCGAACCCTTTGAATGGGTTTTCCATGATCAACCCGGAGGATGGGTAAGCAAACACCTTGAAGGGCTCTACCCATGCTTTGAAGTTTAAGCTTCTTACATCATGTCTTGGCGCAGGATCTCGCCGGACTGTGGAGGACATGGTGAGTCCTGCTCCGCAACCCGAGGATCGAAGGATCCTCGGATCCGACCTCGAAGTGGACTGGACATCGAGGTGGAGCTAATCGACGGGGTGTATCACCAGCTCAGTATAGACAATGCTTTGGTCGCCATTACGGCAGACTACCCCGGACTAAGTCCGGCTTCCCAGGTGACCGCGACCGAACTCCGGACACCGTTATCTCTTCCCTGCCCATTTCTGACCTTCGCGAACGATGGTATTTTGCAAGAAGCGCCTTTCTGGCGGAAGCCGAGCCAGCGGCTAACCAACAGAGGCCACCGAACCAGCATGCGGAAAAGGAGCGCGGTCGCGACGGAAGCGTTACCGCAAAGGTATAGCTCGTATTTGAATTTTTAGAGCAACGCGTTAGAAGCGTCGAGTGCTCATGATCTTTGTAGGAGAAAAAGCGCTAGCCGGACTGCGGCGCAGGAATTGCCAATCCGACCAACACCGCGGGCTCGGCGCCCGGCCGGAGGGAGAGCAAGCGCAAGACGCGAGCGGATCCTTCTCCAACGGAGGACACCGGCAGACTGTCGCCACCAAGTCTGAGGTGGAGCGCCATGAACCATAGGCGTCGCCGACAAGATTTCAAGCGTGCTTTTCCCGAGGCATTGGATGCCTTTAACGCGGGGCGCGCATCTCCGTGCTGCTCAAAATGGTTTTACGAGCCACGGAGCGGTATGTGAAAGACATACGGGTAAGGGAATTTTAATGGTTGTATATACGGTGAGCCCCGAGACTTAAAGTAGTTATGCTAACTGATTTAAGGATCATTGGAAATTTCAGGCACTTAACGAGAAGAACGCCCAGCTGTCTCGGGAGCTGCAAGATTGAAGCATAGTCGAGCTTGATGCCCATATTTTTGCACCATGACTTAACCTCGTCGGCTGTGAAGTTCGTGCCGTTGTCGGTGATGATCTTTGTGGGGACTCCGTAACGATGTACCACCCCGATATAAAGTCTATCACTGGTCCGGACTCTGCCGTTTTGACCGGTTTGGCCTCTATCCATTTGGTGAATTTATCCACCATGACCAATAGGTACCTTTGCTTGTGGGTTCCCCCTTTAAGGGTTCCAACCATGTCAAGCCCCGGACCATGACGGCGGGTAATGGGTATGGTTTTGAGGCGGTGGGTGGCATATGGCTCGATTAGCAAAGAGTCGACAACCAACGCATCGCTGGACCAAGTCTGTGCATCTGCCCGAGCCGTCGGTCAATAAAATCCTGTCGGAATGCCTTTCCTACAAGGGCCGGGCTGCTGCGTGGTGTCCGCCTAGTCCGCATGAATTTCAGCGGGAGGTTTCGCCCTTCTTCTTGGAGATACACCTTTGAAGGACTCCGGTGGTACTTTTCTTATAAAGTTCTCCCTCATGGACCTTGTAGGCCTTCGATCGCCGGACTATGCAGCGGGCCTCATTTTGGTCTTCGGGAAGTTCCTGCCTAAGTAAGTAGGCTAGGAAAGGTTCTATCCACGCGGCGATTACTGCCATTATGACGTGGGCGAAGGGTGTTATGTCATCTGCCGAATCACCGGTTGGTGCGGTTTTCTCCGGTTTGTCACTACCGGGCTCCTCTTCCCATAGTACGGATGGCTTGAAGAGCCGTTCCAGGAAGATATTAGGAGGGACGGCATCACGCTTCGCACCGATGCGTGCCAGTACGTCGGCTGCCTGGTTATTATCGCGAGCTATGTGATGGAATTCCAGTCCTTCAAACCGAGCTGACATTTTTAGGACAGCATTGCGATATGCTGCCATTTTCGGATCCTTGGCATCAAAGTCTCCATTTATATGGGATATTGCAAGGTTTGAATCCCCGCGCACTTCTAGGCGTTGAATGCCCATGGAGACTGCCATCCGGAGACCATGTAACAGGGCCTCGTATTCGGTCGCATTGTTGGAGTCCGTGTACATTATTTGAAGTACATACTAGACTGTATCTCCGGTTGGGGACGTCAGTATGACGCCAGCCCCTAGTCCGGCCAACATTTTAGAGCCGTCGAAGTGCATAATCCAATTGGAGTATGCGCCGTACTCTTTAGGGAGTTCGGCTTCAGTCCATTCGGCGATGAAGTCAGCCAAAACTTGTGACTTTATAGCTCGTCGAGGTTTATAAGTTATGTCGAATGGTAAGAGCTCAATTGCCCATTTTGCAATCCTGCCCGTTGCGTCGCGGTTATTTATAATGTCATTGAGTGGTACTTCAGAGGCCACTGTTATCGAACACTCTTGAAAGTAGTGTCGGAGCTTCCGGGACGCCATGAACACCGCATATGCTATCTTCTGATAGTGCGGGTAACGGGATTTGCAGGGGGTTAACACAGTGGATACATAGTACACTGGTTTTTGAAGAGGGAATTTATGCCCTTCTGTCACTCGTTCGACGACGAGGACCGCGCTTACAACTTGATGCGTTGCTGCGATGTATAATAACATTGGTTCGCCCAAAGTGGGCGCAGCCAGACCGGTTGTTGCCAATATGGCTTTATTTCTTGAGTCCGCGGTGGCGGCATCCGCCCACTCGAAGTGTTGGTGCGCTGAGGAGGCGATAGAGGGCAGCGCCTTTTCTCCTAAGCGGGAGATAAAGCGGCTTAGGGCTGCCACGCATCCTGTTAATTTTGTATTTGTTTGAGGTTTTTGGAATATCCAAGCGTGATGAGCTCGGATTTTAGCGGTTTGCTTCAATTCCTCTACGGATCGATGAAGCCCAGCAGCTTTTTCGGCCGGTACGCAGAAAACGCATTTTTCCGGATTCAGCTTGATGTTATATGCTCGAGGTCTGTCGAATGTGAGCCTCAAATCGTCTACTAAGGTTTCGGCGTGTTTTGTTTTGACGACTCGTCGTCTCACGTATCTCTCGATTGTTTTGCCGATCTGGGTGGCGGACATGTTTGAATCATCGCTGATATGTTGCGCCGGCGTTTTTGAGTCCGAAGGGCATCGTGTTGAAGCAGAATGGTCCATATGGAGTGACGAATGCCGTTGCGGCTTGGTCTGCTTCTGCCATCTTGATTTGATGATAGCCAGAGTATGCGTCCAGGAAGCACAACGAATCGTGCCCTGCTGTGGCATCGATAATTTGGTCGATGCGGGGGAGGGGGAAGGGATCCTTTGGGCAAGCCTTATTGAGGTCTTTAAAATCGACACAGAGGCACCAGGATTTATCTTTCTTTGGTACCATCACCAGATTTGCTAGCCAGTCCGGATGTTTTATATCTCTAATGAATCCGGCTTCCAATAGTTTGGCTAGCTCTTCTCCCATTGCCTGTCTTTTGGGTTCGGAAAATCGCCGAAGAGCCTGTTTGACTGGCTTAAATCCTTTTAGGATGTTTAGGCTGTGTTCTGCCAACCTGCGAGGGATTCCGGGCATGTCCGAAGGATGCCAGGCGAAGATATCCCAATTTTCCCGAAGGAATTCGCGCAGTGCGGCGTCTACTTCGGGGTTCAACTGTGCCCCGATGGAGGCCGTCTTTGTTGGGTCCATTGGATGGACCTGGAATTTTATTATCTCATCTGCTGGTTTGAAGGAGGTGGACTTGGATCTTTTATCGAGTATCACATCGTCCCTGTTCACCGTAGAGCGCAGCGCGGTGAGTTCCTCTGCCGCTAAGGCTTCGGATAGTGCCTCGAGGGCTAGTGCGGCTGTCTTGTTTTCGGCACGGAGTGCTATGTCCGGATCACTAGTGAGAGTGATTATTCCGCTGGGCCCAGGCATTTTGAGCTTCATGTACCCGTAATGAGGTATTTCTTGAAAAATTGTGAATGCCTCTCCTCCTAATATGGCGTGATACCCACTGCTGAACGAGGCTACCTGGAACGTGACTTCTTCGGATCTGTAATTGTCCGGAGAGCCGAACACCACATCGAGTGTGATTTTTCCGTGCAGCAGCGCTTCCGGCTAGGGATTATTCCTCTAAAGGTTGTGCTGCTTCGCTCAATACGGCTCCAATCGATTTCCATTTTTCGCAGTGTTTCCTCATAAATGAGGTTTAGTCCGCTGCCGCCATCCATGAGGACTTTTGTCAGTCGAAAGCCGTCCACTATGGGACAAAGTACCAGTGCGGCTAGGGCTCTGGTTGTTCGGAATGTGGGCTCGTCGCTGGCATTGAAGGTAATAGCTGTGTCGCTCCATGGATTTGCTGTTGCTACTTGGTAGACTTCGGCGAGTTCGCGGATTGTTCGTTTTCGCATATTATTTGATGCGAAAGTCTCGAAGACTGTTGATACCGTGCTGGTATTCTTGGAGTGGTTTCCCGGAGCTAGAAGCTCTTCGCCACTTTTGGCCACCTGCCGTAATATCCAACATGCTCGAAGGCTATGTGTTGGGACGGCTCCCTCTGTACTATGAAGTTTACAGGGTCCATTGAGCCATCCCTCCAGTACGGTTCCGTTTCCCTTATTGGGTTTTCGTTTTTTCGTTTTTGCATCTGGGCCTGAGTGTAAGGCGCCCTTTTACTGCGGACTGGGTTTGGGGCCGGATTATCCCAAAATTGATTTTCGGTTTTCCGGAAACTCTCCATCGCACAGTACTTTCGTACAATGGATGCCAGATCGGTGAAGCGCGTAATTTTGCGACGATCAATGGCGTTTAGTATTCCCTTGTCCGTGCAGTTATTGCGGAAGATTGATATTGCGTTTTCCTCTCGGCAGTCCTTTATCCTGTCCATAACCAGGAGGAATCGGCCAAGATAGTGATGTCTTGTTTGATGAGGCTCTTGCCGTATTAGAGATAGATCGCATATGTCTGGGCGGGTGGGTGGAATAAAATCCGGATCCCTGCCCATCTTGAGGCTCAAAGGCCAAGGAGTTTCCGAATTCGGAAGTTTGGTTTGCTGGACGCAATCCAGTGAGTCCGGGGCGATGCATGATTTTAAGTTCAATGCTTGATCGAAGTCCGTCCCTCCGCGGGAATCCGGCATGAAGGGTTCGGGAATCCGGACATGAATTGTCTTCAACACTGGCAAAGAGTTGCCGTATTGCTCCTCTACCACTGCGACGTGGTGGGTGGCCTGGGAAGAGTTAATCTCTCTCGGATCGGTTTTAAGCCCAATCTGGTTGTAGTCCGTGGCGACTCCCGGGCGGCGATGCGATCCAAGAGCTCGTTAACGAGCGAGAGCTCTATTGGATCTAACTGCTCGGCAGCTTTAGGGCTGACGCGAAGATTGCTTCCGACGACTTGAGAAGTCATTGCGAAGCGGCGGCGGACAGCGGTCATGAGAAAACCACCAAGCCGGATAGTTTGGCCGGCGGCCAAGGCCCCTCCGGCAAAAACACCGTCTTTGAAGACGGGTGGAGGCATCCGCTCTATCGGTGACGACACAGAGGAACTCTCAATGAAAGCACCAATGTCGGTGTCAAAACCGGAGGATCTCGGGTAGGGGGTCCCGAGCTGTGCGTCTAGGCGGATGGTAACAAGAGACGAGGGACACGATGTTTTTACCTAGGTTCGGGCCCTCTCGATGGAGGTAAAACCCTACGTCCTGCTTGATTAATATTGTTGATATGGGTAGTACAAGAGTGGATCTACCACGAGATCAAGGAGGCTAAACCCTAGAAGCTAGCCTATGGTATGATTGTTGTAATGTATGTTGTCCTACGGACTAAAGCCCTCCGGTTTATATAGACACCGGAGGAGGCTTGGGTTACACAGAATCGGTCACAATGGTAGGAGATCTACATATCCGTATTGCCAAGCTTGCCTTCCACGCCAAGGAAAGTACCATCCGGACACGAGCAGGAGTCTTCAATCTTGTATCTTTGTAGTCTTGGAGTCCGGCGGATAATGATAGTCCGGCTGTCCGGACACCCCCTAGTCCAGGACTCCCTCACTTCTCCTTCTATTTCTTCGTCTTCTTCACCACCGGTTGTGCCTCCTCCTTCTTCTTCTCTTTCTTCTTCTGCTTCATCACCACCAACTGTGCCTTCTCCTTCTTCTCTTTCCTCTGCTTCTTCACCAATGGTTGTGCCCCCTCTTCATCCTCCTCATCCGACTTCACTGGGACATCCATGTCGGCAAACAACTCAAGGTTAATTGGCTTCTCCTTCACTCCTCCGATGGCAACCCATGCGACACGAGGGCGAGACAATACCTGCACCTTCGGGTCCTCCTCCGTGTCGATGGAAATGACAGGCACATTAGCAGGGGAGGATTGCAGATGAGGACTTGCTACTCGGTGTCAACACAGTCCGGCATGGCGGCCTTGACCACCACGCATGCATCTGCTGGATCTGCCAGGAACCTGCATTTCAAAAGGCAATACATGGTCCACCGGTTCCGCTGTCGAACATCTCCCGGAGATGGACTCCATCATGCACCAGACGATGATGGCAACTGCCGGCACACCCTTGCCCTCGCGGAAGACATGTTTCCCCTCATCATCCATGAACGTTGGCGTGAGGCCTCTCGCATGGCTGACGAGAGCGGGGACACTCTTGAACTGCTAGGTGAGCTCTTGGCCGATTGCTTTCCTCGTTGGATCGTTGCCGACCCAGTTCTCAACAGCCCTCTCCCAACCATTGGTAGACTTCGCCATCGGTGGCGGCGGCAGCGATGAGAGATGCGTCGGAGAGAGGCTGGAGGTGAGGTAGTTTTCTGTGTGATGTGACGGCTCATCAATGTGGTGGGAGGACGACGACATGGGTTTTCTAGAGACATGGGAAACCGAACGTGCGGCACCTTAAGTTGCGAATGGCCACCACGACCAGCGGCGAGGGTAGGGCAATGTTACGGAAAGAATGAGCCAAACAATGCGCTTCCGACCGTCCGTTAATGGCGCACCATCACTGCTGTCGACCCGCGAGGGATCAGCCATGTCAAAACGAGATGATTTTTTTACTTAGTGTTTTTTGTCACTGTCGAAATTTTGGATCGGTGCAAAATGTCATGAATCGTAAAGTGGTAATTTTTCGCTAATCATGACATGAATATGATGGTTCTGTGCATTTAATTGCGAAACCCAGCATCTGCGAGGTGTTGAACCGATGCCGCTTCAGTGGTGGTTATAACCCAAATCTAGCCTCTTGTTTAGACCCCAGCATCCTAACATCAATGTACGTGTGTAGAAGCAGCGATTCCTTCTTTACTAAGATGTTGTCTTTGAGTACTATAATGTTCTAATAGATTTCGTAGATCTGACAGTGGTTTTCTTTTGTCATGTATTGGTTTGTGGTAGAGTTTGGAGATGTTGGGCACTGTCATGAGAACATATGCTGGGTTCTTTTTTTAAAGCTCATTACGTTGGCCTTAAGATTAGCACCATTTCAAGCGCTCGACTCAGCCGCCGCTAGGGTTTTTCCTGCCTCTCGATGGCGCCGATGTCGGTCTGCCTCGTTTTTAGTGGTCTTAGGGCCATTGAGGGGTGGTGCATCCGGGCCCTTGCTGACGGGAGGCTTCGTTTTTTTGGTGCTTTTCTGAGTTTTCTTAGGGTTTGTGCCCTTCTCAAAGAAAGGAGGCGGCGGCAGCTATCTGAAGATGGAATAAGATTTTCCCGCCTAACCCCCCCCCCCCCCGCCCGCCCTCGGTGGAGCTTCTACCATCACCGGAGGGTCTGTGGAGGTTTGCCTCCGGCGAATCTCGCGGGACTCGGTCGGCGTTTTTCTTCAGTGGATCCACATGGATCCGGTATTTGTTCGTCCGTCTTCATGTGTCTACAGTCTTCCTATCTAAGTTTCTTTTTAACGGCGACAGTTGCTGTTCAGGGGCGATGACAGTGGCGCACCTTCGGCTCGCTTTTTCAGTGCTTATAGTCGTCGCTAGATGGTCTACGGATCAGGATATAATTCTTATTATTTTTGGTATTTGTTGTGGTATCATGACTGATGATAAATAGTTTGAAAATTTTACCGCAAAAAAAAAGACATGGTTTTGTACATACAAGAATGAGGTTAAGCTTAACCTTCTCTTTGAAAAAGAATCTTTGGAAATTAGTGGTCCAACATATATATGTTCAAAACTAGTGCGATCATTTGCCGTTCAAACGAGTTCTAAGAAATAACTGATGCCATTTCAATTTCCGTACCGGACAAAATCTGAACTTCACCAATTAAAACTTGGAACCTTGTGGTCAGACTTATCTGGGGTGTAGACGCGTAAGACTATTAGAGCATCTACAGCCGGATGCCTCAAACCATCCCTCATACGTCCGCGGACCCGGTCAGTGACCGGACATGGAATAGAAGGAAAAAATGTAACCCAATAGGACCCCTTATATCATCCTTATAAGCCCGGACGGTCCGCGAACCCTCATATTCATCTCAAGTATGAGGAGGATATGAGGGCTCACGGACGTGCCCAGGCACGTCCGGGCATTCCGTCACGTAGGACGCGGCCCCACTCCGGACCATCTTTTCTCTTTCTTCATTCATTTTTTTATTTCTCTCTCTTCATCTCCATCAATTATGTGCAAGTGACCGGACATATGAGAAGAGAAATGAGAAGTGTGGCTGCATAGACGGATAAATAAGCGCTTAATGACCGGACACATCCGCGGGTGTTTAAGGGGTTATTTATATTTGCTATGTCCGATTGTAGATGCTCTTAGTGGACGAAACAGTGTAAGATCATCCGGTGCCTTTCCCATTTGGGTGCAGCATCTTTTTTTTTTGACAGCCTTGGACTAGACTCCACTCGACCTCTTTTTCAAGAAAAGCACCAAATTGGTAACCAAGTTCAGACAGAGAAAAAAGGAAAAAAAACTCAGAGCACTCATCGAGTAGGCTGGCTCTGTTCCAATAGGCCATGTTGAGCCAGTGACACTGCAAAATCACTAATTAAGGAGTATTCTTTGTGGAGATCATTCCAACTTTCTCAGGTTGCTACAAGTGGCGCGTTGCATGTGTGCCACTTGTCGCAACCTGGAAGTTTTCCCTTTTTTTCGTAGATCTGTTTATTCAAAATGTTTTATCTCTTAAACCGTGCGTCCAAATCTTGAACCGCTTTCGCCGTTGGATTCCTCGCATCAAGATCTTCAAAACTAGATCCCATGTTGATAGGTTTTGACGAAAAAAAAACACAAAGAAACAGGACGAAAAAACCGAACCGGGAACACGGTTTTTTTTCCTTTCCAAAAGAGGCACGCTCGTGCATCTGACGAAATCACAATTGTGCCTCTCACGGAAGCAAAACTGTGCCTCTCGTGAAAGAAAAAAACTAGAAAACATGTTTTTTTCTTTCCGAAAGAGGCACGCCCGTGCCTCTCACGAAAGCACAACCGTGCCTCTTGCGGAAGCAAAACCGTGCCTCTCGCTAAAGAAAAAAAAACAGAAAACAAGTTTTTTCCCTTTCCGAAAGAGGCACGCCCGTGCCTCTCGCAAAAGCACAACCGTGCCTCTCGCGGAAGCAAAACCGTGCCTCTCGTGAAAGAAAAAAAACAAAAAAATGACTATTTCCTTTCCGAAAGAGGCATGCCCGTGCCTCTCGCGAAAGCACAACTGTGTCTCTCACGGAAGCAAAATCGTGCCTCTCGTGAAAGAAAAAAAAAACGCGTTTTTTTCCTTTCCGAAAGAGGCACGCCCGTGCCTCTCACGAAAGCACAACTGTGCCTCTCGCGGAAGCAAAACCGTGCCTCTCGTGAAAGAAAAAAAACAAAAAAGATTTTTTTTTCTTTCCGAAAGAGGCACGCCCGTGCCTCTCGCGAAAGCACAACCGTGCCTCTCACAGAAGCAAAACCGTGCCTCTCGCGAAAGAAAAAAAATGGAAAACACAATTTTTTTCCATTTCCAAGAGGCACGGCCGTGCCTCTCGCGAAAGCACAACCGTGCCTCTCGCGAAAACAAAACCGTGATTCTCGTGAAAAAAATGCAATTTTTTGCGCAAAAATTTTTTTTTTTAAAAAAAAGAATTGATCGAAAAGCTAGGGAAGACTGGTAGAAAACGAAAACGTAAAAAAAAACCCAGCAAAAACGTTTAAAAAGCCGAAAACGTGTGCGTAAAAATAAAAAATAAAATCCAGAGGGAGTGCGACACATGGCGAATGGCTGTGGGCGCGCTAAGTGACGCTGATCGTTGCGAGGCTCCTGAAGGAGCGCTCGTTAATTAGTTGCTCCCGTGACAGTGTGGCCGCATTTCCTTTTTTTCTGAGAATCATGTGCCTGCATTTCCTATTTGGCGCCTGTTGTGGCGCCCGTTATAGCAGATGGGCCGGCCCATATAAACAGTTATGCGCGAAAGGAAGCTCAAGCGGGGAAGCTCGCTCCAGGTTCTTTTTCCTTGTTTTGGGAAGCTTCTAGTAGCTTCCAGACGTTTTTTTCCTGCTGGTTTTATGTGTTTGTTTGGCCGATTTCTCTTAGTTTTTTTATTTTATTTTTCTTATTTACATTTTTTGTCGCTTTTCTTTATTTTTTCAAATCATGAACATTTTCAAAATTCATGAACTTTCATAAATTCTAGAATTTTCTATAATAGTCCTCGAACGTTTTTTTTAAAATTCATGAACTTTTTCAGATTGATGATATTTTTTAGACGCGCGGACTATGTTCAAATTCATCAATTTTTTAGAGTAGTGAACTTCTTTTAGATGCATTAACTTTTTCAGTTCACGAACCTTTTTGCATTCGTGATTATTTTTAAATTTAAAATTGTGAGTTTTTAAAATTCATGATTTTTTTGAATTCGCAAACTTTTTAAAAATTCGGAATCATGATTTTTCTCTCCAAATGTATGAAACCTTTTCATTTTCATGAACTTTCTTCAAAAAATTAAATGGTCAAACTGGTCAATGGGTTCATAACCTAACGGTCAAATAAAAAAACTGACGAAGCACGCCCAAGCGAGCAATGGGCCGCGGAACACCACATGAATGTGGCGAGGCTTAACTAATTCTCATCCAGATAAGAATTAGTAAATCTGATTAATTTATCCATCAAAATCACAATTTAGGGTCGATCACATAACGAACCAACCTGTGGTTGAGATGGTTAGGTGCATAGTGATATCTCTAGCCCACCAGGGTTCAAGTCCTGATGCTCGCATTTATCCTGAATTTATTTCAGGATTTCCGACGATACACTTTCAATGAGAGGAGACGTTTCCGTCAACTACGAGGCACCTACGGTGACTTCATAGAATCTCAAGATAATATGCCGGCTCATTCTCTTGAAGGTGCTCATAGGGGTAGGGTGTGCGTTTGTGCATTCATGTGAGTGAGTGTATGCGCGTTTATATAAGCGCTTGGGTTTCTATGTGTTAAAAAAAAGGTAGGTCACATAGATGGTAGTACACTCACAGTGCTAGTAATAATAATTAAATTAAGTGTAGAACGAGATACATTTTTTGGAGAGATAGAACAAGATAAACTATAGCTATGGATTTCGTGAAAAAGAAAAAGAAAACACTGCTCCGTTTCAGCCTACAATGCATGCATCAACCTCCGTCGTCCGCAGATCAAACCCCTGCGTGCCTGCGTCTGCAAAATAGAAACAAAACTTAATAAGAAGAAGAAAGAAGAAAAGGAGCAAGTATATCGGTCGTCGCAGACTCACACCGCTTGCGTGTTCCTACTTACGATTACGATCAGAGCGGTGTGGGATACTCTATGCAATAATACTACACGTACAGGATGATTCATACAAAGCTTTACATGATGACAACGTGGCCTAATCTAATTGCTCTCCCCCTGATTTTCAGGGTGGGGCCGTCCCCTTAATCAAATTCTAACCAATCACAGCCAACGAGCCTGTAAATCCTCCGTACAACGCCCGTACGATCTAGCATTGCTCTACTCTATGTTTTCACAATGTGAGTGCGTAATTCTGAAGGGAGAGGAGAGCGATATTTTTTTTTTTACCATGAGAGAAGTTAGTTGCCGTCAGCTTCGTCCCGATTCTCGATCTTCATCTTCTTGTGTCCCAGGCTGCAACATGAGATCTTCTCCATCCTCTTCTCCTCGACGTTGAGCTTCTCCATCTGCACGCGCTCATACACCTCCGCAAGCTTCATCACCACCGCCCCCGGACAGCACCTCGCTCTCCCAACCAACTCGCAACCACACCCAACCACCTCCTCATTCTTGACGGTCGCCGGCATCGTTGCTGGGAAGCCGGGACTCGTCTCCTCCTCCACCTCCTCCTCCTCTTTCTCCTCATTCTTGACGGTCGCCGGCATCGTTGCTGGGAAGCCGGGACTCGTCTCCTCCTCCACCTCCTCCTCCTCTTTCTTGACGGACGATGCCGTCGGCGTCTTGGCGGCCTCCTCCTTCTTGACGGACGGTGCCGCCGGCGCCTTGGCGGCCTTCTCCTTCTTGACGGATGCCGCCGGCGTCTTGGCGGCGAAGCCAGGGGGCGAGGCGGCCAGGAAGGCCCGGAGCCGGGCGAAGTGGCGCCACCCCGACGTCGGCCGCCCCTTTGCGAGCTCCTTCATGTACTGGTCCTTGAGTGTGTAGACGCGCTTCTGGCACTGGACGAGGCTGCGGTTGAAGCGGCCGCCTTCGGCGGCGCGCTGGGCGTTGACGGCGCTGCACACGACGCGCCAGTCCTCCACGGCGAGGGGGTCTGGGCTGCGGCGGAGGTGCAGCGGGCCCCAGGCGTCCACCAGAGCCGACGTCTCGCCGTCGCTCCATGGCCCGTGGGCGCCCGGGCTCGCTTTGCTGCTGGGCATGTCAGGCGAACTGAACTGAGACGAGGCTGCTGCACTGTGTTAGGGAGATTGTTTGCGTTGTGACTGTGGCTGTGAAGTGCAATTGATCAAGGCCTGCTCTTATGTAAAGCAGCTGCGTACTGAACCAAATGCAGCCACTGAACAACAAGCCGGGAGGCAAAACTCATGAGCGAAGGCTCTACATGAATCATCCGTGACCGCTGAATCTAGAAGGTCGATGTGTGACTTGTGAGTACAATATGTCTTCTGAACGTAAAGTGGTGAGGTGCCATGTCGCATATGATTTCCAAACTGAAATGGGCTACGTGTAGAAGAACCAGTCGGTAGAACATGCAGCAAGGGCCTCCATCAACCACTAGTGCATCTTATTCTCACCTGAATGTACGATGCACAAGCCCCTCGTTCTTGGAACGGCCATGCCTTTCTCAGTGTAACCACGCGTTTAGGTGTGTAGTGTTACATAGCGATAATCCTACACCTACGTAAACAATTACGTGATGCTACGTAAACTACCTAATCTAAACCTCTCTGCCCCCCTGATTTTAGTGGGGGTGGGCCCCTTCCTCTCTTCCTTCCCAATCCTGACTTGCCACGTTTGCTATTACATAAAATACGTAAAAACAGTTACGTAGATGTAGCATTGCTCCAAATATATAATTACTATCTTTTTTTAGACTAGTAATTTTGGACGGAGAGAGTATTAAACAATTTTTAAAGAAGGGAGGAAAAATGAAACTATAGTATCAAAGCAGGTACTTGGATGGATCGACCCCATATCCTGGCCCTATAAACCATTTCTTGCGTCCCAAAATAAGTGATGTGAATTTAGTTTAGATAGTACTCCCTCCGTCCCTTAATATAAGAGTGCTTTTTATACTAGTGTAGTGTCAAAAACGCTCTTATATTATGGGACGGAGGGAGTAGTAACTAATTCGCCCCTTATAAAGTGAAGCTGTGGTATTACATGCAAATCATTTTTACTGAACAAGGTCAGTTGAACAAGACTGAATCTAGTTGGATTGTAATGAGCGAACTTTTACATCGCTAGCCAAAATTTAATCATAATGACACGTTTGAGTATCATCTGCATCTACATATATACTTCAGTAAAATATATCATCCAAAAGTTTATTTGTGCAGTTTGCATTGAAAGGACAAAGGGTTTGTTTGGTTCGAGTTCTGGCCGTCGTGCCTGGAAAAAGTCGGTGCCTGGGACGGGCCTGAGAGCACCGGCGTATTATGCCTAGGTAGGCAAGCATGAGAGAAGAACGTTTAGTTGATGCCTTGGCCTGAAAAAGCATTAGAGAATTTTTATAGGGTCAACAATATGTACAGTTGTGGAGCCTACTGGCCTAAAACTAATCCACAACCAGGCATGCTTTAGGCTTGTGAAATAGGTGGCCTGGCCTCAGGCTAATGGTGGTGCCTGGATTGACCCAGGCTAATGGTGGTGACGGGCTTTTCCAGGCCAGGCATGCTATCAAACGCTGAGGATACCCAGGCAGGTTCCAGGGACGCTCTTGGACAAGCCTGAGTTCGCGAGAAAGTCATCCAAACTGACCCAAACTCCATATGGCATGCCTCACACCTCTGAAGTGTGGTTCACTCCATCTATATGAGTCTGCATCTTTTCTCCTCAGCACCACCGGTGCCCATATTATCTCAAAAACTAAAATATGCAAACTATTTGGGGAATAATTTAAAGAACCAGTGTCAACACAATGTCAAACAGTACCAAATTTGACCAATTGGTACCAATAGCAAGCAAACTTTGAGCCGCAATCAATATGACAAAAGAAACACCAAACCAATGACCGGCATAAGGATTTACATGGAAAACCCTTGGGGGGGACCACTAGCACGGTGAGCAATCTTTTGCTATAGAGATGATGCGTGTATAAGATGGAAGCCAACAAACAGAAAGGCTCAAAATCTTCAATTTTAGCACTCGGATTTGGATGGATTGTAGATCAAATGAACTCATTTCTCTCCCTATTCTAGAACTCTCAATAACATATACGGTTAACTCTTGGAGTGCGGCTAATCTGCACCCGGGCTCATCTGCACCCACGCTTAGAAAAAAATTCAAAAAAAATACTAAAAAAATTCAAAAAATTCCAAATTTTTTTGTGGTGGTAGATAATTTGACGCGTGAGGTGCGCACCAAAAATCAGCTCATTTGAGCATCTGAGCAGCTCTCGGCAAAAAAGACAAAATCAGGGTCTGTAAAAATGTAAACTGTTCATGCATTGTTTTGACCCGATTTGTCTTTTTTGCCGAGAGTTGCTCAGATGTCCAAATGAGTTGAATTTTGGGGCGCACCTCACGCGTCAAATTATCTACCACCACAAAAAAGTTTGGAATTTTTTGAATTTTTCTAGTATTTTTTTCGAATTTTTTGCTGAGAGGGAGCAGATGAGCCTGGGCACCGTTTTGAGTTTTCCTAACTCTTGTCACTATTCTCGGGTTGGGAAGAGAAATATATAAATTAAGTTTACAGAGAGCCCCCTCGACTCGCCGACAATCTCACACATCTAAGTTTCAGGCTAATTTCCATGTGCAGTAACCTAGCCACCGTGTTTCTAGATTCGTGTGATAAGAGCTGCATATATCACAATTCTCTACCTCGACGATAATTGAACCATCCATCAAAGGCATCAACTTGATGCCAAAAGTACAATCTCCAAATGATTCATCTCAAAGTGAAAATATCAACAAGTAACAAAAAAACCACCACCACTAGTGTTCCACAACATGCATGTTTGTTGATTTATCTTTTTATTTCAGTCTCGAGGTACAAGGTCTTTTTTTCTCACATGTAGCCTAATGAAGAAGTTGCACGCATCAATATGCTTGGTTCTTTCATTAAAAATCATCTGAATCCCACTTTGACTATCACAAAACACAACACAATCAAGTTTCTCTATTCCCAAACGATCAAGAAAACCATGCATCAAAATTTCTCCATTCATCATCTTTCTTAATGACATAAACTGAGCTTCCGCTGATGAGAAGCACATATAGTCTGCAATGTTGCCCTCCAACTAACACAAGACCCAAAACGTTGAAACACATAACTGGTGCGGAAACGCGTCTCATTAAAATCACTAGGATGATCATAATCTGAATAAGCGAGGATGACATCATTCTCGTTGATGTCCCATCCCACCCACCCCGTGCACGCATGGTATGACTCCTATGACGACGAAGAGGATGCCATCACCCACCTTGCCTCGTCCTCCTTGTCCTTGTCGTCCATGTTGTCATCCCAGACCAGTCCAAGCCTGGGAATCCTATCGGCTTGTGCTTGAGCTCTCCGCCCGCAAAGTGGAGGACCGCCACGTCCAAGAGGAGGAGTGTTGTCGGCGCGTCGCTGCCCCCGTAGACGGGTGGACGAGCAGCAACTGCAGCTCTAGCTCGTCGCTCCTCGCTCCCTTGAGGAGGTCGAGTGCCAAGCCGGAGATCCAGTGCCGTTGGGTCGCTGGCGAGCCATCCGACTCCTACGACGGTGTCAATGATGCGCTCCTCTCCTCCAACCAATACAAAAAATCTCGAGTATCTACATTCTATCTTTATTAGCTACGCAAATTTCGTGTAATGACATTTTTAGTCGCAAATTATACGTAAATGCGGCAAATTTCGTCGCCTATTTTAGGAACTAGCTGTTTCAAAGTATTTTTAATGTTTGATTTACTTTTATTCATTGTTTTAATGGTTAAAATTGACACCATACATTTCAAATAAATGTAAAATAATTATAAAATAAAGAATTATGAAGGCTGCTGTTTAAGGATACTGTGTTTGCATGCAGTCCCAACAACCTCTACAAAATTACAAAGTGCGTCCAGCATGCATGTGCCAGTTTTGTAGGCAGTAGGCCTACCTACAATCGGGATTGCTAAATTTCAATCCACTGAGATTTAAGGAAGTCGTAGTAAATGCTAAATCTGTGAGATCTTACGTGAAGATTCGTGCAAAGTTTCCTTTTAATTTTTTCCTTTTGTTGGGAATTAGCACATAAATGCACTTGTGGTTAACTAAAAACTGCAGCGGAAACATAATAATCTCAGCACCACATCATGCACTAACTTAAAGTTCGTTGCTTAGCACGGAAGAAAACATATGCAACAACATATATGAAGAGAAAACTAGTTACTTAGCAAACAAGACGCTCATGTGTTGAGTGTCTTGTGGTAGGAGTAACTTTCTAGACAACAACAAGCATCTATAGAAAGACACCAGATTATTACATAGAAAACCCCCTAACTGGAGGGAAAACCATGGGTCGAAGCCACCTGAATTCTCTTCCACTATTATCAAATGTGGGATATAACAAGTTCTTCTCTAAATAGTACTAGAGGATCTCATACATCAAAATTACTGAATTTTGAATGAGCACAACAAGATTTGAGGGCTCAAGAGCTAGGAATTGGAAACATCTCACCAAAGATGGTGAAACGGGAGTTTGAAGGAGAAAAGGTTGTGGATCTGGGCCATCACAACCTTGGGGAGGAGCTCCTTTTGCTTCTTCTTTCAATCTTCATCTCTTTCTCTTTCTCTCTTCTTCTCCAATGGAGGCTGGACTGATTTTCGTCACACTTAATGGTGACTGCTAGATGGAGGGTAAACCATCCTCATTTTCTCACGTGCTAAGTCCAAAATAATCCTAGGTCGTAACCCTAATGGGTAGTGGGATTTTGCATCTTTTTGGCTGCCTAAAGGGCTTTAAATGGTCATCTTCTTACAGCCCACATGAGAATGATATCCCAACACTTTTATATGTTGTGTCACTTGACTGAAACTTGATTACATCTTACTACCACCGTCCTAGTTTATCTCTTCGTATTCTATGCCAAATTTAAATCTTAATTTTAACTAACAAAACGTTAGTGTATTCGTACAAAATAATATTATTGAAAACTATGTTCAAATACGAATCCAACGATATAATTTTTGTTGACATGCATTAATATTTGTTGTTAGTTAAATAATTAGTCAAGTCTAGTACAGAATACGAAACGGACAAATAAAACAGGATGAAGGTAGAACTTGAGATGTAAATCTAGTCACACCCATCTGCAATTCATGCCCCCTATACGGAAAAGAAAAATCCGGTATCGACGATTCCCCTACAGAGTGCCGTAATTTAGCAGGTAAATGCTCTGCTGTTTGTCGTCACTAATTCAGCAGCACAGTGTTGGTTCCTCCTGTCGGTAAATCAGCGACTCGTGGCTCGGAATAATAGTGGCACGTTACAGCGAACACGCAACAAAAAACAACAGTAAATCATCTAAAAAAACTGTGAACGGTAAACAAACACGTACGTATGATCGATCGAGCACATCAGCAAATACCCAAGCGCGCGCGCAGTGCGGCACGATCGACCGCGCCCGGCACGTACTTTCCGATCACTTGGACACCCTCTTCTTCCACAGGTCGGCGAGAAGCCGCACGGCGCCGCCGGCCGGCTTCCTCTTCACACCGGAGGCCCCATCTCCCGCGTCCCGCTGCTTGTCCTCGTCCGTCTCCTCCGTGCCAACGTGCTGACCCGCGCCGCCGAGGACCGCCGCGGCCTCCTCGGCCGCCTTGCGCCACTGCTCGCTCTGGACGCGGATGCGGCGCGCCTCGGCCTCCAGCGCCTCCCGCGCGCGCTCCGACTCCCTCAGCCGCTCGCCCAGCCGGGCCTCACGCGCCGCGCTGTCCATCAGCGCGCGCTCGGCTTCCCTCGCCTTCGCGGCCGTCGTCTTCCTGTCGGCCTCGGCGGCGTCGGAGGCCGTCTTCGTCAGCTCGGCGTTCTCGGCTCTGAGAGCGGCGAACTCGGCGTCCTTCGCGACCAGCTCTGCCACCAGCGTGCCGATGTTCGCGTCCTTCGCCGTCAGCTCCAATTTCTGCGCGTCGACCTCCATGTCCTGCAGCATCAGCTTCGCCCTCAGCTCGTACACCTCCCTGTCTTTCGCCACAAGCTTGCTCCACAGCTGGTCGGCCTCCGGGTTCCCCTCGTTGCCACCACCGTCGTCTCCAACGACGGCCATATTATTGTTCACCTCGTCGCCATTATCGGTCGTCTTCTCGGCCACCTCCTCAACCCGGGACTCATTTTCCTCGCGCTCGACCATGCCTCCTCTCTCCTCGCTGTCACCATTTGCAACGTCGTCTGCGACAACTTCTGCCTCCTCCTCCTCCCGCTGCTGCTTCTGTTCTGGCGGCCGCGCATTGGTATCCTGTTCGACCGGCGCCGGAGCGGCGGCTTCCCTCTTCTTCGCGTTCGCGGCGAACCGCTTCTTGGCCTCGGCGAACGCGCCGCGCGCGTCCTTCCTGGCCTTCTCGGCGGCCGCGAGCTGCTCCCGCATCGCCGCAAGCTGGTCGTGCGCCTTCCCCAGCTTGGCCTGCAGCTCCGCCGCCCGCGGCCCTGCACCACCGCCACCAGCAGCGACCGCACCTGCGGGTTTCTTCTGCAAACCCACCACCATGCAGTGCAAAGTTGTATCATGTCAGGTGTCATGTCTCTAGCTGTACGTACAGGGTGTAAATGCAGTGATCAGTTCGCGCGCGAGAACGTGCTTACCTCGTGCAGTGGGCTGCGGGGCGCCGCCCCTCGGCCGACGCCGGCACCACGGGGACGCACGCCGCCACTCGCCACCGCGCCCACGGCCACCGTCGCCGTCCTCGGGCGCGTGGGCACGCGAGTAGCGGGCCGGTGCGGCAGCTCAGACATGGCCCTGAAGTGAAGTTCGATCAGTGAGGGCACAAACTTGAAGCAGTTAAACATGACATTACCACGAGACACATTCAGATCAGGTTAGCAGTGCTCGATCAATACCTGGGCCGTGACATGCGGCTGCTGCTGTCCGAGTCCTCGAACTTGCTCGCCTTCTTGGCGGCCCCCGCGCGCCCGAGCATCGGAACCAACCGGAGCTTCTCTCTGTCGAAACAAGCTAGATAGAACGATGGTTTCTGAAAACAGAATGCAACTTCAAACTCGGAATTATAATCGCTCAAGGACCGGGCGTTGGGGACGTACGTTTTGGTTGGATTGCAAATCTCATTTGGGCACTAATTGATGTAGGTAACGTGGACATTCTCCGGATTATCGCTGTGATTGAGAACTTGGAACTGCATGCTTAATCTTGTTTCAGCGTCAAGGTTCTTGACTTGTACTAGCACAGTGGGTGCCTTCCTTTTCCTCTTTCTTCTTAGGGATATAACAATCCAGTTAGATTGTCATCATCAACAGTAAGAAGTTGATCTGCCTCCCTCCATCGACTTCTTGGATTCCTCATCCGTACTTGCATTCAACCCTGCCAGTTTCAGAAAGATATATCCAGTACACTCTGTTCGTCACCACGATGCTATTGTGTTTTTGATGGTCTTCTTCGCAGAAAAATGTAAAAAATTACGAGATACTAGAATTCAGGAACCGAGTTCTTTATCTTGACCGGCCGGAGTGATGGGAGTTGTAACCTGCGTCGGCACGTACGAAGGTGCACTCACTGCACGGGGACGTGAGTAGCTTCTAAGTTTGCACTTGGCGTCTTGCTTCATCGCGCAGCTATATGGAAACCTCTCCGTATGCATATAGCGGCGGGTACATGCGGGAAATGAAGATTAGGAATCACGTCGTTTTTTCTTTACTAATAATTGTCCGTTGCAAACGGAGCTTAAATAGTCTAGTATTTTTTTTATAACACACATTATATAAAATATATATAGTAAATGCAGGACAAACACATGTAGAGACTGCTAGACAAATTAGACGAAGATATATGTCCCGAAAATTATGTTGTGGCCACCGACAGTCACCTGGTCGTGTCCTCCGGGTCCACCAGGGCTGGATGGAGATGCAGGTGTGGACACTTCCTACCATGGAGATGCGGACCCAAACTTCATGACAGATGTCGGGCTAGGACTAGTTGGTGCCTTTCCTCTTTCTACCGTGGTTGGTGCGCTGTGATGTGGGCGGTTGGCGGTGTCTCAGGCCTTGGATGCCGAGGCGGCGGCCCCAAAGGATGGTCTGCATGGTTGGCGCTCCAGCGCGCCATGGCGGCGATGGTGGCTATGCCTTTTGGTCGTGTCGGCGGCAAGGGGCGTAGCGAAGGGTGGCTCGGGCTCGTTCTCTGTCATCACAATGACGATGCCCATATACGAATATGTAAGCTTGGGCTCGTCGCGACTGTTTTGAGTGCCTCATGGTGGCACGGGTGAGCTGACGAGCGAAATCTCTGCGCTTTGGCGTTGATGGAAAGCGATGCCCATGGGTGCTGTTACCCTCTTGAGGATGTTATTGTGGTTCTCATCTTCATGGCAAGGGTCCGGATGAAGAACCTAATCTATCTCGGGCTCGGCAACGGCGATGCTTCTCGTTGTTTTCCTTCTTGAGGGTGTTGTCTTGGAGCTTAGGTGTCATAGGGCATGTTGTAATGTTGTATTTAGCTCATCCTGTATTTTCTTTTGGCAATGTAGGCATGTGCATTTGTATTGTCTAGTTATCCGAGATCATATCTTGTGAGGATTCATAAACCTAGAAGCACAATGGTGTCATCAATTAATTTTATTGCCTCCTTTTAAACACTATGGATATGAGTTCTAGCAATCAGTTCAATGTAACCCTAGATGCATATTCATATTTTTGCGCTCCCCAAGGGATCTGCGTGGCCAAAGTGGTGCCAAGATCCTACAAACCCCCATGGACCTGTATTGCCTCCACCTATTTCTATCGCTTTCTTTTTTTGATTTAATCCTTTGATTTTTTTCCTCTGTTGAAGTTGCAGGTCCATGGATCTGGAAGTATGTCTATTGATGGTTGTAATCCATGAAAGGTGTCATTATGAGCTAAAAAGAATTGATTGTTGAGCATTTAACTTTGAAAACAGTAGTTTACTGACCTTGCATGCCCTACTAAACCAAGCTATTTATCTTTGAAAACTTGCAATCACATATGCTCGGTTTGAAAGATACTACTAATATGGGATTTTCCAATAATTTTGATGCATGAATGTCATTCGAAGTTTAGCGATTCTATGTACAGAAGGAATAACATTGTTCGTAGGTTAAATTCACTGACTCATGTATAATGTGGGATTAAAGTTGATTTATTGGATGACTACAAAAGATTCAAAGAGATACAAGGTATATAAAACATTTTTTTGTTATTTCCTAATAATTATGTGTGATTTCACTTTCATCTCTTCAAGTGAAAAATCCCATCACCCTTGATAGTCCAGGATTAAAAATGAATTGGAATGTTAGAGCAGGGTGATGAATCTGCGTATGCTCGGTAGTGTTAATGTCCCTCGTTACAATTACTATGTTGTAATTGTGATTTTCTGATGTCTGGAAATTTTATTTTTATTATTTTTATCCATTTTGTTTTTGAATACATTCCTTGCATACTCTGGTGCAATCAACGTCTAACATTCCGTACTAAAATAATTATCCGGTTGTAGTCTTAACTATCAATTTAATTATTACAGACCAGTATATATGTTTGTCTATGTTGATTTATGTCTCTTGTATCTTGTCTCCATATATTTACGAAAATTACCACTAATTTATCAGAAAAATATATGGGCACAATACCTTGTGCCATCAACGATCTAATTATACTTAGCAACCACAATGTTAAATATTTGAATTGGAATTACGTGGTAAATTAAATTGTTCACACAAAACCTTATGATTGACAAATATCTTTTTGACGCATGTTTCCATTCATTTAATACACTTAGCAAAATTAACCACGTAGATACCATGCAGAATATTTAGGTTTATCGTTACTCTTTATATAGCTTTATCATCTATTACTACAAACACATTTGCATTGAGTTTAGACTATGTTTTGTTAAAACATTTGAATTATAAATACATGTTTGTTTATCCAATGTGTGGTGTGAAATAGAAAGGAAAAAATAGCATGACTCTACATGAATGCCACTAAGATGGATAATACATGTGTTTGAGTGTTTTTTCATCTATTTATATCCTTAGATATGTGTGTTTGCAGAGAGCTCCAAAACATATGGTTAATAATTATTTTGATAGAGTTTTCTAGAGTTACGCTGGTCTATCTTAGGTATAAGCAAAAGAAGATATATAATAGTTAGAGGAAATGCCTGTGAAGAGTTTCTTCTCAATAAGTTTCTTGTTCTTTCATTGTCAATTAGACTTTAATGTTTCGATTCATTTAACACTGAATTGAAAAAACACATGTGCTTGTATTTGTGACTTAATTCTTGTCCCTATTGTGTAAGAGGCATGCAAATTTGCGTATTTTTTTCCTTTATTGCATCTATAGTTTGCATAAATATTTTGAATTCATCTTGAAAATGGCAGTTACTTTCACCTCCTATGATGTTCAAAACCAACATAGCCAAGCATGTGGATTTACACACTAGTTTGGAATACATATATCTTATCATGGGTGTTGATTACAAAAAGTTCCATACCGCCTCGACCTAGTACAACACAATCAAATATTTTTCACATCCATGGATGGGATTGCCTCTATAGAAGAGGGGATTTATCAGGCATTCTTATTAACCACTGGCGATCTCTATGGTTGAGACTGATGAAGGAGTCTTCGCCACTACCCCATCTCACCATGGTCCTTGTAAGACGACAAAGGGACAAAAGGGTGACTCAGGAGGGAAGCCAAGAGCCTGTCCCGAAGGCACTCATCCCACCAAGTGATGATTGGCGATGGCGGCTAATTTGTTTGCCGTTACATGAGCAGTTGTTGACAACTTTCCTTTTCATCAGAATTACCTCGCAGCTCCTTTCCTTTTCTCAAAATACCAATTTTGTTGACAAGGTATTGGCCAACCATATATAAAGATTTTAAAAAATAAATTGAGGAAGGAAGATATTAAAATTTTCTATAAAGAGAAATCTTCACTCCCAAAGCCAAGTCACTTGCCATTTCAACTACAAATTTCAAAAACTTACTTTTCTCCAAGGAGCCGAAGCTATCTATTAATCAAACAACATCATTACAATAAAACACCTAACATAAGAAGGAAATATAATCTAGTCATTGGGGAATCCTTCATCCTCTTGATCCCACACATGCCTTTGGCGCACCGATGTTGCTAGCGAAAAAAAGTGTAGTATCCACACAGTCAGTCGGGAAGTCACTGATCTCCATCGGGAAGTGCAAGCCATGTCAATCACGAAGAGTCCACGGCCTGAAGAAGAAGATCACATTTGGTTGATTAAAATTAGGCGCCTCCCTAGTCGGAAAATCAAATCGACGGGTCCTCTTTCTAAATATATTTGATTAGGAACTCTTATATGTCCAAGGTGAATATGGAAGTTCTTTCACAGGTTTTCCCGTTGTTTCTGAAGCAATACTGAACTGAGAATGACCCAAGCAACCCCCTACTTCCACATAGAGAAAGGCAAACCCAACGAGTCGATCTTGTCACTAGATTTGATGGCGCATGCACCGCCAAAGCCGGAGGGGACTTCAATAAACATCGCCATCAGAAGGGCCAAACTCGTGAAAAATGAATACCTACTTGTCCACCCAATTTTGGCATTATATCAATGGTGCACGGATCGTTAGGTCTAGAGAATAAGCCGGAGGCACCATTGTTTAACACCGCTGTCACCATCGTTAGAAGGGCCGAAGTGAAGAACAAGCCGATGCATACCTGATTCTCCAAGACGGAGGAAACTACGGCTTCCTGCTAGTAGACCGGAGCCTCATTACACACCACCACCGGCAGAGGACGAGGAGGCCGATGATCTACCAGTGGAGGAAGAACCCTAGATTGCCAAATTAGAAAGACTTTCAACTAAATATGAATCAGTATCAATCAGACTCATCAACAATTGAAAGTAAAACCTTATACATCACATAATCTAGCTTCCGAAGTAGAAAACGTGATCTTTTAGTATCCAAATAGAAAAACAAATCTTAGTTACCGCTTGCTACGTCTTGAGCTTGCGTTGGTTTTCCTTGAAGAAGAAAGGGTGATGCAGCAGAGTAGCGTAAGTATTTCCCTCAGTTTTTGAGAACCAAGGTATCAATCCAGTAGGAGGCTCCTCAAAAGTCCCACGCACCTACACAAACAAATAAAGAACTCGCAACCAACACAATAAAGGGGTTGTCAATCCCTTCACGGCCACTTGCAAAAGTGAGATCTGATAGAGATAATATGATAAGATAAATATATTTTTGGTATTTTATAATATAGATAGAAAAAGTAAAGATGCAAATAAAAGTAGATTGAAAGCTTATATGATAAAAGATAGACCCGGGGGCCATAGGTTTCACTAGTGGCTTCTCTCAAGATAGCGTAAGTATTACGGTGGGTGAACAAATTACTATCGAGCAATTGATAGAAAAGCGAATAATTATGAGATTATCTAGGCATGATCATGTATATAGGCATCACGTCCGTGACAAGTAGACCGACTCCTGCCTGCATCTACTACTATTACTCCACACATCGACCGCTATCCAGCATGCATCTAGAGTATTAAGTTCATAAGAACAGAGTAACGTATTAAGAAAGATGACATGATGTAGAGGGATAAACTCATGCAATATGATATAAACCCCACCTTTTTATCCTCGATGGCAACAATACAATACGTGCGTTGCAACCCTATTGTCATTGGTTAAGGACACCGCAAGATTGAACCCAAAGCTAAGCACTTCCCCCATTGCAAGAAAGATCAATCTAGTAGGCCAAACCAAACTGATAATTCGAAGAGACTTGCAATGATAACTCAATCATACATAAAAGAATTCAGAGGAGATTCAAATATTTCTCATAGATAAACTTGATCATAAACCCACAATTCATCAGATCTTGACAAACACAACGCAAAAAGAGTTACATCGAATAGATCTCCACAAGAGAGGGGGAGAACATGGTATTGAGATCCAAAAAGAGAGAAGAAGCCATCTAGCTAATAACTATGGA
The DNA here is from genome assembly GCA_021437245.1 of Aegilops speltoides. Classification (NCBI taxonomy): domain Eukaryota; kingdom Viridiplantae; phylum Streptophyta; class Magnoliopsida; order Poales; family Poaceae; genus Aegilops; species Aegilops speltoides. Next base: position 408,089,734 of record CM038141.1, on the reverse strand, counting down.
CCCGAAGGTCTGTGGTAAACTACTCACAACTCATCGGAGGGGCTATGGTGTTGATGTAGAAGCCCTCCATGGTCGATTCCCCTCCGGTGGAGCACCGACGAAGGCTCCAAGATGGGATCTCGCGGATACAGAAGGTTACGACGGTGAGAATTGTTTTTCGTTGGCTCCCTGGATGTTTTCGGGGTATGTGGGTATATATAGGAGGAAGAAGTGGGTCGGTGGCCACACGAGGGGCCCATGAGATAGGGGGGCGCGCCCTCCACCCTTGTGGCCGCCTCGGCTGCTTCTTGGCTTGCACTCCAAGTCCTCTGGATCATGTTTGTTCCAAAAATCACGCTCCTGAAGATTTCATTCCGTTTGGACTCCGTTTGATATTCCTTTTCTTCGAAATACTGAAATAGAAAAAAAAATAACAATACGGGTTGGGCCTCCGGTTAGTAGGTTAGTCCCAAAAATGATATAAATGTGTAAAGTAAAGCCCATAAACATCCAAAAGGGGGTAATATAATAGCATGGAACAATCAAAAATTATAGATACGCTGGAGACGTATCAAGCATCCCCAAGCTTAATTCCTGCTCGTCCTCGAGTAGGTAAATGATAAAAACAGAATTTTTGATGTGGAATGCTACCTAGCATAATTCTCAATGTAATTTTTTTATTGTGGCATGAATGTTCAGATCCAAATGATTCAAAATAAAAGTTCATATTGATATATTAAATAGTAATACTTCAAGCATACTAATAAAAGAAATCATGTCTTCTCAAAATAACATGGCTAAAGAGAGTTCATCCCTACAAAATCATATAGTTAGGCTATGCTTCATTTTCGTCACACAAAAATGTTCCCAAATTCCACACCCCCGATGACAAGCCATGCAATTGTTTCGTACTTAAATTATCTCGAACTTATTCAACCTTCACGCAATACATGAGCATGAGCCATGGATATAGCACTATGGGTGGAATAGAATATGATGATGGGGATTGTGTGGAGAAGAGAAAAAAGGAGAAAGTCTCACATTGACGAGGATAATCAACGGGCTATGGAGATGCCCATCAATTGATGTCAACATGAGGAGTAGGGATTGCCATGCAACGGATGCACTAGAGTTATAAATGAATGAAAGCTCAACAAAAGAAAACTAGTGGGTGTGCATCCAACTTGTTTGCTCACGAAGACCTAGGGCATTTTGTGGAAGCCCATCGTAGGGATATACAAGCCAAGTTCTATAATGAAAAATTCCCATTAGTATATGAAAGTGACAACATATGAGACTCTCTATATGAAGAACATGGTGCTACTTTGAAGCACAATATATGAGACTCGCTATATGAAGGACATGGTGCTACTTTGAAGCACAAGTGTGGAAAAAGAGATAGTAACATTGCCCCCTTTTTATTTATTTTCTTTATTTTCTTTTTTTCTTTTTCTTCTTCTTTTTTTTGGGCCTTTTTTTTGACCTTTCTTTTTTTTGGCCTTTTTTTATTTTTGGGACAATGCTCTAATAATGATGATCATCACACTTTTATTGATTTACAACACATGAATTACAACTCGAAACTAGAACAAGATATGACTCTATATGAATGCCTCCGGTGGTGTATCGGGATGGTGCAATGAATCAAGAGTGACATGTATGAAAAAATTATGCATGGTGGCTTTGCCACAAATACGATGTCAACTACATGATCATGCAATGGCAATATGACAAAAGTAACGTGTGTCATGATGATAAACGGAACGGTGGAAAGTTGCATGACAATATATCTCGGAATGGCTATGGAAATGCCATAATAGGTAGGTATGGTGGCTGTTTTGATGATGATATAAGGAGGTTTATGTGTGATAGAGCTTATCATATCACGGGGTTTGGATGCACCGGCGAAGTTTGCACCAACTCTCAAGGTGAGAAAGGGCAATGCACGGTACCGAAGAGGCTAGCAATGATGGAAAGGTAAAAGTGCGTATAATCCATGGACTCAACATTAGTCAAAAGAACTCATATACTTATTGCAAAAATTTAGAAGTCATCAAAAACCAAGCACTACGCGCATGCTCCTATAGGGATAGATTGGTAGGAAAAGAACATCGCTCGTCCCCGACCGCCACTCATAAGGATGCACAATTTGTTACACAACTTTAACCATACGTGCATGCTACGGGACTTGCTAACTTCAACACAAGCATTCTTTAAATTCATAATCACCCAACTAGCATGACTTTAATATCACTACCTCCATATCTCAAAACAATTATCAAGTATCAAATTGATCATAGCATCCAATTCACTTCCTATGATAGTTTTTATTATACCCAACTTGGATGCCTACCATTCTAGGACCAATTTTATAACCATAGAAAATACCATGCTGTTCTAAGAGACTCTCAAAATAATATAAGTTAAGCATGAGAGACTAGCAATTTCTACAAAATTAAGCCACCGCCGTGCTCTAAAAGATATAAGTGAAGCACTAGAGCAAAAACTATCTAGCTCAAAAGATATAAGTGAAGCACATAGAGTATTTTAATAAATTTCAATCAAGTAGGCTTCTCCCAAAAGTTGTGTGAAGCAAGGATGATTGTGGAAAACTAAAAAGCAAATATCATACACGACGCTCCAAGCAAAACACATATCATGTGACGAATAAAAGTATAGCTCCAAGTAAAGTTACCGATAAACGAAGACGAAAGAGGGGATGCCTTCCGGGGGCATCCCCAAGCTTAGGTTTTTGGCTACTCTTGAATATATTGGGGTGCCATGGGCATCCCCAATCTTAGGCTTTTGCCACTCCTTATTCCATAGTCCATCAAATCTTTACCCAAAACTTGAAAACTTCACAACACAAAACTCAACAGGAAATCTCATAAGCTCCAATAGTGAAAGAAAGCAAAACCACCACATAAGGTACTGTAATGAACTCATTCTTTATTTATATTGGTGTTAAACCTAATATATTTCAAGTTTTCTATGGTTCATACCACTTAATACTAGCCATAGATGCATCAAAATAAGCAAACAACACACGAAAAACAGAATCTGTCAAAAACAGAACAGTCTGTAGAAAACTGTAACTAACGCAAACTTCTGGAACTCTAAAATTCCTACCAAAATAGGAAGTCCTGGAAAATTTGTCTATTGATCTAAAGAAAAAGGAATCAACGCATAATCGCGTTTCTGTGATTTAACAAAACTAATTTCGTGCGTGCAAAGTTTCTGTTTTTCAGCAGAATCAGATTAACTATCACCGTAAGTTATCCTATAGGTTCTACTTGGCACAAACACTAATTAAGACATAAAAACACATCTAAACATAAGGTATATGCAAAATTTATTACTAAACAGAAGCAAAAACAAAAAAACAAAAATAAAATTTGGTTGCCTCCCAACTAGCGCTATTGTTTAAAGCCTTTTTAGCTAGGCATTGAGATTTCAATGATGCTCACATGAAAGACAAGAATTGAAGCGCAAAGAGAGCATCATGAAACACGTGACAAACAAATCTAAGTCTAACATACTTCCTATGCATAGGAATCTTATAGGCAAACAAATTATCATAACAAGCAAAAACTTGCATATGCAAGGAAGCGGAAAGAAACAATAGCAATCTTAACATAACGAGAGGTAATTTAATAAAATGAAAGTTTCTACAACCATATTTTCCTCTCTCATAATAGTTACATGTGGGATCATAAGCAAATTCAACAAAATAGCTATCACATAAAATATTTTCAACACGATCCACATGCATGCGAAGTTGACACTCTTCCAAAATAGTGGGATTAACATTAACTAAAGTCATGACCTCTCCAAACCCACTTTTATCAAAAGTTTCATAATATTGAAAATTATCCAAATATGTGGGATTTAAAGTTGACACTCTTTCAAACCCACTTTCAATAATATTGCAAACACTATTATCAATCTCATATTCATCATGGGGCTTAAATAAAGTTTCAAGATAATAAGAAACATCATCACCCCAATCATGATCATGGCAACAAGTAGTAGACATAGCAAAACTAGCATCCCCAAGCTTAGGGTTTTGCATATTATTAGCACAATTGACATAAATAGAATTTGTAGTAAATCATTGCAATCATGCTTTTTATTCAAAGAGCTATCATGAATCTCTTCATAAATTTCTTCATCACAATTTTTAGATTCACGAATTTCAAGCAAAACCTCATGAAGATAATCTAGTGCACTCAACTCACTAGCAATTGGTACATAATAATTAGATCTCTTGAAGAGATTAGCAAGTGGATGAGGATCCATAAAATTTTAGCAAGCGAAGATGCAAGCAAAAAGAAGGCACATGGAGACACAAGATCGAACGGAAGAGGGGCGAAGAAAAGGAAAAGGTGAAGTGGGGGAGAGGAAAACGAGAGGCAAATGGCAAATAATGTAATGCGAGGGAGATGAGTTTGCCATGGGTACTTGGTATGTCTTGACTTGAGCGAAGACCTCCCCACCAACGGCGCCAGAAATCCTTCTTCCTATGTCTTGAGCTTGCGTTGGTTTTCCTTGAAGAGGAAAGGGTGATGCAGCAATAGTAGCGTAAGTATTTCCGTCAGTTTTTGAGAACCAATGTATCAATCCAGTAGGAGGCTCCTCAAAAGTCCCACGCACCTACACAAACAAACAAAGAACTCGCAACCAACGCAATAAAGGGGTTGTCAATCCCTTCACGGCCACTTGCGAAAGTGAGATCTCATAGAGATAGTATGATAAGATAAATATATTTTTGGTATTTTATAATATCAATAGGAAAAGTAAATATGCAAATAAAAGTAGATTGAAAGCTTATATGATAAAAGATAGACCCGGGGGCCATAGGTTTCACTAGTGGCTTCTCTCAAGATAGCATAAGGTGAACAAATTACTGTCGAGCAATTGATAGAAAAGTGAATAATTATGAGATTATCTAGGCATGATCATGTATATAGGCATCACGTCCGTGACAAGTGGACCGACTCCTGCCTGCATCTACTACTATTACTCCACACATTGACCGCTATCCATCATGCATCTAGAGTATTATTCATAAGAATAGAGTAACGCATTAAGAAAGATGACATGATGTAGAGGGATAAACTCATGCAATAGGATATAAACCCCACCTTTTTATCCTCGATGGCAACAATACAATACGTACCTTGCAACCCCTATTGTCACTGGGTAAGGACACCGCAAGATTGAACCCAAAACTAAGCACTTCTCCCATTTCAAGAAAGATCAATCTAGTAGGCCAAACCAAACTGATAATTCGAAGAGACTTGCAAAGATAACGCAATCATACATAAAAGAATTCAGAGGAGATTCAAATATTTCTCATAGATAAACTTGATCATAAACCCACAATTCATCGGATCTCGGCAAACACACCACAAAAAGAGTTACATCGAATAGATCTCCACAAGAGAGGGGGGAACATGGTATTGAGATCCAAAAAGAGAGAAGAAGCCATCTAGCTAATAACTATGGACCCGAAGGTCTGTGGTAAACTACTCACAACTCATCGGAGGGGCTATGGTGTTGATGTAGAAGCCCTCCATGGTGGATTCCCCCTCCGGCGGAGCGCCGGCGAAGGCTCCAAGATGGTATCTCACAGATACAGAGGGTTATGGCGGTGGAAATTGTTTTTCGTTGGCTCCCTAGTTGTTTTCGGGGTACGTGGGTATATATAGGAGGAAGAAGTAGGTCGGTGGCCGCCCGAGGGGCCCACGAGATAGGGGGCGTGCCCTGTAGTGGTGGGCGCGCCCTCCACCCTCGTGGCCGCCTAGGCTGCTTCTTGGCTTGCACTCCAAGTCTTCTGGATCATGTTTGTTCCAAAAATCACGCTCCCAAAGGTTTCATTCCGTTTGGACTCCGTTTGATATTCCTTTTCTTTGAAATACTGAAATAGGCAAAAAAAACAGCAAGACGAGCTGGGCCTCCGGTTAGTAGGTTAGTCCCAAAAATGATATAAATGTGTAAAGTAAAGCCCATAAACATCCAAAAAGGGTAATATAATAGCATGGAACAATAAAAAATTATAGATACGTTGGAGACGTATCACCCCTATCGCCTTCTCACAGGTTGATGGTGTTGGGAGGCTCAACCAATGGAGGTGGCCTCTCGGGGATTAAGTTAGGCGATGTAAGGAGGAGTGGATAACACAATCACCTAGTGGCCAACATGTCACAAGTATATGAAGGCCTAGTAGCTTGTAGAGGCATGACACTCAGAGCATCTCCAATCACAGTGGGTTATTTTCACCCTTATATGTCCGAAAATGCGTCGATGGACAAGAGCTGGCCGACCCCTATTTTTTTTCCCAGGCGGCCATGCCCTCCATATTCAAACCTTCAATTTCATACAGAACCATGGAACCAAGATCTCGTACATAGTTCATAAACAGGGTAGATAAAAATGAAGTGCAACTGCATACTAAAAGAAGATGGCAAATTAAAACAAACTACAAACGATCGTAGTCCTTGTGGAAGGAGATCTTGAGGGGCCGTTGACCTCATGGTCATTTGCGACAGGGTGAATCTAAGGCAACTCCTCGCCGTTGGGATTCTCTACAAAGGTCCGCTCCTTCTTGACGTCACAGAGGTGGATATCATGGCAGTTCGCCCCACTACCCTGCTCAGACTTGAGGCACACGAGGATGGTGTGATTCTCCGCAAAGAGGGTGGGGTCGGTGAAGGCAGCAGCATCCACGCGCACGACCTCGAGTTGCATCTCTGCTGCGAGGTGCTCCGCCTCCTCAGCTTGAGCGAGGGGGAATTTCTCCCTCCACATCTTACATTGAGAGGAAGTAGATCTTGTCACCCTTGCTGGCCGCCGCGTTGGCGACATTGAACCCAATAGTAGGTACGACACCCATGCCCACTCCGTCCTCCTCCTACTACTACTGCCCCTCCTCCTCCTACTACTCCTCCTCCTCCAAGCTCGGCTCCGAAGAGCTCAGAGGTTGTTCGACTGCAATGCAGTCGCACGTTGGACCTTGGTGGCTTGCAGCTCCATCGCGATCTCCGCGTGGCGCTCAGGCGTGAGCATATTGTAGTAGGTCAACTTCTCGTGGACCATTGCGGGTGGCCGATGGTAGCATGGACGGGAGGGGAAATGGGTTTGACCGTCGCAGTTCGGCTTTAGCCGGGCCTACGCTCCTTGAGCACTGTGCCAATGTTATGCCATGAATGCGGGTAGACAAACCGGTGAGCTCCTATGAGGACGCTAGTTTTTTCGTGGGTCCAAAATGACAGTTCAACGTGGCGGACGTGTCCCACATTTCGGCTAAAAATGTAGGTGCTACCTCTTGAGCACTGCGTTGGATTTTCCCGAAGAGGAGAGGATGATGCAGTAAAGTAGCGTAAGTATTTCCCTCAGTTTTTGAGAACCAAGGTATCAATCCAGTAGGAGACCACGCACAAGTCCCTCGTACCTACACAAAATGATAGCAACTCGCAACCAACGCTTAGGGGTTGTCAATCCCTTCACGGTCACTTACGATAGTGAGATCGGATAGAGATAATATTTTTGGTATTTTTGATAGATAGATGCAAAGTAAAAAGTAAAGTCAAAGTAAAAACAAAGCAAGTAAATAAAGTGATATAGATTGATATGATGAGAATAGACCCGGGGGCCATAGGTTTCACTAGTGGCTTCTCTCAAGAGCATAAGTATTCTACGGTGGGTGAACAAATTACTATTGAGCAATTGACAGAATTGAGCATAGTTATGAGTATATCTAGGCAATGATCATGTATATAGGCATCACGTCCAAAACAAGTAGATCGAAACGATTCTGCATCTACTACTATTACTCCACTTATCGACCGCTATCCAAAGATGCATCTAGAGTATTAAGTAAAAAGCAGAGTAACGCCGTAAGCAAGATGACATGATGTAGAGGATAAATTCATGCAATATTATAAAACCCCATCTTGTTATCCTCGATGGCAACAATACAATACGTGCCTTGCAACTCTTTACATCACATGAGTAAGGACACCGCAAGATTGAACCCAAAGCTAAGCACTTCTCCCATTACAAGAACTACCAATCTAGTTGGCCAAACCAAAAGATAATTCAAGAGACTTGCAAAGATAACTCAATCATACATAAAAGAATTCAGAGAAGAATCAAATATTTTCCATAGATAATACTGGATCATAAACCCACAATTCATCGGTCTCAACAAACACACCGCAAAAAGAAGATTACATCGAATAGATCTCCACGAGAGAGGGGAGAACATTGTATTGAGATCCAAAAAGAGAGAAGAAGCCATCTAGCTACTAGCTATGGACCCGAAGGTCTGAAGTAAACTACTCACACTTCATCGGAGGGGCTATGGTGATGATGTAGAAGCCCTCCGTGGTGGATGCCCCCTCCGGTGGAGCTCCGGAATAGGCCCCAAGATGGGATCTCGTGGATACAGAAGGTTGCGGCGGTGGAATTAGGTTTTTGGCTCCTGTTCTGATCGTTGGGGGATACGTAGGTATATATAGGAGGAAGGAGTACATCGGTGGAGCTCCGAGGGGCCCACGAGGTAGGGGGTGCGCCCAGGGGGGCGTGCCCTCCACCCTCGTGACCTCCCCGGAAGCTTCTTGAGTAGGGTCCAAGTCTCCTGGATCACGTTCAGTTGGAAAATCATGATCTCGAAGGTTTCATTCCGTTTGGACTCCGTTTGATATTCTGTTTCTTCGAAATACTGAAAAAGGCAAAAAACAGCAATTCTGGGCTGGGCCTCCGGTTAATAGGTTAGTCCCAAAAGTAATATAAAAGTGGAAAATAAAGCCCAATATAGTCCAAAACAGTAGATAAAGTAGCATGGAGCAATCAAAAATTATAGATACGTTGGAGACGTATCGCATCCCAAGCTTAATTCCTGCTCGTCCTCGAGTAGGTAAATGATAAAAAAGAATTTTTGATGCGGAGTGATACTTTGGCATAATTTCAATGTAAATCTTCTTAATTGTGATATGAATATTCAGATCCTAAAGATTCAAGAAAAAAGTTCATATTGACACAAAAATAATAATACTTCAAGCATACTAATCAAAGCAATCATGTCTTCTCAAAATAACATGGCAAAAGAAAGTTATCCCTACAAATTCATATAGTTTGGATATGCTCCATCTTCCCCGCACAAAATATTTAAATCATGCACAACCCCGATGACAAGCCAAGCAATTGTTTCATACTTATGACATTCTCAAAACTTTTTCAATCTTCACGCAGTACATGAGCGTGAGCCATGGATATAGCACTATAGGTGGAATAGAAGGGTGGTTGTGGAGAAGACAAAAAAAGGGAAGATAGTCTCACATCAACTAGGCGTATCAACGGGCTATGGAGATGCCCATCAATAGATATCAATGTGAGTGAGTAGGGATTGCCATGCAACGGATGCACTAGAGCTATAAGTATATGAAAGCTCTATAAAAGAAACTAAGTGGGTGTGCATCAACTTGCTTGCTCACGAAGACCTAGGGCATTTTGAGGAAGCCCATCATTGGAATATACAAGCCAAGTTCTATAATGAAAAGTTCCCACTAGTATATGAAAGTGACAAAATGCGAGACTCTCTATCATGAAGATCTTGGTGCTACTTTGAAGCACAAGTGTGGTAAAAGGATAGTAGAATTGTCCCTTCTCTCTTTTTCTCTCATTTTTTTATTTGGGCCTTTCTCTTCTCTTTTTTTTATGGCCTCTTTTTTTTGTAAAGTCCGGAGTCTCATCCCGACTTATGGGGGAATCATAGTCTCCATCATCCTTACCTCACTTGGGACAATGCTCTAATAATGATGATCATCACACTTTTATTTTTCTTAAAACTCAACAATTACAACTTGATAATTAGAACGGTGGCTATATGAATGCTCTAAGTATGACTATATGAATGCCTCCGGCGGTGTACCGGGATATGCAATGAATCATGAGTGACATGTATGAAAGAATTATGAACGGTGGCTTTGCCACAAATACAATGTCAACTACATGATCATGCTAGCAATATGACAATGATGGAGTGTGTCATAATAAACGGAATGGTGGAAAGTTGCATGGCAATATATCTCAGAATGGCTATGGAAATGCCATGATATGTAGGTATGGTGGCTGTTTTGAGGAAGGTATATGGTGGGTGTATGATACGGCGAAAAGTGCGCGGTATTAGAGAGGCTAGCAAAGGTGGAAGGATGGGAAAAAGTGCGTATAATCCATGGACTCAACATTAGTCATAAAGAACTCATATACTTATTGCAAAAATCTAGAAGTTATCAAAGCAAAGTATTATGCGCATGCTCCTAGGGGGATAGATTGGTAGAAAAAGACCATCGCTCGTCCCCGACCGCCACTCATAAGGAAGACAATCAATAAATAAATCATGCTCCGAGTTCATCACATAACGGTTCACCATACGTGCATGCTACGGGAATCACAAACTTCAACACAAGTATTCTTTGAATTCACAACTACTTTAACTAGCATGACTCAAATATCACCATCTTCATATCTCAAAACAATTATCAAGCATCAAACTTACCTTAGTATTCAACGCACTCAAAAGAAAGTTTCACATATCTTGAACACCAAGTATATTAACATTAAGCGAATTACCATGCTATTAAAGACTCTCAAAATAATCTAAGTGAAGCATGAGAGATCAAATAGTTTCTTGAAAACAAATCCACCACCGTGCTCTAAAAGATCTAAGTGAAGTACTAGAGCAAAAATTATCACGCTCAAAAGATATAAGTGAAGCACTATGAGCAAAACTATCAAGCTCAAAAGATATAAGTGAAGCACATAGAGTATTCTAACAAGTTCCAATTCATGTATGGCTCTCTCAAAAGATGTGTACAGCAAGGATGATTGTGGTAGACTAACAAGCAAAGACACAAATAATACAAGACGCTCCAAGCAAAACACATATCATGTTGGTGAATAAAAATATAGCTCCAAGTAAATTACCGATGGAAGTGGATTTAAAGAGGGATGCCTTCCGGGCATCCCCAAGCTTTAAATTTTTGGTGTCCTTGGATTATCTTGGGGGTGCCATGGGCATCCCCAAGCTTAGGCTCTTGCCACTCCTTGTTCCATAATCCATCAAAAGAATTCACCCAAAACTTGAAAACTTCACAACACAAAACTCAACAGAAATCTCGTGAGCTCCGTTAGAGAAAGAAAACAAAAGACTACTTCAAGGTACTGTAATGAACTAATTATTTATTTATATTGGTGTTAAACCTACTGTATTCCAACTTCCTTATGGTTCATATACTGAATTACTAGCCATAGATGCATTGAAATAAGCAAACAACACGCGAAAAACAGAATCTGTCAAAAACAGAACAGTCTGTAGCAATCTGTAACTAATGCAAACTTCTGGAACTCTAAAAATTCTACCAAAATAGGAAGTCCTGGAAAATTTATTTATTGATCAGAATCAAAAAGAATCAACGCAAAAGCACGTTCCTGTGATTTATCATAACTAAGTTCGTGCGCGCAAAGTTTCTGTTTTTCAGCAGAATCAAATCAACTATCATCGTAGGTTATCCTATAGGTCCTACTTGGCACAAACACTAATTAAAACATAAAACCACATCCAAACAGAAGGTAGATGGATTATTTATTCCTAAACAGAAGCAAAAACAAAAAACACAAAATAAAATTGGGTTGCCTCCCAACAAGCGCTATCGTTTAACGCCCTTAGCTAGGCATAAAAGCAAGGATAGATCTAGGTCGTGCCGTAATAATAAGATAGATCTTGAAAGCTCATCTCATATTCTCTATGTTAGGCAGCAAGTTTCCTTTGAGGCAAGCAAAAATAATCAAAAGGGCTAAATTTAGAGGGACAAAAATCCCCAAGATCAATCACGGAAGGAACGAGTTCCTCCCTTGGCCCTTCATAGTGCACAACTATTTCATCACTGAAAGCATTCTTTTGGCAAAATCTTGTGAGCTTATACTCGAGAGAGTATCCTAGCTCATTATTTCTAAGGGAAAAATCATTATTAAGCTCGTTAATGCAATCAACCAAGACATTGATAGGGACCTTTTTTCTAAGGTTTTCATTGAAAGCGACATAGTCCGAAGATTGAAAACGTCTAATTTCCTCTTGATCATAGAGGATTGCTTCTATGGGTGGACGACTGGTATCCACCCTATAGTGCGCAAAGATTTCTTTGGCTTCTCTTCTGATAAATCTAAATTCATGAGCCAAAAAGATAGTAACAGCGCGCTTAATAGAAGAGTGCTCAATATTAGAGAATTCTAAGAAAATTCTCTGTATGCAAGGGTGCATATGCATAAATTGTCTTTCAAGTTCAACCACAAGCATAGCTATAGCATCCGCAAGGCTACTAGTTCTATGAAGAATAGAACAGCCCATGGAAGGTAAGGCACCGGCACAAGTAAAGAAATCTTGGATAACGCCTTTGCCAATGATGTTACCACTACCGGTTCGAAACTTTTTGGTATGCAAGATAGGAGGTTCATCGGCCGGAGCCTCGGGATTTTCTGTATTATCATTGTTGTCCATATCGACGATAATTTCCCCAATTTCAGACATAGCGGCAGAAAAAGTAAGGCGGAAGAAAGCAAAAAAAAGAGAGGAGGAGATTGGGAAAGAGAGGGCAAATAAAACGGCAAGGGTGAAGTGGGGGAGAGGAAAACGAGAGGCAAATGGCAAATAATGTAATGCGAGAGATAGGGATTGCGATGGGTACTTGGTATGGTTGACTTGCTTGCGTGAGCCTCCCCGGCAATGGCGCCAGAAATTCTTGTTGCTACCTCTTGAGCACTGCGTTGGATTTCCCCGAAGAGGAGAGGATGATGCAGTAAAGTAGCGTAAGTATTTCCCTCAGTTTTTGAGAACCAAGGTATCAACCCAGTAGGAGACCACACACAAGTCCCTCGTACCTACACAAAATGATAGCAACTCGCAACCAACGCTTAGGGGTTGTCAATCCCTTCACGGTCACTTACGAGAGTGAGATCTGATAGAGATAATACTTTTGGTATTTTTGATAGATAGATGCAAAGTAAAAATTAAAGGCAAAGTAAAAACAAAGCAAGTAAATAAAGTGATATAGATTGATATGATGAGAATAGACCCGGGGGCCATAGGTTTCACTAGTGGCTTCTCTCAAGAGCATAAAAATTCTACGGTGGGTGAACAACTTACTGTTGAGCAATTGACAGAATTGAGCATAGTTATGAGTATATCTAGGCAATGATCATGTATATAGGCATCACGTCCAAAAACAAGTAGATCGAAATGATTCTGCATCTACTACTATTAATCCACTCATCGACCGCTATCCAGCATGCATCTAGAGTATTAAGTAAAAACAGAGTAATGTCGTAAGCAAGATGACATGATGTAGAGGGATAAATGCATGCAATATGATAAATACCCCATCTTGTTATCCTCGATGGCAACAATACAATACATGCCTTGCAACTCTTTCTGTCACTGAGTAAGGACACCGCAAGATTGAACCCAAAGCTAAGCACTTCTCCCATTGCAAGAACTACCAATCTAGTTGGCCAAACCAAAAAGATAATTCGAAGAGACTTGCAAAGATAACTCAATAATACATAAAAGAATTCAGAGAAGAATCAAATAATTTCCATAGATAATACTGGATCATAAACCCATAATTCATCGATCTCAACAAACACACCGCAGAAAGAAGATTACATCGAATAGATCTCCACGAGAGAGGGGGAGAACATTGTATTGAGATCCAAAAAGAGAGAAGAAGCCATCTAGCTACTAGATATGGACCCGAAGGTCTGAAGTAAACTACTCACACTTCATCGGAGGGGCTATGGTGATGATGTAGAAGCCCTCCATGGTGGATGCCCCCTCCGACGGAGCTCCGGAAGAGGCCCCAAGATGGGATCTCGTGGATACAGAAGGTTGCGGCGGTGGAATTAGGTTTTTGGCTCTTGTTCTGATCGTTCGGGGATACGTAGGTATATATAGGAGGAAGGAGTACGTCAGTGGAGCTCCGAGGGGCCCACGAGGTAGGGGGCGCGCCCAGGGGGCGCGCCCTCCACCCTCTTGACCTCCTCGAAAGCTTATTGGAGTAGGGTCCAAGTCTCCTGGATCATGTTCGGTTGGAAAATCACGATCCCGAAGGTTTCATTCCGTCTGGACTCCGTTTGATATTCCGTTTCTTCGAAATACTGAAAAAGGCAAAAAACAGCAATTCTGGGCTGTGCCTCCGGTTAATAGGTTAGTCCCAAAAGTAATATATAAGTGGAAAATAAAGCCCAATATAGTCCAAAACAGTAGATAAAGTAGCATGGAGCAATCAGAAATTATAGATACGTTGGAGATGTATCAGTAGGGCGCTGGACATCGTAGACATATGGGCTGGAAGTAGGGGTATTTCCGGGTCAGTCTGGGTTGTCCGCTTGGATGATATATGGGGGGTAGGTTTTGGGTCCCGTTAGAGATGCTCCTAGTGGGAGGAGGGGGCTGGAAGGAGGAAGGGAAAGACCGGGATAGAAAAAAGGTTAAACTATGCCCGAATTCACCCGCAAGGTGTATGATGTTTCAAGTAGGGATGAAAATTGAGCAGAAACATTCCGCTTTTTCGAGCGAGAACATGAAAAAGGATAGGAGGAATGGAATTGGAAACGGAAATTTGCAAAATGGAAAAAGAAGTGGGATTTTTTAATGCGGAAACAAAAATAAAAGTAAAATGATGTTTTTCAATGGAACAGGTGCGGAAACGAAATTTTCCATTTACGTTAATATGGAACTTTCCGTTTTGAATATGACAACACAGTTATTTTCCACCCCAACGAACATACAATTAGGCCCAAAAAATGATGAGCCGGGTTGCCCAGATGAAGATGACCCAACTTCTATAGTGCTACTATTACATCAAGCATGGCAGCACGCTAGCAGAATCCCTAATCCCTAAGCGAGAATGTCGCCATATTATATATCATAATATTTAGTAACCATCTTATCAATTGAACAACTTATGTTGGTTTCCTTGTTTTTTTGTCTATGTTTCAAAGGATCTTTAGTTTCGGTGAACACTATCGACGTTCTGGGTACGGGGGTCCCCAGACCTGCCTGCCTACGGCCTGCGGCGTGGCTCAAGGAGTGGCCCAGTACGGCCCATCTTCATCAACTCAAGCTCATGACCCTCGCGAGGGGCCAAGCCTCGCGGGACGGACGACGCAAAGCTTCCTCGAGGGCGACCTCACCAGGCAGGCTCGCCAGGAGGCGGAGAGATCAAGGTAGGGGTACCTCGCAAGGTGCTCGTGACGCAAGCCATGACTATCGAGACCAGGAAGGTGCCAGGCGGGCGCCGGCCTGTGCAGTGTCCTTGTTTTCTCTTTGGTGCAAAGGGGTCAAGCGCAGGCACGGAGTACCGAGGCATCAAGCAAAGGTTACCATTTCGGTGCAACAAGACCAAGACCAGCGGAGCGGCAGGATGGAGGTCACCGTGGAGCCCAATACGGCGTCATCGCCAGTGCCTTTGGCAGCGGAAGACCAACTTTAGTCAGGACAACTTGTACTAGATGTTCCCCTTCAAAATGGCCGTTGTTGGCTCCCTTCCCGCTCAATATTTGGGAAGAGAACCAGGGCCTCTATATATAGAGATAGCCACCATAGTAGAGGACATCTCATAGAGTTCTCATCAGATCCAGAGGCGATCGAACTCACCCAAGTAGAACGCCACACCAGCCCAAGAACACCTCTCGTGGGGTTGTTCTTCCTCTATACTATTCATCATCAGCCCTTGAGGCAATCCACCACACCACACACTGGATTAGGGTATTACACCACAAAGGTGGCCCGAACCAGTATAAACCTTGTGTGGCTCATCGTGTAGCTTAGATTCATAGCGAGGCGTTGGGACGTGGATCGGTAGGGGAAAGATCTTCGCGCGCACCCCAGAGTTCGAACCTTAAGGGTTTTGCCGGAACCCGATATCCGACATTTGGCGTGCCAGGTAGGGGTGTGCCGGAATCTTTTTTCCGCCGTCCCGCGTTTGATCGTTCATCGCATCCATGGCTGACGCTCGCCGAGCTCGTGCCGAGCGTCAGGCTGCTCTCGCCGCCCGCGTCGCCCAGACGGCTCCCGTCGCTGAGCCTCCCCGTCGTTCTCTGTCACCTGCCGCCAATGCCGCCACCGGCCTGGCGGGGAACGAGCAGCAAGCGTCGTCGTTGCATCCCTCGGTGCGGCGGGAAGGCCGCACCGCCACTCCACCGCTGACTACAGCTGGTTTGTCGTCTCACGCCCGTCACACTCCCACGGACGCGCATGCCGCATTGCTCCTGGCACGCGAGCTCCTGCACTACTGCCCCGTCGACGACCTCTATGAGGAGTGGCTCGCTCGGATCACCGAGCTCGTCAGCGCCGCAGGGACTCTCCTGCGTCGTCCCTCTCGCTACCTCGCCTTCCGTCTTGCGTGGGCGATGCAGCTCAGGAGGTGCCTCCACCACCTGCTCCCCAAGAAGGTGCCCTGGTTCCGGCCCCTGGACGAGACCCGCCGTGTCCAGCACCAGCGCGACAAGAAAGGAGCTGCCAAGAAATCCCTCGTCCCCAAGAAGGTGCTCGCGTGCCCCCCTGCTCCAGCACGTCACGACCGCATCCCTACACCAGCACGTCAAGACCCCACGCGCGCGAATCCCCAGGAGCGCGGGAATCCCCAGGAGCAAGCCTCGCGTTTGCAAAGGGCTCCGGTGGCCACCGCAGGCTACCGCGCCTTCACCACCGAGCTATGCAGTGTCGCCTGGCCGGGCAAGTTCAAGCTGGATCTGCCTCCTCGCTACGACGGGACTGCCGATCCCGCGGAGTTCCTGCAGCTCTACAAGCTGGGCATCGAAGCAGCCAACAGAGATGAAAAGGTCATGGCGAATTGGTTTCCCATGGCGCTCAAAGATGGTGCCCGCACCTGGCTCCTGAACCTGCCTCCCGGCTCGATCTCCTCTTGGGACGAGATGCGCACCCGCTTCATCGCCAACTTCCAGGGCACTCACGACCGTCCTCCAGTCGTGGATGACCTGCGCCGCATCAAGCAGCAACCTGGAGAGACCCTGCAGAAGTACATCCAGCGCTTCAACAATGCTCGCCTCAAGATTCCCAAGGTGACCGAGGAGGCCATCATCTCAGCGCTCTCTGATGGCGTCCGCGACGTCAAGATGAAGGAGGAGCTGGCAATCCACGAGGATCTGTGCACATCTCTGGAGTTGTTCAACCTGGCGACCAAGTGCGCAAGGGCCGAGGATGGGCGCCTCTCCCTTCTCGAGCTCCCAGCTGCTGATCCTGAAGAGAAGAAAGCCAAGGCCAAGGATGTGAAGCGCAAAGGAGCAGTCGTGCTCGCAGCGGAGCCAGACACGAAGCGCGGCAGGGACCAGCCAGAGTCGTCCAAGGGTAGCCGATACTGCGTCTACCATGACCTCCACATCCACAACACCAATGAATGCCAAGAGCTCAGGGCCGTTCAAGAAGGACATATCGGTCGACGCCCTAAGCGCAACGATCGGGGCTACGGCGGAGGAGGAGAAAGAGGTGGAGGACGATGGGACGACCGAGGCCCCCGCCAAGGGTGGCGTGACCGACCTCGCGAGGACCGCTGGCAGGACCAGCCTCGTAATGGGGTTTGGAGGGATCGGCCTCGCGAGGATCGCCCGCAGGGTAATGCGGGTCTTCCTCCTCTGCCATCGCCGCCAAGAAGGAATGACGACCATCATCAGGATGAGGGGGCTGGGGGCTTCCAGGAGCCACGTGCTATCGCTTGCATCTTGGGCGGTGCTCAGGCCCCAGCCTCTCAGTGCATCTTCAAGTAGTTTGCTCGCGAGGTGAACGCAGTCCTCCCCAAGCTCGAGGCCACGTGCCCTCTCAAGTGGTCCACGTGCACCATCACGTTCAGCTCAGCGGACCCGCTCAAGTGTGTGGCTACAGCCGGCATCCTACCAATGCTTTGTTCCCCAGTCATCAGCAATGTGCAAGTGACCAGGACCCTCATTGATGGCGGCGAAGGGCTCAATGTCCTGTCCGTTAGGACATTTAACAATCTCCAAGTGCCATATGATCAGCTTCAGCCAACCAAGCCTTTCTCAGGAGTCACTGATGGTTCCACCACTCTGATAGGGCAGGTTCGCCTCCCTGTCACTTTCGGGAAGCGCAAGAACTACCGGACCGAGCTCATCGACTTCGACGTTGCCCACATCCGCCTGCCGTACAATGCCATCCTCGGGTATCCAGCCCTTGCCAAGTTCATGGTAGTGACTCACCATGGTTACAATGCCCTCAAGATGCCGGGAAGTGGCGCAATCATCACAGTCCCATGCGAAGAGAAGGATGCGGTGTGCTCTCTCGAGCGTGCCTTCCAAGCTGCATCAGTTGAGGACCCAGACAGCAAGAGCGGGAACCCTCTCGAGGCAGTTCCCAAGAAGAAGAAGACATCACCCAGCTCAAGGACTCGGGAGGAAGGCACATCCGGAGGCATCGCGTCAGGATCTGCGCCCATCCAAGGGGCGCCTCCCTCTGTTGCATAGGAAGGCGCACCTAGTGCCCTCCTCGGGCAAGGCTCGGGGGCTCTCTCCTGGAGGGCCTCTGACTTTGCCAAGATCATGAGGGAGGCGCTCAGGCAACACTTGGAGGTCTGCTTCGCGGCACGTTTCCCTCAGGAAGGCATGAGGCAAGGAGGGCCCAACCCTCAGGAGTTCATCACCAAGGTCATCCAGGAGCTGCAGGAATCAAGAGTCATGCGCGGCGATCGCTGCCCACCCGGCGTAGCTCCCCATCCAGGCGAGGATGGCAGGCTGCACGTCTGCATCGACTACCCAGGGCTCAACCGAGCCGCGTCTCAGGAGCATTTCTGGCCTTCGCGCATGGGACGTTGCGAGGGTCCACCACGCAACTATGTTTGCATGCCGTTCGGTCTGCCGAACGCGGCTGCTGCTCACCAGCGCCTAATGCAGAGCATTCTGGCAGCTTAGGAGGCCAGGCACCGCGCCTTCCTGGCGGAGATGGAGATGGACCTTGAGGAGCCGCCCGGACCCCCAGAGCCTCCCGAGGCTCAGGGCTCCGAAGGCTCATGAGGATCGGCTTCTTCACCGTGCATCATCAGCTATTCCAACACCCGCTCCGCAATGATATCAGGTGACACCTTTCAAGTTCCATTTCAGCTGGGAGCGCCCTCGGGGCTGCATTATTTCCAGGTCGCGTGGGTCAGTCCCTGCGGCATGTATCCCTCTTGCTTATGTCCTTAGTCTACCTTGCTGGGGGCGCCCCTCGGGCTGCATCATCCCCAAGCCGCTTGGGCCTGACCCAATGACATGTATCTTTCCTGCATCTATCTAAGCCAATTCTCCTTCATGCTTAACCTGCCTGTGATAATCGCCTGCTTGATTGACACCTACCTTTGGAGCCGCTCGCGCTGGCACGATACTTGTGCATGGGTCCGTCCCTGCAATGTCGACAAATCTGAGTGGTCGAGCTCTGGCCCGCGGCAGCCCTGCAAGCGCCACCTCACCAAGCCCTTAGTGCCCTCACCACTCTCTCGGAGCAGCCAATGGCCGACCAGCAATCGTAATGGCAATCCTTGCTTCTCTCGTGATGGTTTACAGGGTCCACCTGAGGAATGGTATGGGGGCGTCATGAGCTCTCTCTGTCTTACCCGTATGATCCGTTCGCGCGTTAAAAGGGGGGCTCCTGAGCATCGCGACTCAGGAGCTCTTACTGGCTCTCCAGCCCTCACCCCCTGGCCTTGTCCATGGCATCGCGACCTAGCATACCAGCGGCGGCTGAGCTCGCTCGAGGGCCGGGACCTGAGTACATAGAGCACGAAGGAGAATGCGGGGAGGGGAGGAGAAGCTCGCAAAGGCCTGACCCAGCTACATCCCAGCTGGCGACGAGCAAGTCCGCCACCTCGTGAAGGAACGACTCCAGGATTTCGAGATAAGTCTTACTCCGGGAATAGCTAGTCGATGCGACACCGAACCCTCACTTAATGCAGCTCTGTAACGGCGACGTTGCCTTCCTTTCTCGCCTTTTGGCAGCTGCTTGAGCGCTAAAGGGGATCTCCTGAGCATCGCGCCTAAGGGGCTCTTATTGGACCTCGGGCCGCTCACCTCCTGGCCTTGACCACGGCATCGCGACCTGGCATACCAGCGACGGCTGAAGCCTGCCTGGGGACCGGGACCTATCAACATAGAGCGCCAAGTCGTCGCGAGGTTAGAAAGGGGGAACCAAGCCGAGACAGGACATGCATTTCGTGCTACTTCATAATAAGGACGATATCAACAAAAGACACATCAAACGATTGACATGCCCCCACGGGGTATTTCCTTGATTCCTCGCAGGGAACAAAAGGTGCTAATCCTGAGGAGCCCTAACTACACGCGCCTCCACGGCCAACACCATCATCAACAGTGGGCCGCGAGGGGTTGGCGCCAACCCTATCCAGATCAGCCGCGCCGGCGGCCCAATGACAGCTACCTTGCTCTGAGCACGATGCGAGCTCGGGGACTCGTAGCTATCATCGCTCATCGCCGGAGTCGCGAGAAGCTCGGGAGAGTCGCTGGACTCCCAAGCATCGCTGCCGCTACTGGAGGAGCCGCTGGGGAAGCAGGTGGCAGGCCTAGCCCTTGCCACATCGATGTCCTGGCCGCCCCCTCTGGGGCAGCACTCCAGCCGGCGTCCTTCCGCGTCGAAGACCTTGAAGAGCATCATGGAGGCGCCGTCGTATTCGAGATGAATCACGAGGGCACCTCCTGTTCGGCAGACCTGGGCGATCTCGCCCCAGCCCCGGGTCATGTAGACCTTGCCCGGAGCGACGACCTCGACCTCCGCTCCGGTCGCCGGGGTACCGCAGTCGGCATGCTGCAGCCAGAGCTCGAGAGGTCCCTGGGCGGCATCTCGAAGGAGAAGATAGGAGGAAAGCGGATCCAGGAGGTTGGAGGCATGGCGGCGTGGAGCACGAGCTCGCGAGGGGAGTCCGTGGCATGGACTCTAGGAGCAACGACGCGCACCGCGATGACACGTTGTCGTCACCGACGGCGCGGTCGGCGCCGCTCGGCGTCTTCTTCTCTAGGGCCCTAAGCCCGGGCGTACAAAGGTAGTGGAAACCCAGGGGGTGGCCGCTCGTACCAAGGCCTCGACGTCTCCGGCCGGGCAACCTCATCGCGGCGGCCTGGGATCGGCCGTTTCTTTGGCGGGAGCGGGTCGGGCCCCTCTCGGGGGGCCTTTCCTTTCTCCTCGGATGAGAACTGGTGGATCGACACCATTGACGTCAAGATGGAGGAGGAGCGAGGAAGAAGGAGCGGAGCAAGAAGAGATGGACTACGGGGGCTCACGCCTCTCCGTACTTATAGTACAGAGGAGGCCAACCGTCGGCCTCCATGATCGTAGGTAATCATGACTCATTTTTGCATGCAGGGAGCCATCAAATCGGGCAGTTGCCGAGGTAGTGTGGGGAAGAGGAGACGCCCACGTCCAATCAACCGCCACGCAGCGACCAAGGCCGCATGCTGTTGGGGCCCACGGCGCTCCGCACTTGCCCTTTCGCTTCGTTGCTAACCCAAGTCCGAGCGTGCCTTGGGCCCAGGGGCTACTGTCGGCGTTCTGGGAATGGGGGTCCCTAGACATGCCTGCCTGCGGCCTGTGGCATGGCTCAAGGAGTGGCCCAGTATGGCCCATCTTCATCAACTCAAGCTCAAGACCTTCGCGAGGGGCCAAGCCTCGCGGGGCGGACAACGCAAAGCTTCCTCAAGGGCGGCCTCACCATGCAGGCTCGCGAGGAGGCGGAGAGATCAATGCAGGGGTATGATAATCCCCAAGTGCAGGGAATCATCGTAGCAATTCCCAAAGGTGGAAGTGATAAGTACGGAGTGTCGAACCCACAAGGAGCCAAAGGTAAGATCAATATTCTCTCAAGCCCTATCTGCCACTGATACAACTCTACGTGCACTGAACGTTTGCTTCCAACTAGAGACAAGAGATAAAACTATGTTGTGCGTATGAAAGGATAACTTTGTATGAAATCGAAGAGCTAAAACATAAAAGTAGGTGCTGTTATCATAAAGTTAGAATACATTACTAAATAATATAAATAGTGAGTGTGGAATAATGTTGGATCGGTGTGCGGAATTGTCCTAGGCAATTGTTAACAAGACCGGTAATCACTATTGCAACTTCATATGAGGGAGAGGCAAAAGCTAACATACTTTCTCTACTTTGATCATATGCACTTATAATTGGAACTCTAGCAAGCGTCCGAAAATACTAAAGATCATTAAGGTAAAACCCAACCATAGCATTAAAGCATCAAGTCCTCTTTATTCCCATACGCAACAACCCCTCTTACTCGGGTTTGTGTTTCGGTCACTCACCAACCCACTATAAGCGAATCATGAACGTATTGCAACACCCTACAGCGGGAATCCCTCACGCTTGCGCGACACGGAGGGCACCATAGGATAACATCAAAGTGAAACATACAACTCATACCAATCTAGATCATCAATCAACCCAAAGACAAAAGATATCTACTCAAAACATCATAGGATGGCAACACATCATTGGATCATAATATGTAGCATAAAGCACCATGTTCAAGTAGGGATTACAGCAGGGTGCGGGAGAGTGGACCGCATAAAAGAGATGAGGGTGGTGATGATGATGGTGATGTTGATGAAGACGATCACTTCGGCGATGATTCCCCTCCCGATGGCACTCCGGTGCCACCAAGAGAGAGGAGGAGAGGTTCTCCCCCTTGTGCTTCCTCCTCCATGGCTTTCCCCATTTAGTCCTTGGCCTTTGACACGTCTCCAACTTATCTATAATTTTTTATTGTTCCATGCTATTATATTACCCCTTTTGGATGTTTATGGGCTTTATTTTACACATTTATATCATTTTTGGGACTAACCTACTAACCAGAGGCCCATCCCATATTGTTTTTTTTTGCTTATTTCAGTATTTCGAAGAAAAGGAATATCAAACGGAGTCCAAACGGAATGAAACCTTCGGGAGCGTTATTTTTGGAACAAATCTGATCCGGAGAGCACAGGTGCAAGTCAAGAAAGCTCGAGGGCCCCACGAGATAGGAGGCGCCCCAGAGGGCGTTCCCCTATCTCGTGGGCCCTCCGTCCACCGACGTATTTCTTCCTCCTATATATACCTCGCACCCCAAAAACATCCAGGAGCACCATGAAACACAATTTCCACCGCCGTAACCTTCTGTATCCATGAGATCCCATCTTGGAGCCCTTGCCGGCACTCTACCGGAGGGGGAAGCAACCACAGAGGGCCTCTACATCAACATCATTGCCCCTCCGATGAGTTGTGAGTAGTTTACCACGGACCTACGGGTCCATAGTTATTAGCTAGATGGCTTCTTCTCTCTTTTTGGATCTCAATACAATGTTCTCCCCCTCTCTTGTGGAGATCTATTTGATGTAATCTCTTTTTGCGGTGTGTTTGTCGAGATCCAATGAATTGTGGGTTTATGATCAAGTTTATCTATGAATAATATTTGAATCTTCTCTGAATTCTTTTATGTATGATTGAGTTATCTTTGCAAGTCTCTTCGAATTATCGGTTTGGTTTGGCCTACTAGATTGATCTTTCTTGCCATGGGAGAAGTGCTTAGCTTTGGGTTCAATCTTGCGGTGTTCTTACCCAGTGACAGAAAGGGTTGCAAGACACGTATTGTATTGTTGCCATCGAGATTAACAAGATGGGGTTTATATCATATTGCATGTGTTTATCCCTCTACATCATGTCATCTTGCTTAATGCGTTGCTCTGTTCTTATGAACTAATACTCTAGATGCATGTTGGATAGCGGTCGATGTGTAGAGTAATAGTAGTAGATGCAGGCAGGAGTCGGTCTACTTGTTATGGACGTGATGCCTATATACATGATCATGCCTAGATAATCTCATAACTATGCGCTTTTCTATCAATTGCTCGACAGTAATTTGTTCACCCACTGTAATACTTATGCTATCTTGAGAGAAGCCTCTAGTGAAACCTATGGCCCCCTGGTCTATCTCTTATCATATTTGTTTTCAATCTACTTTATTTGCATCTTTACTTTTTGCATCTATATCAAAAATACCAAAAATATATTATCTTATCATACTATCTTTATTAGAGCTCACTTTCGTAAGTGGCCGTGAAGGGATTGACAACCCCTTTATTGTGTTGGTTGCGATTTCTCAGTTTGTTTGTGTAGGTGCGTGGGACTTTTGAGGAGCCTCCTACTGGATTGATACCTTGGTTCTCAAAACTGAGGGAAATACTTACGCTACACTTTGCTGCATCACCCTCTCCTCTTGAGGAAAACCAGCATAAGCTCAAGGCGTAGCAAGAAGGATTTCGGCGCCGTTGCGGGGAGATCTTCGCTCAAGTCAAGACATACCAAGTACCCATCACAAACCCATCTCCCTCGCATTTACATTATTTGCCATTTGCCTCTCGTTTTCCTCTCCCCCACTTCACCCTTGCCGTTTTATTCGCCATCTCTTTCCCAATATCCTCCTCTCTTTTTTTGCTTGCCGCCTTTTGCTTGCTTGTGTGTTGGATTAATTGTTGCCATGGCACAAGATAATACACTATTGTGTGACTTCTCGAATACCAATAATAATGATTTCCTTAGTACTCCGATTGCTCCTCTTAATGATGTTGAGTCTTGTGAAATCAATACCGCTTTGCTGAATCTTGTCATGAAAGATCAATTTGCCGGCCTTCCTAGTGAAGATGCCGCTACTCATCTAAACAATTTTGTTGATTTGTGTGATATGCAAAAGAAGAAAGATACGGATAATGATATTGTTAAATTGAAGTTATGTCCGTTTTCACTTAGAGATAGTGCTAAAGTTTGGTTTTCGTTCTTGCCTAAAAATAGAATTGATTCTTGGAACAAGTGCAAAGATGCTTTTATCTCTAAGTATTTTCCTCCCGCTAAGATCATCACTCTTAGGAACGATATTATGAATTTTAAACAACTTGATCATGAGCATGTTGCCCAATCTTGGGAAAGAATGAAATTGATGCTTCACAATTGCCCTGCTCATGGTTTGAATTTATGGATGATCATACAAAATTTTTATGCCGGTTTGAACTTTGCTTCTAGAAATCTCTTAGATTCGGCCGTGGGAGGCACGTTTATGGAAATTATGTTAGGATATGCTACAAAATTTCTTGATAAAATTATGGCTAATTATTCTCAATGGCACACCGAAAGATCTTCTAGTAAAAAAGTGCATGCTATAGAAGAAATCAATGTTTTGGGTGGAAAGATGGATGAACTTATGAAGATTTTGCTACTAAAAATACTCCTCTTGATCCCAATGATATGCATTTGTCTTCCTTGATTGAGAATAATAATGAATCTATGGATATGAATTTTGTTGGTAGGAATAGTTTTGGAAACAACGCTTATAGAGGAAATTTTAATGCTAGACCGTTCCCTAGTAATCCCTCTAATAATTATGGAAATTCCTACAATAATTCTTATGGTAATTTTAATAGGATGCCCTCTGATTTTGAGAATATTGTGAAAGAATTTATGATTTCTCAAAAGAATTTTAATGCTTTGCTTGAAGAAAAATGGCTCAAAGTTGATGATTTGGCTAGGAACGTTGATAGACTTTCGCTTGGTGTTAATTCTCTTAAACTTGGATCTTCTTATCCTAAGCATGATATCAATGAGTCTCTCAAAGTAATGAGAATTTCCATTGACGAGTGCAAGGAAAGAACCGCTAGATTGCGTGCTAAAAAAGAAAGCTTTATAAAAGCGTGTTCTTCTAGTTTCCACGAAAATAATGATGAGGATCTTAAAGTTATTGATGGGTCTCCGATTAGATCTATGTTTTGCAATATGAATTTTGATGATTATGGGAGTGATGATGAATCAACTTTGCCTAGAAGGCGTCCCAAAAATTTGTAGTCTTTAGATCTTGATGCTAAAATTGGTAAAAGTGAGACTGGAGAATCTTCAACTTCTAATAATATTGAACTTACTATCTCGGATTTCAAGGAATTTGATTATGATAATTTCTCTTTAAAAGGTTGTATTTCCTTGTTGCAATCTATTGTTAATTCTCCTCATGCTTATAGCAAAAATAAAGTTTTTACCAAACATATTATTGATGCCTTGATGCAATCTTATGATGAAAAACTTAATTTGGAAGTTTCTATACCTAGAAAACTTAATGATGAGTGGGAACGTACTATAAAGATTAGAATTAAAGATTTTGAGTGTTTTGCTTTGTGTGATTTGGGTGCTAGTGTTTCCACGATTCCAGAAACTTTATGTGATATTCTAGGTTTCCATGATCTTGATGATTGCTCTTTAAATTTGCACCTTGCGGATTCCACCATTAAAAAGCCTATGGGAAGGATCAATGATGTTCTCATTGTTGCAAATAGAAATTTGGTGCCCGTAGATTTTATCGTTCTTGATATAGATTGCAATCTTTCTTTCCCTATTATTCTTGGTAGACCTTTCCTTAGAACGATTGGTGCGATTATTGATATGAAGGAAGGGAACATTAGATTCCAATTTCCATTAAAGAAAGGCATGGAGCACTTTCCAAGAAAGAAAGTCAAATTACCTTATGAATCTATCATGCGTGCTACTTATGAATCTAGTGCCAAATATGGGACTCGTTAGATCTATCCTTGCTTTTATGCCAAGCTAGGGGCGTTAAACGATAGCGCTAATTGGGAGGCAACCCAATTTTTTATTTATGTTTTTTGTTTTTTCTCCTGTTTAGTAATAAATCTTGCATCTACCTTCTGGATATATGTGTTTTTATCATTTAATTAGTGTTTGTGCCAAGTAGAACCTATAGGATAACCTACGATGATAGTTGATTTGATTCTGCTGAAAAACAGAAACTTTGCGCGCATGATATAATTTTGTTAACTCACAGGAACGTGCTTTTGCTTTGATTCTTTTTTCTGCTGTTCAATAGACAAATTTTCCAGTACTTCCTATTTTGGTAGGATTTTTAAAGTTCCAGAAGTTTGCGTTAGTTACAGATTGCTACAGACTGTTCTGTTTTTGACAGATTCTGTTTTTCGTGTGTTGTTTGCTTATTTCAATGCATCTATGGCTAGTAAATTAGTTTATAAGCCATAAATAAGTTGGAATAAAGTAGGTTTAACACCAATATAAATAAATAATGAGTTCATTGCAGTACCTTATGTGGTGGTTTTGTTTTCTTTCACTAACGGAGCTTATAAGATTTCCAGTTGAGTTTTGTGTTGTGAAGTTTTCAAGTTTTGGGTAAAGCTTTTATGGACCATGGAATAAAGGGTTGCAAGAGCCTAAGCTTGGGGATGCCCATGGCACCCCAAGATATTCAATAATAGCCAAAAGCCTAAGCTTGGGGATGCCCCAGGAAGGCAGCCCCTCTTTCATCTTCGTTCATTGGTAACTTTACTTGGAGCTATATTTTTATTTCCCACATGATATGTGTTTTGCTTGGAGCGTCGTGTATTATATTAGTCTTTGATTTTTAGTTTACCACAATCATCCTTGCTGTACACACCTTTTGGGAGAAGCCTATTTGATTAGAATTTGCTAGAATACTCTATGTGCTTCACTTATATCTTTTGAGCTTGATAGTTTTTGCTCTAGTGCTTCACTTATATCTTTTAGAGCACGGTGGTGTCTTAATTTTGAAGAAATTGCTAGTCTCTCATGCTTCACTTATATCATTTTGAGAGTCTTTTATAACAGCATGGTATTTGCTATGATCATAAAGTTGGTCCTAGAATGATCAGCATCCAAGTTGGGTATAATAAAACTATCATAGAAAGTGAATTGGATGCTATGATCAATTTGATGCTTGATAATTGTTTTGAGATATGAAGGTAGTAATATTAAAGTCATGTTAGTTGGGTGATTATGAATTTAAAGAATGCTTGTGTTGAAGCTTGTGATTCCCGTAGCATGCACGTATGGTGAACCGCTTTGTGATGAAGTTGGAGCACAAGTTTATTTATTGATTGTCTTCCTTATGAGTGGCGGTCAGGGATGAGCGATGGTCTTTTCTTACCAATCTATCCCCCTAGGAGCATGCGCGTAGTACTTTGGTTATTGATGACTTCTAAATTGCAACAAGTATTTGAGTTCTTTTGATTAATGTTGAGTCCATGGATTATACACACTCTTTCACCCTTCCACCATTGCTAGCCTCTCTTGTACCGTGCAATTTTCGCCGGTACCATACACCCACCATACTCCTTCCTCAAAACAGCCATCATACCTACCTATTATGGCATTTCCATAGCCATTCCGAGATATATTGCCATGCAACTTTCCACCATTCCGTTCATATGACACACATTACTTTTGTCATATTGCTTTTTGCATGATCATGTAGTTGACATTGTATTTGTGGCAAAGCCACTTTCATAATTTTCATACATGTCGCTCTTGATTCATTGCATATACCGGTACACCGCCAGAGGCATTCATATAGAGTCATATCTTGTTCTAGCTTTGAGTTGTAAATCCATAAAAGTGTGATGATCTTCATTATTAAAGCATTGTCCTAGTGAGGAAAGGATGATGAAGACTATGATTCCCCCACAAGTCGGGATGAGACTTCGGACTTTACAAAAAGAAAAAAAAAAGAGAAAGGCCAAAAAGAAAAAAGAGAGGGCCAAAGAAAAAAACAGAAAAAAATAAAAAAATAAAAAAAATAAAAAAAATGAGAGAAAAAGAGAGAAGGGACAATGCTACTATCTCTTTTTCCACACTTGTGCTTCAAAAATAGTACCATGATCTTCATGATAGAGAGTCTCATATGTTGTCACTTTCATATACTAGTGGGAATTTTTCAATATAGAAATTGGCTTGTATATTCCAATGATGGGCCTCCTCAAAAGTGCCCTAGGTCTTGGTGAGCAAGCAAGTTGGATGCACCCCACTTAGTTTCTTTGATTGAGCTTTCATACATTTATAGCTCTAGTGCATCCATTGCATGGCAATCCCTACTCACTCACATTGATATCTATTAATGGGCATCTCCATAGCCCGTTCAAACGCCTAGTTGATGTGAGACTATCTTCTCCTTTTTTGTCTTCTCCACAACCATCATTCTATTCCACATATAGTGCTATGTCCATGGCTCACGCTCATGTATTGCGTGAAAGTTGAAAAAGTTTGAGATTATTAAAGTATGAAACAATTGCTTTATCTTGTCATCGGGGTTGTGCATGATTAAATACTTTGTGTGATGACGATAGAGCATAGCCAGACTATATGATTTTGTAGGGATAACTTTCTTTAGCCATGTTATTTTGAGAATACATGATTACTTTGATTAGTATGCTTGAAGTATTACTATTTCTTATATCAATATGAACTTTTATTTTGTATTCATTTGGATCTGAACATTCATGCCACAATAAAGAAAATTACATTAAGAAATATGCTAGGTAGCATTCCACATTAATTTTTTTTTCATTTACCTACTCGAGGACGAGCAGGAATTAAGCTTGGGGATGCTTGATACGTCTCCAACGTATCTATAATTTCTAATTGTTCCATGCTATTATATTACCCCTTTTGGATGTTTATGGGCTTTATTTTACACATTTATATCATTTTTGGGACTAACCTACTAACCGCAGGCCCATCCCATATTGCTGCTTTTTTGCCAATTTCAGTATTTTGAAGAAAAGGAATATCAAACGGAGTCCAAACGGAATGAAACCTTTGTGAGCATTATTTTTGGAACAAATCTGATCCGGAGAGCCTGGAGTGCCAGTCAAGAAAGCTCCAAGGGCCCCACGAGATAGGAGGGCGCCCCCCTGTAGGGCGCGCCCCCTATCTCGTGGGCCCCTCGGGGGTCCACCGACGTACTTCTTCCTCCTATATATACCTACGTACCCCGAAAACATCCAGGAGCACCACGAAACACAATTTCAACCGCCGTAACCTTCTGTATCTGCGAGATCCCATCTTGGAGCCCTTGCCGGCATTCTTCCGGAGGGGGAATCAATTACGGAGGGCCTCTACATCAACATCCTTGCCCCTCCGATGAGTTGTGAGTAGTTTACCATAGACCTACGGGTCCATAGTTATTAGCTAGATGGCTTCTTCTCTCCTTTTGGATCTCAATACAATGTTCTCCCCCTCTCTTGTGGAGATCCATTCGATGTAATCTCTTTTTGTGGTGTGTTTGTCGAGATCCGATGAATTGTGGGTTTATGATCTAGTTTATCTATGAATAATATTTGAATCTTCTCTGAATTCTTTTATGTATGATTGAGTTATCTTTGCAAGTCTCTTCGAATTATCGGTTTGGTTTGGCCTACTAGATTGATCTTTCTTGCCATGGGAGAAGTGCTTAGCTTTGGGTTCAATCTTGCGGTGTTCTTACCCAGTGACAGAAAGGGTTGCAAGACACGTATTGTATTGTTGTCATCGAGGATAACAAGATGGGGTTTATATCATATTGCATGTGTTTATCCCTCTACATCATGTCATCTTGCTTAATGCGTTGCTCTGTTCTTATGAACCTAATACTCTAGATGCATGCTGGATAGCGGTCGATATGTGGAGTAATAGTAGTAGATGCAGGCTGGAGTCGGTCTACTTGTTATGGACGTGATGCCTATATACATGATCATGCCTAGATAATCTCATAACTATGCGCTTTTCTATCAATTGCTCGACAGTAATTTGTTCACCCACCGTAATACTTATGCTATCTTGAGAGAAGCCTTTGGTGAAACCTATGGCCCCCAGGTCTATCTCTTATCATATTTGTTTTCAATCTACTTTATTTGCATCTTTACTTTTTGCATCTATATCAAAAATACTAAAAATATATTTATCTTATCATACTATCTTTATTAGATCTCACTTTCGCAAGTGGCCGTGAAGGGATTGACAACCCCTTTATTGCGTTGGTTGCGAGTTCTCAGTTTGTTTGTGTAGGTGCGTGGGACTTTTGAGGAGCCTCCTACTCGATTGATACCTTGGTTCTCAAAACTGAGGGAAATACTTACGCTACACTTTGCTGCATCACCCTCTCCTCTTCGAGGAAAACCAACGCAAGCTCAAGACGTAGCAGCTTTCATGGCGATGATGGCCCCTCCGAGATCCTCCTCCATGGCCTCCGGTGATGATGGCCCCCTCCGGCAGGGTGCCAGAGAGGGCCTAGATTAATTTCTCGTGGTTACAGAGGCTTGCGGCGGCGGAACTTCCGATCTAGGTTAATTCCCGAAAGTTTCAGTATTTATAGGAATTTTTGGCATTGGTTTCACGTCAAGGGGGCCTCCGGGCTGTCCACGAGATAGGGAGCCGCCCCCCGGGGGGGTGCCCCCCTCTCTCGTGGGCAGCTCGGGACTCCTCTGGCCCAACTCCGATGCTCTGTGGTCTTCTTTTGGTCTAGAAAAAATCCTCAAAAATTGGCACGTCAATTGGACTCCGTTTGGTAACCCTTTTCTGTAAAACACTAAAACTAGGAGAAAACAGAAACTGGCACTGGGCTCTAGGTTAATAAGTTAGTCCCAAAAATCATATAAAATGACATATAAATGCATATAAAACATCCTAGAAGGATAATATAATAGCATGAATACTTCATAAATTACAGATACGTTGGAGACGTATTAGCATCTCCAAGCTTAATTTCCTGCTCATCATCGAGTAGGTAAATGATAAAAGAAATAATTTATGAAGTGTGAATGCTAGAAGGTGCACAAGTTTGATCAATGATAATTTCAATCACCTTTTCTAGCATCAATATTTGTCATAATAGTAGCTTATCTCATAAAACTTTTCATGATCAAGTAACAATCCATTCACACTGCCAAGTATGGTTCAAAAGCTTCATTGAGAACTAACAGACTATAATCTCAGTCATTGAAGCAATTGCAATTTATCATAACATCAGAAAGAGTCAAGAATAGAGCCCTTCAGCAAGTCCACATACTCAACTATCATATAGTCTCCTACAATTGCAAACACTCACTTGTGGTTATTGTGTTGCCTCCCAATTTATTCACCTTTAGGTGATGTCAACAATAATAGCCCATGCTAACTTACATCCAATTGGATATATACATCATGATCTTTCAAACACGAAGAGCTTGCCAAAGGATAAAATGAAAAAGGGGAAAGGCGAGGATCACCTTGACTCAAGCATAAAGTAAAAACATAAAGTAAAAGATAGGCCCTCCGCGGAGGGAAGCAGAGGTTGTCATGCGCGTTTAGGGTTGATGCACAAAATCTTAATGCAAAAGAATGTCACTTTATATTGCCCCTTCTATGTGGACCTTTATTATGCAGTCCGTCGCTTTTATTACTTCCACAACAAGTTCGTACAAAGCTTATTTTCTCTGCACTAATAAGTCATACATATTTAGAGAGCAATTTTTATTGCTTGCACCGATGACAACTTATTTGAAGGATCTTACTCAATCCATAGGTAGGTATGGTGGACTCTCATGGCAAAACTGGGTTTAAGGGTATTTGGAAGCACAATTAGTATCTCTACTTAGTGCAAGGAATTTGGCTAGCATGAGGCAGAAAGGCAAGCTCAACATGTTTGGAAGGTCAATGACAATATACTTTAACTGAGATGTCGGAAAACATAAACCATTACATTGTCTTCCTTGTCCAACGTCAACTCTTTTAGCATGTCATACTTAATGAGTGCCTCACAATCATAAAAGATGTCCAAGATAATATATTTGTATGTGAACCTCTCTTTCCTTATTACTTCATATTAATTGCAACGATGACTAAAACTACGTTTGCCAACTCTCAACATCTTTTATGCCTCATACTTTCTATGTGCGAAGTCATCACTAGCCATGTTATAAGCATATGAAACATATAAAAATTCAGATTTATGACATTCAATTCATTCCCCTATTTACTCATAGGATATACATGAAGCACAAGAGTAAATGACAAACTACTCCAAAAGATATGAGTGAAGGACACTGAATAGGCAAATAATTAACTAGCCATGGGAGGGTTCCTTTTCTATTCAAAATTTCAGATCCAATGATTTTATTCAAACAGCAAGTAAAACAAAATAAAATGACATTGCAAGGATAGCACAACTCATGTGAAGAAGCAAAAACTTAGGTTCAACCGATACTAACCGATAGTTGTTGAAGAAGAAAGGTGGGATGCCTAACGGGGCATCCCCAAGCTTAGATGTTTGAGACTTCTTGGAATATTATCTTGGGGTGCCTTGGGCATCCCCAAGCTTGAACTTTTGTGTCTCCTTAATTCTTCTCATATCATGGTTTCTCTTTTTATCAAAAGCTTCATCCACACCAAACTCAACAAGAGCTCGTGAGATAGGTTAGTATAAACCAATGCAAAACCTTATCATTTTCTACTGTAACAAATCACTAGAATTATTATTCAACATTGCATACTCAATGCCTCTGCATATTTAATACTCCTATCCTCAAATAGAATCATTAAACAAGCAAACATATGCAAACAATGCAAACATAACAGCAATCTGTCAAAACAGTACAGCCTGTAAAGAATGCAAGAGTATCAATACTTCCCTAACTCCAAAAATTATGGGAGAAAATTCCCACTGTATTATATTTACCAGAGCTCATTATGCAATAAGTTTCAACATTATATCATGCTCTGACTTTTCTAGGGAATTTTTGCAACAGCGGTAAACTTTCTGTTTTCAAACAGCAACATGTATACTAGCAAAATAAGCATGGTAAAGGCTATCCTTGACATTTTTATTGAAACTAAAGATGCAAAACACTATTATAAATAACAGCAAGCTAATACTAACAAAATAAAATTACTCTCCAAGTAAAACACATATCATGTGACGAATAAAAATATAGCTCCGAGTAAGATGTACCGATAGTTTTGAAGACGAAAGAGGGGATGCCTTCCGGGGCATCCCCAAGCTTAGGCGCTTGAGTCTTCCTTTAATATTACCTTGGGGTGCCTTGGGCATCCCCAAGCTTAGGGTATTTCCGCTCCTTATTCTCATCATATCGATATCTCACCCAAAACTTGAAAACTTCAATCACACAAAACTTATGGAACTTCGTGAGATAGGTTAGTATGATAAAGAGTAAACCATGCACTTTGGTACGGTAAAAGACAAGGTTCATAATTGTTTTCACATAATTCCTACTGTACCATATCATTTCTACAATTTATATTGAAAAGTATAAGCCATAGAAACTAGAAAACAAGCAAACTATGCAATGAAAACAGAATCTGACAGAAACAGAACAGTCTGTAATGATCTGAACAATAACCATACTTTTGCTACTCCAAAAATTATGAAATAAATTGGTGGACGTGAGGAATTTGTCTATTAATCTTCTGCAAAAAAATCAACTCAAAAGCACTCTTCTGTAAAAAATTACAGCTAATTTCGTGAGCGCAAAGTTTCTGTTTTTTACAGCAAGATCACATTAACTTTCACCCAAGTCTTCCCAAAGGTCTTAGTTGGCACTTTATTGAAACAAAAGCTATAACACATGATTAATACGGTAGCTTAATCATGTAGACACACAAAAACAGTAAGGGTAAATATTGGGTTGTCTCCCAACAAGCGCTTTTCTTTAATGCCTTTTAGCTAGGCATGATGATTTCAATGATGCTCGCGTAAAAGAAAAGATTTGAAACACAAAGAGAGCATCATGAAGAATATGACTAGCACATTTAAATCTAACCCACTTCCTATGCCTAGGGATTTTGTGAGCACACAATTTATAGGAACAAAAGTCAACTAGCATAGGAAGGCATAACAAGTATAACTTCAAAACTTTAAGCACATAGAGAGGAAACTTGATATTATCGCAACTCCTACAAGCACATATTCCTCCCTCATAATAATTTTCAGTAGCATCATGGATAGCTACTTTGTTCTCATACTCAAATGGAACCTATTCCGAAATAGTGGAATACTAACTAAGTTTGACACTCTTCCAAATCCACTTTCATAAATATCGTACGCAGATTCAACACCCTCCAAGATAGTGGGATCACTAATTCCTAAAGTTGACACTCTTCCAAACCCACTTTAAATTATAGTATTATTCATACTCCAAAAGATATAAGTGAAGTTCCTGGAGCATTCTACAATTAATATAGACTAGCCAATATCCAAGCTCAATATATATAAGTGAAGCGCACGAAGCATTCTATAAAACCATACTCAAACGATTTAAGTGAAGCACAAAGAGCAATTCTATAAGATCATACTTAAAAGATATAAGTGAAGCACATGAAGTATTCTATAAATCAATGAAGAGCTATCTCATACTAGCATGATTCTTAAACAAAAACACAAAGGACACAAACAATGTGAACAAAACAAAAAACGAGGTATACCGATATTTGTTGAAGAAGAAAGATGGGATGCCAACCGGGGCATCCCCAAGCTTAGATGCTTGAGTATCCTTTGAAATATTTACTTGGGGTGCCTTGTGCATCCCCAAGTTTGAACTCTTGTCTCTCTTTATTCTTCTCACATCAGTAACTCCTCGTTCTTCTAATACTTCATTCACAAAAATTTAAACAAAAACTTTGTGAGATCCGTTAGTGTAATAAAGCAAACTACCACTTTAAGGTACTGTAATTAACTCATTCTTTGTTTATATTGGTGTTAGACCTACTGTATTCAAACTTCTCTATGGTTCATACCCTACATACTAGCCATAGATGCATCAAAATAAGCAAACAACACGAGAAAAACAGAATCTGTTAAGAACAGGACAGTCTGTAGTAATCTGGAAGTTTAGTAAACTTCTGTAACTCAAAAAATTATGAAATAAATTTGAATATTTGAACAATTTGTACAGAAGTAATGTGCAAAAAGTTTCAGACCCATTTTACTTTCCAGTAAAAAATTTAAATTCATGCACTACAGCCAAAGTTTCTGTTTTTGTTCTGCAGATAGTAAGCAAGCAATCTTATCATAATAAAACCAAAGCTTGGAACATTATTTTTATAATACAAAGGATATATACATGGGGATAATTATTTACAGAGAAACTTCCATGAAAAATTCTACATTGTTTCCGTGAGCATGAACACGAGTGCTCAAGGTCGACCCTCACTTCTTCAATGCATAACTTTCCAATCACTTCTCTTTTTGAAAAACGTTTTTAGGCATGAGAGGCACGTAAATAATTTTTGGTATTTTCATTCTTTTTTAAAAAAATTGTATGTTTCAGCCACAACTAAAAATAAACAAAAAGGAAAAACAAAATCTACCAAGTAAAGAAAGCAAATAAGCACACATGAGAATATCAACCCCACGCTATTGCTCCCCGGCAACGGCGCCAGAAAAGAGCTTGATAATCCCCAAGTGCAGGGAATCATCATAGCAATTCCCAAAGGTGGAAGTGATAAGTATGGAGTGTCGAACCCACAAGGAGCCAAAGGTAAGATCAATATTCTCTCAAGCCCTATCTGCCACTGATACGACTCTACGTGCACCGAACGATTGCTTCCAGCTAGAAACAAGAAAATAAAACTACGTTGTGGGTATGAAGAGGATAACTTTGTATGAAATCGAAGAGCTAAAATATAAACGTAGGTGCTGTTATCATAAAGTTAGAATACATTACTAAATAATCTAAATAGCGAGTGTGGAATAATGTTGGATCGGTGTGCGGAATTGTCTTAGGCAATTGTTAACAAGACCGGTAATCACTATTGCAATTTCATATGAGGGAGAGGCAAAAGCTAACATACTTTCTCTACTTGGATCATATGCACTTATGATTGGAACTCTAGCAAGTGTCCGCAAATACTAAAGATCATTAAGGTAAAACCCAACCATAGCATTAAAGCATCAAATCCTCTTTATTCCCATATGCAACAACCCCTCTTACTCGGGTTTGTGTTTCGGTCACTCACCAACCCACTATAAGCGAATCATGAACGTATTGCAACACCCTACAGCAGGAATCCCTCACGCTTGCGCGGCATGGAGGGCACCATAGGACAGCATCAAAGTGAAATATACAACTCATACCAATCTAGATCATCAATCAACCCAAAGACAAAAGATATCTACTCAAAACATCATAGGATGGCAACACATCATTGGATCATAATATGTAGCATAAAGCACCATGTTCAAGTAGGGATTACAGCGGGGTGCGGGAGAGTGGACCGCGTAAAAGAGATGAGGGTGGAAATGATGATGGTGATGTTGATGAAGACGATCACCGTGGCGATGATTCCCCTCCCGATGGCACTCCGGTGCCACCAAGAGAGAGGAGTAGAGGTTCTCCCTCTTGTGCTTCCTCCTCCATGGCTTTCCCCCTCTGGTCCTTGGCCTTCATGGCGATGATGGCCCCTCCGAGATCCTCCTCCATGGCCTCCGATGATGATGGCCCCCTCCGTCAGGGTGCCAGAGAGGGCCTAGATTGATTTCTCGTGGCTATAGAGGCTTGCGGCGGCGGAACTTCCTATCTTGGTTAATTCCCGAAAGTTTCAGTATTTATAGGAATTTTTGGCGTTGGTTTCACGTCAAGGGGGCCTCCGGGCTATCCACGAGATAGGGGGCCGCCCCCCTCTCTCATGGGCAGCCCGAGACTCCTCTGGCCCAACTCCGATGCTCCGTGGTCTTCTTTTGGTCAAGAAAAAATCCTCAAAACTTGGCACGTCAATTGGACTCCGTTTGGTAACCCTTTTCTGTAAAACACTAAAACAAGGAGAAAACAGAAACTGGCACTGGGCTCTAGGTTAATAAGTTAGTCCCAAAAATCATATGAAATGACATATAAATGCATATAAAACATCCTAGAAGGATAATATAATAGCATGAATACTTCATAAATATAGATACGTTGGAGACGTATCAGGGTACCTCACAAGGTACTCGTGACGCAAGCCATGACGATCGAGACCAGGCGGGCGCCAAGCGGACGGCGGCCTGCGCAGTGTCCTTGTTTCCTCTTTGGTGCAAATGGGGCAAGCGCAGGCGCGGAGTACCGAGGCATCAAGCAAAGGTTACCATTTCGGTGCAACGAGACCAAGACCAGTAGAGCGGCAGGACGGAGGTCACCGTGGAGCCCAAGACGGCGTCGTCGCCAGTGCCTTTGGCAGCCGAAGACCAACTTTAGTCAGGATAACTTGTACTAGATGTTCCCCTTCGAAATGGCCATTGTTGGCTCACTTCGCGCTCAATATTAGGGAAGAGGACCAGGACCTCTATATATAGATATAGCCACCACAGCAGAGGGCATCTCATGGAGTTCTCATCAGATTTAGAGGCGATCGAACTCACCCAAGTAGAACGCCGCACCAGCCCAAGAACACCTCTCGTGAGGCTGTTCTTCCTCTGTACTGTTCATCATCAGTCCTTGAGGCAATCCACCACATCACACACTGGATTAGATTATTACACCACAACGGTGGCCCGAACCAGTATAAACCTTAAGTCCCATGTATTGCTCATCGTGTAGCTTAGATTCATAGCGAGCCGTTGGGACGTGGATCGGTAGGGAAAAGATCTTCGCGCGCACCCCAGAGTTTGAACCTTAAGGGTTTTGCCGGAACCCGATATCCGACAAACACTCCGCTTCCATCTCTATGTCCATGTTGTATTCGCTTCATTTTTAGTTTTGATAGTATTTGTTTTTGTATTTGTTTCCGGCACTTCTGTATTGGTTTCCGTTTTCACACAAAAACAGGAAAACAAATATGGCAGCACCCAATTTCGTCAGTTTCCACTCTTTTTTCATCCCTTGTTTCGAGGGAGCGCCTAGAGCTCAATTGAATTTCTCAATTGTCTCCAACAAAAACAGTAGAAAAATAACAACAACAAAAAAAAAAATGAGAACGAATCTCTGCGTACAACCCGACCACTATAGCATGGATTGAGCTATAAGAAATATCAAACCCGAAGTTTCAATCGACAGGAGCTGGGAAGCCTGAATTTGCAACTTTTTACATTGTTGGACATACGGCAACAAATTTAAATTTTATTCATGCGTATTGATTGATCCGGAGCGACGAAGGGCTTAGTTGGACGTCCCCGTTGACCTGACCTTGGGCTGGGTACTGATGAACGAGCCACCAGCACTGCTCCATCTCTGCGTGGCCGAGGTACGCCGGCGGCGGGACGGCCTGAGACCATCCATGATCGGGGAGGAAGCCAAGCCCATTCGGCATCCCCGGAGACGCCGGTCCCGCCAAGTGGTGGTCGGCAACACTCATGACCGTGGAGGCGCCATGCAGCACCGGGCGGTTCTTGCGGCGGCCGGAGCCGACCGGCACGTTGCGGATGGCGCCGCCGGCCGTCCAGTAGCGGTGGCAGGCCCTGCAGAAGTGCCGCGGCTGGTTGACGTTGTAGTTGTTGAAGTAGCAGAACTTGGTGTCCTCGCTCCGGCAGCGCGGGCACGGCAGCCGCGCCTCCGCTGCCGCGGCGCGCGCCCTCGCGGCCTCCTCGAGCTGCTCGGCGCTCCCGCGTCCCGACGACGAGGACGACGATGACGACATGGGCGCCGCCTGCTGCGTCTTGGGCACCACCACGCCGCCGCCGCCGTCTGCGCCCGTGCGTGTCGGCTGCCGGGTGATGACCTTGCCGAAGAGCTTGATCCCCGCCGCGCCGCCCATCTCGAGGTGAGAGTGAGACACCATGTCGGTCAGTGTGTGTCCGGCGCTCTCTGATGCCACGGAGAAGTGTGTCTCATCGGCCGTATATATAGCTGGCTTGCTAGCTAGGATTAGGAATAGGATACGTGCTCTGTGGTGGGCGTTGGGTGGGCGCCGTGATTTCCTCTTTCCTTTAACAGGGAGAGGTGAAGGAAAAGGAACAGCTAACTGCAGTGCAGTGCATGTGGGATACGGTGACGTGTGATGCCGTTCGGTTCGTGTCCCCGTCTCACCACCTGGCCATGGCCATGGCCACACTCCATTGCCTCCACGACTAGCTCGATCAAGGACCCATTTGGCTACGTGAACTTCGCAAAAAGATCAAGATCATGCGAACAAATTTCGCTGGGTGAAATCGACGGAAAAATTCCCGTGTTCTAAGCATGGCCTAATTAAGCTTGTTTTAGCAGCAAGAAATGACCCATTTTCGACGCACCGTCGTCGTCAACGAGCGTGATACTTACCCACTAAGAGTCTTGATGATCATCCCTAATCACTTTTGCGGCAGGAATGTAAAAGCGACGAAAGATGGCTTCCTTGCTTTACAATCAACTGGACATTTGATGGCTTTTTCGTGGGCGGGGAGAAAAGCGATAAAGACTATCCGAAACAAGGTGCTTCGCTTTACTCGCTTTGGCTGCGGAAAGGGGGCGCCTTTTGTGTCTTTTCCCGTATGGTGGCACGGCACTGCTAACAGTGGCTTTTGAAAGGGAAATGCTTGCGAATCGTCTTGGTTGGAAAGGCTCCGGCGATGGCCTCCTCGCTAGCAAGCTGCTTTGCTTTAGGGCTTTCCCTACCAATGCAAAAGCTTTCCTTTAGGGCTTTTTGTGCCACTTTGTAGCTAGACTTAGATTTTCTTTCTTTCTTTCTTTAGAGCTTCTTTATTTCTTTCTTTCTGTTGAAAAGTGTTTTCTGTGCAGTAATGATGTTGTATTCAGACATTTTTGTTAGATATATTACCACTTTTTTAATAATCCAATCCACGAGTAAACAATAAACATGTCATTCATAGAATGCAACTCATATCGATACCTAAACATGTGAGCATGTATATAGCATTGTCGGAGTAATGGGCCACGGGTAGGCCGACCCGGGACCCAAGATCTTTCAAGACATCGGGGCAAGCCGCGCCCCTCTGGCCGCGTCCCAGCGGGCGACCTTCGGGGAGGCCGAGTCCCAGCTGGCGACCTTCGGAGAAGCCGAGTCCCCAGACGGCGACTCTGAAGCAAGCCGGCTCCGGGCTTAAGACCTTTCGGGGGGCCGACTATGAGAGTCGGCCCGCGACCTTTCACGGAGACCAATGCGGGCACGGCCCGGCGTGGCCGTCCCTCCGACCCACGAGGAGTGGGCATGGCTCTGATGAGCCGTATCGCGGGAGATCTCCGGAGGCGCGCACTTGTTGCCATGCCTCCCCTGACCTCAGCCACAGTGCGCGATGCACTGTGCCCACGACGCCGGCCTGTACGGCCCGAAGATCGCCGGGCCACCTGTCGGTGAGGGTATCGAAGACGGCCAGAGCGCCCGAAGACGGCCCTGCGGAAGTCGGTCTCCTCAGAGTCGGCCACCCCCAGTCAGGGCCCCACAAGCCATAAACCAGATTGGACGGGGAATGGCGACAGTGACCGCCTGACAGACGGCGGCACTGTTCCCACGACCCCATGACCGAGCCTGCGTCATCAGGAGTGTCGCACAGTGTTCGGCCTGTCCGCGGGACCCACCAGTCGGCGGGCCCCAGAAGTCGGCAGGAAGGGTGGCGGCGTGGGAGACGGACGGCTGGGGGCCACGCCCAGTCAGATTACCATTGTACCCCCGGGGGGTAGGCCTATATAAACCCCCCGGGACACCCATGCAAAGGGTTCGGACTTGGATAGAATTAGACACATAGCCAGCGGAGGAGAGAGCCAGCCTTGCTCCCTCCTGCCTCCCGATACAACTCTAGGAGCACCTTTGTAACCATCTCACCATAGTGATCATGCGGAGACCCCGCAGAGCAGCAGTAGGGGTGTTATCTCCGCGGAGAGCCCCGAAGCTGGGTAAGATTCGCCGGCGTGCATGTCTGCGCCTCATCCCGTTTCCAGGCACCGACGACGTTCTACTCGCCCCCACCATGATAAGCCACCCGTTGGCATATGTCGCACCCAACCCCCGACATTTGGCGCCCACCGTGGGGCGAGGTGCACCGTCGTCCGGAGACCTGTTCTAGACGGGAACCCTTTTTCTCCCTGGCGAGTGCAGCCAGCCCGGCTCGCCAGATGGATTCTGCATCGACACGCTGCGCGGCGCCGAAGCCGCCTGCGCTGCGAGCGGCCTCGCCGAACTTATCGGCGAGGTGCGCCTCTTCGACGAGCCTGCCCAAGATGCAGGCACACGGGTGGCCCCGAGAACCTTCTCGCGAGCCTCCTCGACCAACTCCATGTCGCCGGCGAGCCTGCCGTAGACTTGGAGTCCGTAGGCTCCTCCGACCCGATGCTGGTCGACTCCGACGCCGTATCGCTCGATATCTTCCCCACCAACGTGGTGGTCTACGATGAGCCGCTTCCGTACGAGGAGAGTGGCGGAAGCGCCGTCACAGAGGTGCTCGTCATCGGCCACGGCGAGCACTCCGGCGAAGACGCCCAGGACCCGCTGTCGGCGGTCCTGCAAGACCTGACCGCGCCCATTCCGGAGGACGCGGACGCCGAGATGCTGGAAACACGCCGCCTTCAGATCATCGAAGGCGCCAAGAAGTTGGCAAGCATGAGGCGCTTGTCAGAAGCATACCAGCGCGAGATGGATCGCGCTGTAGGCGGCTCGCCGGCTCCGACTGGGCCGAGCCGTCTAGGTGCGGTCCGAGAGCGCGGCGCGGCCATCGCCGACTTGCTCGGGGCGAAACGCCCCGTGTATGCCACCCCCGTGGAGAACATCCGCGCCGCCCAAGCGGCAACCGAAGAGCTAAAGAACTTCGAAGGCGAAGAGCGCCGTATAATGACGGAGCGAGTCCAGCAGCTCCTCGACGCGGTTTCTGCGCAAAACGTGGCAGGCGGCCGCGTGGACGCGCTGCAGCAGCCGAACGACGACTTACCCCCTCGCCGAGATCAAGGCGCGACCTCCTGGATGCCGACTGGCGGAGTCCGCGGAAGAAAAGAGAAGGAGCCGGCTGCCAGTCACAGCCGGACTCGCATCACCATCAAGCGCGACCAAGACGGCCGCCCAAGAGCAGTGGAACGACGGGACGATTATCTGCCTCCCCCACCCCGAAGAGAGCGGTGAGTTTC
This sequence comes from Aegilops speltoides, assembly GCA_021437245.1. Taxonomy (NCBI): domain Eukaryota; kingdom Viridiplantae; phylum Streptophyta; class Magnoliopsida; order Poales; family Poaceae; genus Aegilops; species Aegilops speltoides. The sequence goes on along the minus strand of CM038141.1, from coordinate 408,046,840 downwards.
TCCGCCGCCTGTTGAGCATCCGACTCTCGGAGGTCGCCTTGGCCGCAGAGAGGGAGTCGGAGAGAATGACGCCCGCCATCGGATTGACCGACTCCACCGATCCCTGGCGTTAGAAGAAGAAGATGAGTTGGATCCGCCTTGCTTCGGGCCCCGCATCAGAGACAAGCCCTTCCCCAAAGGGTTCACGCTCCCCCGAGACACACCCAAGTACACCGGCTCCGTGAAGCCGGAGGATTGGCTGATAGACTACTCCACAGCCGTCAACATAGCAAACGGCAACAAGCGAGTAGCCGTGAAGTATGTTCCCCTCATGCTCCAGGGTACGGCCCGGACATGGCTGAACAGCCTGAAGCCCCGCAGCATCAATAGCTGGGTCGACTTCACCGAAGCCTTCATTCGTAACTTCACCAGGACGTACAAGCGACCTCCCAAGCCACGCCAGCTCTCCTTGTGCGTGCAAGGCCCTGAAGAATCAACGCGCGACTACCTCACGCGCCGGGGCGAACTTCGAAACTCCTGCGAGGGCGTGCACGAGGTGCAGGCCATCAAGTACTTCACGGCCGGGTGCCGAGAGGGCACCCTCCTCAAGCACAAGCTCCTCTGCGACGAGCCCGAAACCCTTGACGAGCTGCTAGTCATAGCAGACAAGTACGCCACGGCCGACTCTTCTATGAAGACGGAGATTCAAGTCAACGCGGCTGGCAAGGTGACTCCCCAGGCCCCCAGAACCCCGGCTGGAGACACCAGCCGGCGACAGCAGCAAAATGACAACAAGCGCAAGGCCCCACAGCCGACTTCCAACAGTCGGCAGGTCGCAGCGGTAGAAGATCAGCAGCCGGAGGGGCAGCCTCCGGCCAAGCGGCAGAAAGGCGGCAAGTCCAACTGGTTGCCGGCTTTCTCCTATGAGCAGACTTTGGATGGTCCTTGCAAGTTCCACAGCGGCGCGAAGCCGTCGAACCACACCACAAGAAAGTGCCACTGGCTCGCCAGGATCGCCAAGGGAGACGGCCTCACCCCTCCGCCGCCTGCAGGGCCGCCGCCTCTGCCGCCGCCCCAGCAGCCGGCGGCTCCGCCAGTCGGCGCAGTCCAAGACGAGTTCCCAGAAGAGCACGGAGCCTATGTAGTGTTAACGGTATGGCGAGATGACCAAGAAGAAAGCGCCAAAGAACAAAGAAGTAAATGCAATAGCAACGGATGTCCCAGAGTTCATGCATTGGTCCGAAAAGCCTATCAGCTAGAGTCGGGCGGATCACCCAGAGGTGATGCCGAGTCCGGGCTCCTACGCCCTGGTCCTAGGCGCGACCTTGGCCACTGATAGGCGGGCCGCCCGTTTCTCGCGGGTCCTGGTAGACGGAGGCAGCAGCATAAACATCCTGTACAAGGACACCATGGAGAACCTCAGAATTAGGCGGAGGCAGCTGCAGAGCAGCCGCACCGTGTTCCATGGAATTGTACCCGGCCTCTCCTGTTCACCGATTGGCAAGATTCTGATAGACGTCCTCTTCGGAGACAAAGATCACTTTCGCCGAGAGCCAGTCTGGTTCGAGGTGGTGGACTTGGAGAGCCCGTACCACGCACTGCTTGGCCGGCCTGCTTTGGCCAAGTTCATGGCGGTTCCCCACTACGCCTACCTCAAGATGAAGATGCCGAGTTCCAAGGGGATTCTGACCATTGCCGGCGACTACAAGAAGTCGTCTGCTTGCGCGGCCGAGAGTAGTCGGCTGGCCGAGTCTTTGGTGATCGCAGCCGAGAAGCGGCTCCTTGACCGGGTCGTGGCGATGGCCGGAAAGCAGCCAGAGATGTCGCCCAACCCCAAGGAGTCGGAGGCAGAAGGATCATTCAAGCCGGCTAAAGAAACCAAGAATATACCCTTGGACCCGGAGCACCCAGAGAAATACGCTGTCGTAGGCATAGGCCTTGACAGCAAATAGGAAGGCGAGCTCGTCGATTTCCTCCGTGAGACTCGGGACATCTTCGCATGGTCCCCTAAGGACATGCCAGGTGTGCCGACGGAATTCGCCGAGCACAAACTACACGTCAGGCCGGATGTGAAGCCCGTCAGGCAGCCCTTGCGCCGCCTGTCAGAAGAGAAGAGAAGAGTTGTTGGAGAAGAGATAGCCCGGCTCCTGGCAGCCGGATTCATTATGGAAGTATTTTTTCCAGAGTGGCTAGCAAACCCAGTGCTGGTACTGAAGAAAAACAAGCAGTGGCGGATGTGTCTCGACTACACCAGCCTCAATAAAGCCTGCCCGAAGGACCCGTTTGCTCTGCCAAGGATTGATCAGGTGATAGACTCCACAGCCGGATGCGAGCTGTTGAGTTTTCTATACGCGTACTCAGGATATCACCAGATCAAGCTGAATCCAGCAGACAGACTGAAGACCGCATTTATCACGCCATTTGGAGCCTTTTGCTACCTGACCATGACGTTCGGCTTAAGGAATGCCGGCGCCACCTTTCAGCGTTGCATGCAGAAGTGCCTCCTCAAGCAACTCGGCGGGCATGCCTATGTGGATGATGTGGTGGTGAAGACGGAAAAGCGTGGGGCGCTCTTTGGAAGACCTCAAAGAGACTTTCAAAATTTGCGCCGATTCCGATCAAGCTCAACCCGAAAGTGCGTGTTCGAGTCCCAGCCAGCCAGCTCCTTGGCTTTCGGTCTCGAACGCGGCATAGAGTGCAACCCGTGAAGATCAAGGCTATTGAGAGAATGGAGGTACCCAGCCGATCGTTGGATGTCGAAGTTCACCGGCTGCTGGCGTCCATCACCGATTTATCACCGGTGGCGAAAAGCTCTGCCGTTGTATCAACTGATGAAGAAGACCACCTTTTTGAGTGGAACCACAAGGCGATGAGGCATTTCTCCAATCAAGAAGATGTTGGCAACCCCCTGTCTTTGGCGGCTCCGACTCCCAAAGAGCCCATGTCTTGTACATCGCCGCCACCAGCCGGTAGTCAAGATACCATTGTAGTCGAGCGCAAGGAGGAAGGCAAGGCGCTTCGGTTCGAGACCGTGTATTACGAGGCGAGTCTTTGTCGACCTCCAAGCGTAACTACCCTCATTACCGAAGATGTGCTACGGCGTGCATTTTTCCGCCAAGAAGCTGAAGCCCTACTTTCAAGAGCATCCAATCACTGTGGTTTGCACCGCCCCGCTCGCCGAGATCATTGGAAGCCGAGATGCCTCCGGCCGAGTGGCCAAGTGGGCTATCGATCTAGCCCCTTACACCATCTACTACCAACCTCGCACCGCCATCAAGTCGCAGGCCGGCCGACTTCCTCGTCCGGGCGAGACCCGATACTACCGCCAAATACCGACTCTACTCATTGGCGGCTGCACTTCGACGGCTCCAAGATGCGCACCGGCCTTGGAGCCGGCGTCGTCCTCACCTCCCCCAAGGGCGACAAGCTCAAGTATGTGCTGCAAATCCACTTCGCCACCTCCAACAACGTCGCCGAATATGAAGCGCTCATCCACGGGCTCCGGCTTGCCAAAGAACTTGGCATTCGCCAGATCTTGTGCTACGGCGACTCCAACTTGGTGGTTCAGCAATCATCCGGCGACTGGGACGCCAAAGACGCAAACATGGCAAGCTACCGCTTCCTGGTGCAGCAACTCAGCGGATATTTCGAGGGGTGCGAATTCCTTCACGTGCCCAGAAACGACAACGACCAAGCAGATGCCTTGGCACGAGTCGGCTCCACTCGCCAGGCAATACCTTCTGGCGTCGCCCTTCAGCGCCTCCTCAAGCCGTCTATCAAGCCTTCACCAAAATCAGACTCCATCTTCGTGCCGGCTCCGCCAAAAATAGTCGGATCCGACTCCAAGGCCCCAGCAAGCGACCTCAAGAAAGCCACAGTTGAAACAAGCCGGGGATCTGCGCCCGGTTGGCCTGGGACTTGAGCCCAGCCGGGGATCTGCGCCCGGTCGGCCGGGGACTTCCAAGCCCGGCCCGGGAGCTGCCCCAGTCGGCCCAAAGATTCCCTCAACCCAACAAACGGCGGCAGACTCCAGCCCGCCGCCTCCCAGCCCAGCCACCCTTGTCCAGGTCGCTGTGGTAGCAGTTGAGGAGACAGCAGCACCTTCGTGGGCACAGCCCATCCTCAAGTTCCTAGTGAACAAGGAATTACCAGCAGACGAGACCCTGGCTCGGCAAGTGCAACTACGAGCAGCAGCTTACACCATAGTCAACAGAGAGCTAGTCAGGCGCAGTGTCACTGGTGTCTACCAGCGCTGCGTGGAGTCAGAGCAAGGCCAAGCGATCCTCAGAGACATCCACCAGGGCGAGTGCGGCCACCATGTGGCTTCGAGGGCACTCGTGGCCAAAGCCTTTCGGCACGGTTTCTTTTGGCCGACTGCCCTGGAAGAAGCTAAAGAACTAGTCCAAAAAAGCAAGGGGTGGCAGATGTTCCGCTCCAGGCCCCTTCAGCCGGCTTCCACGCTGAAGACAATCCCCATTGCCTGGCCCTTCGCAGTCTGGGGCCTGGACATGGTGGGACCATTCAAGACGGCCCGAGGCGGCCTAACTCATTTGCTTGTCGCGGTGGACAAGTTCACCAAGTGGGTGGAAGCAAAGCCCATCAAGAAATTAAACGGGCCTACAGCTGTAACCTTCATTGCCGACATCATAGTGCGGTACGGCATACCGCACAGCATCATCACCGACAACGGCACCAACTTCGCCAAGGGCGCCTTGGCTCGTTTCTGCGCGACACAGGGCATCCGACTGGACCTAGCGTCCGTTGCCCATCCGCAGTCAAACGGCCAGGTAGAATGAACCAATGGCCTCCTCCTTTCCGGCATCAAGCCTCGATTGGTCGAACCACTCGAGCGCTCGGCCGGCTGTTGGGTCCAAGAGCTGCCTGCCTTCCTCTGGAGTCTGCGCACGACCCCAAACAAGTCAACCGGCTTCACGCCTTCCTTCCTCGTCTACGGTGCCGAAGCCGTCATCCCAACGGATATAGAGTTCGACTCTCCGCGAGTCTCCATGTACACCGAGGAGGAGGCTGAAGAAGCACGCCAAGACGGCATCGATCTGCTGGAAGAGGGCCGACTGTTGGCACTCAGTCGGTCCGGCATCTACCAGCAGAGTCTGCGCCGATACTACAATCGCAAGGTCAAGCCAAGATCGTTCCAAGAGGGCGACCTTGTGCTCCGGCTGATTCAGAGAACAGCCGGCCAGCACAAGTTGTCGGCGCCTTGGGAAGGTCCCTTCATCATCAGCAAGGTGCTAGGGAACGACGCCTACTATCTGATCGATGCTCAGAAGCCTCGAGCGCGCAAGAGGGACGACTCCGGCAAAGAAACAGAGCGCCCGTGGAACGCGGATCTTCTTCGAAGATTGTACAGTTGATGCAGTATGTATCGCGCCACCCTCTTTTATTAAAGTACTAAGACCTTAGGCCCCCCGGGACGAGCTCGGGGACTGCCTTTTCGATTATCTGTATGATAAGGATTACGCTTCCGAACATGCTGTTCCTTTTTATCATACTATCTGGCACCGGGTCCGACTAGTCGGCCCGGGGACTCGCCATCTTGCACTATGAAATGCTCCCTGCGGTCAGACAAGTAATGTGTCGCACTCAAAGCCATCTCCAGTCGAAAGCCGCAGCTCGCAGAAGCGACTGATGGTAGGCAGGGGACAAGCAAGAACGAGCGCACATATGAAAAATGGCTAAGGACCTAAGAGCTACGCATAGCCCAAGCCGGCTACCAGCCTCCCCTTACCGAGCCGACTCACGAGCAGTCGGCTCGCCGTCTCAATTTTCGTCAAGGACAGCCGACTCTTGAATAGTCGGCCTGTCGGTTTCTAGCCAACTTGCTGAGATACTCTAAACGACTAAGTACTTGCCTCCCCAAAGTAGCTAAGCACTTGACCCGGCGGCAGTCCGCAGAGCGGCTGCCCAGCCGGCAAGGCGGCAACTGAAGGAAGGCGGCAAAGGAAAAAGTCTAAGGAGCGAAAAGCAAGGAGAGGCAGAAATTAGATAAATATTTACATAAGGCCCTTGGCCGAATACACCCCGTGGGTGGAATTGTTCGAACCTAACGAGTTTTTCAAAAGAACAACAAAGACAGATAAACAGAAGCACTCTAGGAGGCGGCCTCCGGAGCCGGAGGATCGGAGGTGACGGCGGTGTCGGATGCCGGAGCAGTCGGTTGGGCGGTCTCGGCTTGGTCGCCTCCGGCGACAGTCGCCTTGTCCTTGTGCGGCTCGTTGCTGGAGGCGCGATCGGGCTGAGGCTGGCCGCCTGCTTCGTCTTCTGGCGCCTCCTCCTCGCCTCCGTCCTCCGACTCGTCCTCCTCCTCGGCGCTGGAGTCGATCACCTCCGCCGAGTCCTCCTCGTACTCCGGGTTCATCCGGAACCAGTCCGGCGGTGCTTCCTCGCCGCCTTCGGTCCGCTCGGGCACAAAGACACTGGTGTATGTGTACTCGGCGATGGCTGCTGCGCGCTCGACAAGGGCGCCTTCTACGGCCTCCAGCTCGGCCTAGGCCTCTGACCGGAACGCGGCCAGGCGGTCCAGATCCAGCCCCGGATACCACCCTTTGACGAACTCCAAAGCCCGGCGCGCTCCGGCACGGGCCGAGGAGCCCCTCCAAGCCTCAAAGCGGCCGGCGGCGACCTCCAGCCAGTCTGCGGTCCGACTGGCGGTGCGAAGAGCCGGCACGTCCGGCCAAAGGGTGGCGACCACTTGGGCACCAGCGCACTGAAGACGGCGCAGCAGATGGTGCGCAGGACGAAGACGAACCCCGTTGCTCAGAAGCTGCTCGTCGATGGTTCGGGGGGCGTTGGCGGCAATCACTTCGCCCTTCGCCCTTCGCTCCTCCCGAGCCGCCTCGATGGCCAGAGGGACGGCCTGTGAGTGGCTGGGAAAGAAGTCTGCAAAAGCAGCAAAGAAGATAGTCAGAAAATCAAAAATCAGCTCGACACTGAGTTGAAGGACCAAAAAAGAGAAAAAAGGATTTACCATCAACGATGTCCTCGAGCTCGTGGTAGCCGGAGGTCAGCATCGCCTCCCGGTCGGTCCACGCGGAGCGTTCGACCTCGAACTCGGCCATGAGGGCATCCTCCCGCGACTTGGCGTCGTCCTGCGCCTTCCGGAGCAACTCTTTCTGCTCGTCCAGCTGCGTCGCCAGCAGGTCGCGCTCTTGGACGAGCTTGTCGCACTCCCCCTCCTTGGCGCGGCGAGCGGTGTTGGCCTCGCCCAGCTGCTCCTGGAGGGCGGCATCGCTGCTCGAAGATCAAGAAGAAGACAAGAAAGTCATGAGGAAGGTCGCTGGAGATCCGGCCCGATCGCCGCCAGCGGCCGAATCTCGAGACTACAGCCAGCGAGCGCAATGCGCTTCCAGGAGAAGAAGGAAGGTCGCCGGGGAGATCCGGCCCGACTTCTCAGCAGTCGGCCCGAATCTCGGGGACTACAGCCCGCGGGCGCGCCAGCGCGCTCCCGCGGAGAAGAAGGAAGATAGGTCGCCATGGAGATCCGGCCCGACTGCTCAGCAGTCAGCCCGAATCTCGGGGACTACAGCCCGCGGGTGCGCCAGCGCGCCCCCGCGAAGAAGGAAGAAATAACTCACTTCGGCTTTCCTTCAGATCGGCGGTCCGCTTCTTCAGCTCCTCAACGTTGCGGTTGAAGGCAGTGGCGCGGAGATTGTGGTATTCCTGCAAAGCCGGCAAAGTAAAAGTTAGTCCTCAGAGCTCACCAGAAGGAGTTCCGAGCCGCCTGCTCAGCAGCCGGCCCCGAACTCGGGGACTACACCAGAGGAGTGCTAGCGCCCCCACGGAAAAAGACGAGGTTAAAAAGGAACGAAACATACCCGGACGGAGGTCCGCAGGCGAATGCGCTCTGCGAGTTGAGGGCGCCGCCTTCCTCACGCAGCTTCGACCGGGCGCCCAGAGGGCTGGTTCGATGGGCGGTGCCGCCTCCCGCAGCCAGCGGTGGGCGCGGCATCGAGGCCTCGACGCCCGTCGGTCGCCAACTTGCGGCGCCCGCCTCCCGAAGCCGCGGGCGCTGAGCTCGTCCTCTCAAGCGGCGGCGCGCCGCACGGGTGACTAATAGCGATCGCGCCTCGGCATCATCCGCGGTCGGAGGATCTTGCGGGTCCAAGGGCTGCTTGCCATGCGGCCTCCCAGACGGAGGCGGCGGAGGCGGTGGAGGCGGCGCATGAGTATCCGAGCCTGAGACGTCGCCGCCCTCCTCCGCGAGAGGCTTCGCGGTGCCGACCTCCCTAGTCTGCCCTGTGAACTCAGGAGCCGGCGGCGCTGACGACAGCGGGGGGACAAGCATCGCCGATCGGCAACGCGCGACATCCTCAGCATGCCGCTTCGCCGCGGCCGCAGTCTCGGCCTCCTCCAGGCGTCGCTGGGCGTTGGCGGCCGCCTTCTCGGCCTCCGCCTTCTCCAGGCGGCCGGCCTCCTCCTCTTCGCGCTTCTCCCGCGCGTTCCGTTCTGTCGCCTCCCGAAGGTCGGCGGCGGGATCAATCTGCCGAGTGTTGACAGATGTCTCCACCGACCCCATGAGGGAGGGGACGGCGGCTCTCTCAAGGGAGAGGGGAGCTCTGGAGAAGATCAGAGGGAAAATCAGAAAAGACTCAAATAAGATCCAACAAAGAAATAAAGGAGTAAAGGAGACTCACGAAGAAACTAGCAGCGACCTTCTCACTTCCTTCCGGAAGCGGTTGGCCTTCGCGGCCGCCTCCTCCCGCTTGGTTACGGCGGCGGCCCCCTTGAACTTCTTTTGTTTGCCGCCGGGCACGCTTGGCCCGGCGTGGCGCCTCTTCGCGCCGGCTTGGCCGGAGGGGCCGGCCCTCGGCTGGCGGCAGCGCGGCGACTTCAGCCGACGCTCGCCCTCGGGCCAGTCGGTGAAGGTCGCCGATGGCTCGAGGCCGCCGTCTGCCTTCTCCGCCGCCTTCAAGGTCGGCCTCAGCGCCGCCCCCAAGTCGGGTCGTCGACGTCGCTGACCTCGCGATCTGGAACGAAATCGCGAGGCTCTCTTATGGTGCCGGCTGCGGGCGCCGTGAGGGGATTCTGCCCAAAGAGAGGCCAACAATGAGTAGAGTTCGGAGTCAGACGCAAAGAAGATCGAGCTACAGACGGAGGCAACTTACCATGGGAGGGGGGTTGTCGCGCGAGTACGGCTCCTTGCCGAACTGCCAGTCCTCCGTGAACTCGCAGTGGGCGATGTGGTTCACCAAGTTCGCCACCTCCCCGCGCGGCATGTCCTTGGTGCACAGCCGGCTCGGATCGTGGCGGCCGCTCATCTGACAGATGAGGTGAGGCCGGCCCTGGAGCGGAAGGACGCGGCGCGCCACGAAGGCGGCCAGAAGATCGGAGGCGACGAGCCCCTCCGACTGCAGCATAACTCGGAGTCGCGCCACGGCGCCGGCTCCGGAGGACGAAAGTGACTTGGACCGGTGGGACCAACTGGCCAGCCGGCCAGTCAGAGGCTCGGGGTCGAAGGGTGGCAGGTTGACCCAGTCGCCATCGATGGAGATGTTCTTCACGTAGAAGTAGGACTTCTGCCACATCTTCACCGACTTCACCAACAGAATAGGAGGGAAAGGATTGTCGGTCGTCGTGCGCCGCACCGCGATGTAGGTGCCGCACTGAGCCGGCGTGCCGGCGGCCTGAGTACCAAGTTTTGAAGAGAAGAACTCCCCCCACAGCTCGAGGCTGGGGAGAACGCCGATGTAGCCTTCGCATAGAGTGGCGAAGGCGGAGAGAAGCACCACTGCTTGCGGGTGAGGTGGTGCGCTGCAGCTTCGAACTCGAAGCGAGCGGAAGAATCCGCCGCCGAAGCCCCAGCCCGCGATTTGATGCGAAGCGAAGATGACCCGCCGCCTCCTCCGGCGCTGAGCCCGCCAGCAGGGACGGGCGGCACCAAGTCCGCGCTTTCGAGACGGCGGGTCCGGGCGGAGAAAGTCGATGTGCCCGCCTCACGCCGGAGCCATCCCACACGCCAAGCGCGAGGTGGGGGCGCGGAAGAAGAGCTCATCGCCGCGAGGAAGAATGCCTTGGCTCGCGGGCGGAGGAAGAAGGAAGGGCAGAGAGCGGGAGAGGGTGTGCGACATTACCGCCCGCCCCTCCTCGCTTATTTATAGCCTCGCAGGCCGAGGAGCCGAGGGGCGGACGGGATTAATCGCGCCGCGCCCCACGCCGCCATGATTAACTCCCACGGTTATCGCGCGCAGTAACAACGGGCATGCTAACCGCCCTCGCCACAGCGGATCCGCCGGGGCCGAGGTGCGGTAGTGGCGGGCCCCACTCGGCAGCCCGTCCCGTCACGCTGGAAGGCGACTATCGCCCCCACGTGGCGCCGTGCGATAGGACCGTCTCAATAATGGCAGGGAAGCGTAACCGATACGCCGCCCGTTTCCCGCCGCGACTTGCGAACGGCGGCTCCTCGCAGACCCAGTCCGACTTCGGCGAGGCGGCCCATAGAAACAGCGACCGAGTCTCAGAATCGGCGCTAGGAAGATTGAAACTGCTGAAGCCCCACGAGGCGGCGCCCGCTGGGCTTCACCAGCTTCGGGGACTACTGTCGGAGTAATGGGCCACGGGTAGGCCGACCCGGGACCCAAGATCTTTCAAGACATCGGGGCAAGCCACACCCCTCTGGCCGCGTCCCAGCGGGCGACCTTCGGGGAGGCCGAGTCCCAGCTGGCGACCTTCGGAGAAGCCGAGTCCCCAGACGGCGACTCTGAAGCAAGCCGGCTCCGGGCTTAAGACCTTTCGGGGGGCCGACTATGAGAGTCGGCCCGCGACCTTTCACGGAGACGATGCGGGGCACGGCCCCGACGTGGCCGTCCCCTCCGACCCACGAGGAGTGGGCATGGCTACAGTGAGCCGTATCGCCGGGAGATCTCCGGTGAGGCGCGGCACTGTTGCCATGCCTCCCCTGACCTCAGCCACAATGCGCGATGCACTGTGCCCACGACGCCGGCCTGTACGGCCCGAAGATCGCCGGGCCACCTGTCAGTGAGGGGATCGAAGACGGCCAGAGCGCCCGAAGACGGCCCTGCGGGAGTCGGCCTCCTCAGAGTCGGCCACCCCCAGTCAGGGCCCCACAAGCCATAAACCAGATTGGACGGGGAATGGCGACAGTGACCGCCTGACAGACGGCGGCACTGTTCCCATGACTCCATGACCGAGCATGCGTCATCAGGAGTGTCGCACAGTGTTCGGCCTGTCCGCGGGACCCACCAGTCGGTGGGCCCCAGAAGCCGGCAGGAAGGGCGGCGGCGTGGGAGACAGACGGCTGGGGGCCACGCCCAGTCAGATTACCATTGTACCCCCGGGGGGTAGGCCTATATAAACCCCCCGGGACACCCATGCAAAGGGTTCGGACTTGGATAGAATTAGACACATAGCCAGCGGAGGAGAGAGCCAGCCTTGCTCCCTCCTGCCTCCCGATACAGCTCTAGGAGCACCTTTGTAACCATCTCACCATAGTGATCATGCGGAGACCCCGCAGAGCAGCAGTAGGGGTGTTATCTCCCCGGAGAGCCCCGAAGCTGGGTAAGATTCACCGGCGTGCATGTCTGCGCCTCATCCCATTTCCCGGCACCAGCAATGTTCTACTCGCCCCCACCATGATAAGCCACCCGTTGGCATATATCGCACCCAACCCCCGACAAGCATAGAACCGAAATATTTATGAACATCGCATATATGACTAGCACATGAACGAGCAAGTACGGGATGAACAAGTCATACCCCCCTGATAGGCCAGACAAGGGCTGCGGCGGCAGCAACAGCCTTGGCTTCGTTCGTGGCCTTCTTCTTTGCGATGACGGCGGCCATGTTGTGGTGCAAGGAAAATAGTCGAATCAGAGGACGGAGACGAGGACGGATCCGCGGTAGTCGCGCCGAGACGCTCTCAAAAACCTAATCGCCCTTCTCCTAGTGCAGGATCTCGAAAGACAGGGTTCTGGAGACCTGCTCTCCCGACCGACCATGCACGCGGTCGTCGGAATGGGATCGCCTGAAGCAACACAGAGCTTGGAACAGTAGATCATGGCAAGGGTTGCGCGAGGAGGGAGTGAGTGTGTCAGCTGCACTAGCCAACGCCTCCAATATATAGGTCGTCATGGGCTTGGGCTTAGGCCCATGACCGATTCCACGCACCCCCGAGAAGGGAGTAATCATACCCCGGGAAGGGTGTCGTATCCCGAGAAGGAAAACTGTCCACGGCCCAACGTCTTGGACAGTGGCGCTTCCATTACCGACTCGTTAATTAATCCCTGATTAATTAACCATTCCTGGCCGGCAAAAATAAATGCAAGCATAGGTCTAACCTTGTCTTGGCTCATTAACGAAACACAACACGCGACGCGTGGTGTCGGTGTAAAGAAGTAGGGGTTCTACTTTGCACCCCTCTACCTGTGCATGGGCAGTCAGAGCCACGCCCATGGCCACACTTGGCAAGGCAAGGGAAGGAGGCCGAGGCCACAAGACGGTCAAAGCAATGCCAAGACAGAGACACGAAGAGTAAGAGGGCGAGGTGGGTTCCCCCGGCAAGTCCCTTGCTGGGGCGGCCTCCACGGCCCCGGCAAGGACCTTGCCGGGGCAGCTTGCCCAACCCTAACGGAGCGCGCCACCCTCGAGCCCGAGGCTTCCAACAACCACGTTGGAACCAAGGCTCGGGAGGCGCCTCCATGGTGGCATGCAGATCTTTGTGAAGATCATCGACACACAATATCAGATGAGGACCAATGGACGAGACCTCCCGCAACATCCTTGCCGGGGACGACCGCGGTGCCGCGACACGACCCTTGCCGGGGCCCCCGGCAAGACCCTTGCCGAGGGCAGCAACGAGGCTGCGGCCAGGCCCATGCGCGTCAAGACCCCACCGTCGTTCCCATGCAGCTGCCAGCCCAGCCAGTCAGGCGGGCACCTGCGTGGCGACGCGCGGTCCCGAGGCCAACTCAGCAAGCACCTGCGTGGTGGCATGCAGATCTTCGTGAAGACTCCGCTACTGCGCCACCTCAGCAGCCTGCCAGCCTAAATGGCGCTGACCGCCTCGCTGGCCCGTGCGCGTGTCGAAGCAGGGCGAGGCGGCGATAAAGCGAGAGGGACACCACAGGGGCACATTTAATGTGTTTTGTCCCGTAATAGCAAGCGATAAGCTTGTACACTGTACCCCTTTCCACCTCCTGTATGCCACTGTAGCACCTCCTTCGACTATAAAAGGAGGCCCGAGGCGTACTGGAGAGGGATTCGGCTCTTTGGGCAAGTGAAGTTCGGTAGCTAGTTCAAGAACACAGATATACACACCAAAGCAGGACTAGGATACTACGCGTTTCCGTGGCCCAAATCTGGGTAAACGACCTTTGTGATGGCTCTTAGACCTGCTCTCCTCATGACCACGTGCCCGCCGACCACAGTAGGGATTCTTGTGATCCCATAGGTGTTGTTCCCACCGACATCTTTGGCACGCCAGGTAGGGGCGCAGTCGTGAGAATCTGGTTTAGCAGCTAGTCTAGCAGCTCTTCGCCGCCATGGCTCCTAAGAGGAAGACGACCACGGTGATCGGTTCATTCGAGCCGGACTGCCTGCACTGCGGGCTAGTAGCGGCCGGGTCACGGAAAGAACCGGGCGCGCGCCCGCGAACACCCACATCATCCTGGCAGTCCAGACACTGGCGAGCGGCATCGCTGCGGCGCCAAGACAACGGGCCGCACGCCGCAAATTCCAGAGACGGAGTTGAGCCCCCAGCAGCGGCGCGGGACCCTCCGTAGTCGGCGCCATGCCGCCACCGGGCGGCGCGTGACCTTCGAGACGCCCGCGCCGGCACCCACAGTGCACTCTTCCCAGGTCGTGCGCGATGAGCAGTGTCACCACGCTGTTGACCCCGGCGCCGACTGAAGAGTTCATCCATCCTTCACAGGGTGAAGGAGGTCAAGATGCCCGCCGGCATCGCGAAAATGGCGAACCGCCGCGGAGCCATGATAGAGCTCCTCCTAACGTGGTTAGGAGTCGAAGAGCGTCACGGTCCACGCAACTCTCGCCACCACCCACGCCAGCAGAAGCTTTGGCGCGCGCACAGCTGCTCCTTGATTTTCCTCCTGTTGCGGAGAGGCTCGGCGAGTGGAGAGCCACTGTCCGAAGCCTCGTCGGCATCGCCAACAAAGATGAGTTGCGACCAGCGGGGCTCGTAGGCCGTCACTCCATCGGGCCACCGCATGCCAGCGATGGAAAGGCCGGGGGTGATGCAGCCACGGTGCACTCTCCTCCCCCACGCCAGCCACCCCAGGTGTCGATCCGTTGCGATGGCGCTTGTGATGATATCTCCATAGCGTCATCCAATCCACGGACCCATCGCGATCAGAGTCAAGTTCTTCGGGAGCGAGCCCTTGAAGATGCTCGAACCACCATCGAACACCGCCGTGATGCACGCCACCAATCAGACAGGCGGGCAGGACCCACTATGGACCACCTGGCACCGGGAGGCTACGGTGGCCTACCCTACGAGGTGGGTTGTCCGGCCTTCACCCGTGAGCTGCGGCAGTTCTAGTGGCCCTCCCACCGCATGTTCAAGCCCGAAGTTGGCGAGAAGTACAACGGCAAGACTCACCCGTCAGAGTTCCTCAGCACCTACACCATCGCGATACAAGCTGCTGGAGCCCGCGGCGATAAGGTGCTTGCCAATTACTTCCCCTTGGCGCTCAAGCCCAATGTCATGTCATGGTTGATGCACTTGCCGGTGGACTCCATCTCTTCTTGGTCGGATCTGTGTCATGAGTTTGTTGGCGCCTTTACTAGAGGCCATCAAGCTCATGGCCAGGAAAGCCATCTGCATATCATCCCCCAGAAGGAAGGAGAAAACCTGCGCAAGTACATCCAAAGGTTCAGCCAAGTGCAGTACAACATCCTAGACGTCCATCCCGCCGCCGTGATTAGTGCATTCCATCAGAATGTGCGCAACCGCAAGATGCGTGAGGAGCTGGCAATGAACAAGGTCAAGGATGTGGCCGAACTTTATGTTCTGGCCGATAGGTGCGCTCGGGCTGAAGAGGGGAGGAAGTACCCCGGCGAGGATGCCGGTGCGGAAACCGACTCCACGGACGATGACGCCGCTGCCCCGGCGAAGAAGGGTCGGTGTCGTAACAGAAAGCGCAAGGGCAAGACTGTGCTTGCCGTCGAGGGCTCTGATGACACCGGCACTGCCAAGAAGGCCAAGGCGAGCATCCCCGGCAAGGAAGTAGCTGGGTGTGCCGCCTGCCGGGCCTTGGCAGCGGCCGACAAGCCGGGAAGCTCCGACAAGCAGTATTGCAAGATCCACCGTACCAAGGGCCACGACCTCCAAAACTGCCGACAAGTTCAGTTGCTCGCTGAGAAGCAAAAAAGCTGAGTATGAGAGGCGGGACAAGGAGAAGGGCCAGGACGATGCCGAAGGATCCGACAAGAAGTGTGGTGGCCAAGGGGGCCGCCACGGCAAGGATAACCAGCAAGAGAGACCCGCCCGGGGCCGCGATAAAAAGCAGGAAGACGATGATCGCGACGAGGACGACGAGTCCGGCGACCACGAGTTCCAGAAAGCTACGGAGGCCATGTGCGTCGACGGTGGCGCCTTGCTGCACACCTCTCACCGCCAGCTCAAGCAATGGGCGCGTGAGATCACAGCGGTGGAGCCATCGCCCGACGCGCGGAAGCCACTGAAGTGGTCCAGCACGCCTATCATCTTTAACTCTGAGGATCACCCTGATCGCACTACTGCGATGGGGTGCTTGCCGTTGTTGGTTTCACCAACAATCCGCAACCTCAAGGTGACAAAGATGCTAGTTAATGGCGGGGCCGGTCTGAACTTGATTTCGCCTGTTGTGGTCAGAAGGCTGCAGATTCCTGATGGAGACCTCGAGGAGACGGGCACGTTTCAAGGGGTCAACCCGAGAAGAAGTCAGCCGAAGGGTAAAGTCACGCTACCCATGACATTTGGAGGAGAATTGAATCACCGGACGGAGAGGATTGTCTTCAATGTGGCCTAGATCCCCTTGGCTTACAACGGGATTCTCGGCCGCCCGGCGCTAGCCAAGTTCATGGTGGCGTCACATTACGCCTGCAACACGCTGAAGACGCCTGGGCCGATGAACATCATCACCATCCCCTCCGACAAGAAGGATGCGTTGATCTCATACGACCAACTCTACCGAGAAGCGATTGCAAAGAATCGCCGCCAAGGCACTTGCTCCTGCCACAAGCCCCGGAGGGAAGAAGACCGGCGAGACCTCTCGCACCCACTCCGCAAGCGCACCTCTCCGAGTGTTGTGCTCCCGCCAAGGACGTGCGGAGAGCTCCACCGCAAGAGCAAGAAATCTAGGGTTGCGCCACTAGAGACCAAGAAGGTGTCCGTCAAGGAGGACGGCACGGGAGGGGCTTTCACTATAAGCTCCACCCTCGATAGCAAATAGGAAGGCGAGCTCGTCACTTTCCTGCGGGCGAATGTCGATGTGTTTGCATGGAAGGCATCTAACATTCCCGGTGTTCCCAGGGAAGTGATTGAGCACCATCTTGTTGTCTATCCACATGCGCGGCCTGCCAATCAGAAGGTCAGGCAGCAAGCTCTGGAGAGGTAGGAGTTCATCACGGAAGAAATCAGAAAGCTGGAGGCGGCAGGCTTGGTAAGAGGGGTACTCCATCCGACGTGGTTGGCCAATCCGGTGGTAGTGCGCAAGGCAAACGGGAAGTGGAGGCTGTGTATTGATCACACAGATAACAATAAGGCTTATCCAAAAGACCCTTTCCTGTTGCCGCACATCGACCAGATTGTTGACTCCACGGCCGGGTGTGACCTGCTATCATTCGTCGACGCCTACTCGGGATACCATCAGATTTTCATGACAAGAGAAGATGAAGAGAAGACAACGTTCATCACCCCATGTGGTACGTACTGCTTTTTACGGATGCCTTTCGGGTTGAAAAGCGCTGGCTCGACCTTCGCAAGAGCAGTCCAAATTGGTTTTGAGCCTCAGCTACATAGAAATATGGAAGCTTATATGGAGGACATAGTGGTCAGAAACAAGGACAAGGCGACACTTGTGCAAGATCTGGAAGAAACATTTCCAAACCTGCGCAAGATCTGTTGGGGAACGTAGTAATTTCAAAAATTTCCTACTCACACGCAAGGATCATGGTGATGCATAGCAACGAGAGGGGAGAGTGTTGTCTACGTACCTTCATAGATCGAAAGTGGAAGCGTTAGAACAACGCGGTTGATGTAGTCATACATCTTCACGATCTGACCGATCCAAGTACCGAACATACGGCACCTCCGAGTTCAGCACACGTTCAGCTCGATGACGATCCCCGGACTCGATCCAGCAGGTGTCGGATGAGTTCCACAAGACGACGGCGTGGTGACGGTGATGATGTTCTACCGATGCAGGGCTTCGCCTAAGCACCGCTACGATATGACCGAGGTGGAATATGGTGGAGGGGGGCACCGCACACGGCTAAGGAACGATCACGAAGATCAACTTGTGTCTAGAGGTGCCCCCTGCCCCCGTATATAAAGGAGCAAGGGGAGGAGGGCCGGCCAAGGAGGAGGAGGGCCGGCCAAGGAGGAGGAGGCGCGCCCAAGGGGGGCAATCCTACTCCAAGTAGGATTCCCCCCTCTTTCCAAGTCCTACTAGGAGAAGGGAAGGAAGGGGGAGAAGGAGAAGGAAGGAGAGGGAGGAAAAGGAGGAAAGGGGGGCCGGCCCCCTAGTCCAATTCGGTTTGGGCTAGGGGGCCGCGCGCCTTGCCTCCTCTCTTCCACCACTTGGCCCATGAGGCCCATTACTTCTTCCTCGTATTCCCGTAACTCCCTGGTACCCCCGAAAATACCCGAATCACTCGGGACCTTTTGGATGTCCGAATATAGTCATCCAATATATCAATCTTTATGTCTCGACCATTTCGAGACTCCTCGTCATGTCCTCGATCTCATCCGGGACTCCGAACTCCTTCGGTACATCAAAACTCATAAACTCATAATAAAACATCGCCATCGAAACCTTGCGTGCGGACCCTACGGGTTCGAGAACTATAGTACATGACCGAGACACGCCTTCGGTCAATAACCAATAGCGGAACCTGGATGCTCATATTGGCTCCCACATATTCTACGAAGATCTTTATCGGTCAAACCGCATAACAACATACGTTGTTCCTTTTCTCATCGGTATATTACTTGCCCGAGATTCGATCGTCGGTATCTCAATACCTAGTTCAATCTTGTTGCCGGCAAGTCTCTTTACTCGTTATGTAATGCATCATTCCGTAACTAACTCATTAGTTACATTGCTTGCAAGGCTTATAGTGATGTGCATTACCGAGAAGGCCCAGAGATACCTCTCCGACAATCGGAGTGACAAATCCTAATCTCGAAATACGCCAACTAAACATGTACCTTCGGAGACACCTATAGAGCTCCTTTATAATCACCCAGTTACATTGTGACATTTGGTAGCACACAAAGCGTTCCTCCGGTAAACGGGAGTTGCATAATCTCATAGTCATAGGAACATGTATAAGTCATGAAGAAAGCAATAGCAACATACTAAACGATCGAGTGCTAAGCTAACGGAATGGGTCAAGTCAATCACATCATTCTCCTAATGATGTGATCCCGTTAATCAAATGACAACTCATGTCTATGGCTAGGAAACTTAACCATATTTGATTCACGAGCTAGTCAAGTAGAGGCATACTAGTGACACTATGTTTGTCTATGTATTCACACATGTATTATGTTTCCGGTTAATACAATTCTAGCATGAATAATAAACATTTATCATGAAATAAGGAAATAAATAATAACTTTATTATTGCCTCTAGAGCATATTTCCTTCAAGATCAACCTCAAGCTGAACCCTGAGAAGTGTGTCTTCGGTGTCCCATCCGGCTTCGCGGGTTCTTTGTGTCGTAGCGTGGGATTGAGGCAAACCTGGACAAGAATAAGGCCATTACAGATTGAGGCACCTAAGTGGATCAAGGATGTGCGTCGGCTCACTGACTGTGTCGCCGCCATGAGCAGATTCATCTCCAAGTCCGCTGAGCGTGCCCTTCCCTTTTTCAAAATCTTGAAAAAGGCGGGCCCGATGGAGTGGGCCCCGGAAGCCGAAGCAGCGCTGCGGGATTTCAAGAAGTACCTCTCGTCCACGCCAATACTGGTTGCGCCTAAGCCGCAAGAGCCGCTGCTGCTGTACCTAGCGGCAACGAATCAAGTGGTTAGCGCCGCACTGGTGGCGCAGAGGAAGGTCGACGAAGAGGCGGCGACAACGGTAGAGTTGGCGGACGGGAAGCCAGAACTCCCCCCGACAGGGCCTGGTCTCGGCAAGGCCGGGCCCCCGGCAAGATCTGACACCAGCGCGACAGGGCCCACGCAATCCGGTGAAGTGTGCAGAAGAAGAAGATGATGTAGCACCCCGTGTACTTCGTCAGCTCCCTCTTGCAGGGGGACTAGGTGAAGGTACCCCAGTGTGCAGAAATTGCTCTTCGGCCTTCTTATGGCCTCGAGGAAGCTGCGTCATTACTTCCAAGCGCACGAAATCACTGTCGTCACCCGCCTCCCATTGCAACAGATACTGCATAACCCAGATGCAACGGGGAGGATTGTGGAATGGGCCTTGGAGCTGTCGAGTTTTGGTTTGAAGTTCGAAAGCACCTCGACGATTCAGAGCAGAGTCTTGGCGGAGTTCATTGTCGAATGGACCTCGACGCCCGACAAAGAAATCCAGGAGACCACTCTCCCCGGCAAGGAAACAAGTCGCGACTGGATCATGTACTTTGACAGGGCTTTTTCGCTACAAGGCGCTAGTGCTGGTGTGCTGCTCGTCGTACCACCGGAGAGCACCTCAAGTACGTGATCGAGATGCACTTTCCCAGGGAGATGTCAACGAACAACACCGGGTTTAAGGATCGCGGCAGACCTCGGGGTCAAGAAGCTCATCGTCAGGGGCGATTCATAGCTTGTCGTCAGGCAGATCAACAAGGATTATCAAAGCCCGTTGATGGAAGCATGCGTGGATGAAGTGAGGAAACTGGAGGAGCGCTTTGACGGTATACAAGCAGAGCATGTCCCCCGAGTGGAGAGCGACATCGCCGACTACCTGTCGAAGCGCACTACCCTCAAGCTACCTGTGGAACCAGGTACTTTTGTGCTTCGGTTAACTCAACCATCCGTTGAACCATCAACAGAGCAGAACAAGCGGAGGAAGTCAGGCGCTGACAAGTACTTCCCCACCGAGCTCCCTGGAGCCGCCGGCAAAGATGTTGCCGTGGACGCCGAGCCTGCCATGGGACAACCGACTCCGGTGGGGCACCAAGCCCTTGCCGTGGAGGCAACCATTCCCACGGCATAGGAAATGACTTTGGTCCTTGCCGTCGAGCCTCAGGCTCCAGCATGGGCACAGCATATCGTCAGATTCCTCCAAACAGGGGAGCTTCCTGTGGAGAAGGAAGAAGCAGAGAAAGTAGCCCGTCGGTCTACCCTGTACCAGTTCGTTGACAACATTCTATACAAAAAAATACCAAACAAAGTGAAATTGAAGTGCATTCCCCGGGAGGAAGGACTGGAGTTGTTGGCGGAGATACATGGAGGCATATGTGGATCCCACCTAGGGTCGAGGGCCCTTGCCGGCAAGGCTTTCTGGCAAGGTTTCTTCTGGCCCACTGCCCTCCAGGATGCAATGACATTAGTAACCAAGTGTGAAGCGTGCCAGTTCCATTCAAAGAAACTTCATCAGCCAGCTCAAGCCCTTCAAACAATCCCTCTCTCCTGGCCATTTTCGGTCTGGGGGATCGACATACTGGGCCCCTTTCCCCGCGTCGTCGGGGCTTTGAGTACTTGTACGTTGCGATCGACAAGTTCACGAAGTGGCCGGAGGTGGAAGCAGTGAGGAAGGTGACGGGGCAGTCAGCCGTCAAATTCTTCAAGGGGCTAGTTTGCCGCTTTGGTGTGCCGAACAGAGTCATCACCGACAACGGCACTCAGTTCACAAGCCACACATTCATGCAATACATTGAAGACCTCGGCAGCAAGGTCTATTTCGCTTCTGTGGCACACCCACGGAGCAACGGCCAAGCGGAGAGGGTAAATGCTGAAGTACTACAAGGCCTGAGGACAAAGACTTTTGACAGGATGCACAAGAGCGGAAGGCGCTGGATTGATGAGTTGCCGGTGGTTCTTTGGTCGATCAGAACGACGCCAAATCGAGCCACCGGCCAGACACCCTTTGCCCTGGTATACGGGGCAGAAGCAGTTCTCCCCACGAAACTCATATACGGGTCACCTCGAGTGCTCGCTTATGATGAGCTTGAGCAAGAGCGATTGTGGCAAGATGACCCAACGCTCCTCGAGGAAGATCGTCTTCGGGCGGCTGTGAGAGAAGCACACTACGGGCAAGCCTTGCGCCACTACCATAGCCGCAAGGTTCATGCCCGAAGCTTTGAGGAAGGCGACCTTGTTCTTCAGCATGTTCAGTCGGCCAACAATTCCAACAAGTTGACGCAAAAGTGGGAAGGCCCTTGTCGGGTAATACGAGTCACCAGGCCCGGCGCAGTCCACCTGGAGACCGAAGATGCCATTCCAGTGAGCAACTCCTGGAACATCGAGCATCTTCATAAGTTTTACCCATAAGGCGCAGCTGCTGGGCCCCCCGGCAGGCCACCTTTTGTACAAGCCTTGCCAGCAAGGCATGTAACCCTCTGTACAAAGCCAGGCGCAGACCCTGAGCATAAATAAACGAAGCGCTAGCACCCTAAGTCATAGCATGCACGCTAGGTTGAGTCTCTCCCTCGGTTAGGGTTGATAGTGCTTAGCAGCGACTAACCCCTAGCATAGAGGTCAAGTCTGCGTCTCTCTATTCCTTTCCGTCCTCTTTGGTTTGCAGGGTATATGAATGTTTCCACCGAGCTAAGTGGAAGGAAGAGAACGAGCCAGCGCTCTGGCCCCGGCAAGCCAAGGTTGCCGGAGGCTGAAGGCACAAGGGTCCACCCACGGCAAGCCAAGGTTGCCGGGGGCTGGGGTTCAGATAAGTCTCTTATCCCCTGTTATACATTTCCGTATGGAATTGGGACACATGAAACCTCGTCTTATTCCAAGGCCGCCATGCCCCCTTTTTCCTGCTACCCGAGAACTTTTTCTTGGTTCGGAATCTGGTTGTAGCCGCGGCGGCAAGGCAGCAAGCGTATGGCCTAACCCTACTTCACCCCTGCCTCTGCCGAGAGTGTGAGTTTGGTCGAGTGAAGTGAGGGAGCGGCAAGGCTCGTTGCCGGGTGCCGATGTTTATATTGAAAATAACAAGGATTTTTTCCTTGGTATGGGATTTGCTCACACACAAAGGACCCAGCAAGCACCCTTTTCATTAATACGCTCCATACAGGTACAGTTCGTACGGAATGTAAACATGAGCAAGGGGATTACAAGTTTTAAATCTAACTAAGGCCCATAGGCTTACAAGCTAAAAAAAGATAAGGTGCCCGTAATCCCTTTCTTGTCCCTCTCCTCAGGAAATGGAACAAGAAGGCAAGAGGGCAGGAGGAGCGCCTAGGCGAGGTACGAGCAGCAGAAGGTGCCAAGAGAACATGTCGGCGGCCGCCTGAGGGAGGTGCAACCTCTTGAGCATTGCGTTGGTTTTCCCTTGAAGAGGAAAGGGTGATGCAGCAAAGTAGCGTAAGTATTTCCCTCATTTTTGAGAACCAAGGTATCAATCTAGTAGGATGCTCCTCAAAAGTCCCACGCACCTACACAAACAACAAGAACCTCGCAACCAACACAATAAAGGGGTTGTCAATCCCTTCATGGTAACTTGCAAAAGTGAGATCTGATAGAGATAATAAGACAAGATAAATATTTTTGGTATTTTTATGATATAGATTAGAAAATAAAATATGCAAATAAAGTAGATGGGAAACTTATATGATAAAAGATAGACCCGGGGGCCATAGGTTTCACTAGTGGCTTCCCTCAAGATAGCATAAGTATTACGGTGGGTGAACAAATTACTGTCAAGCAATTGATAGAAAAGCGCATAGTTATGAGATTATCTGGGCATGATCATGTATATAGGCATCACGTCCGTGACAAGTAGACCGAAACAATTCTGCATCTACTACTATTACTCCACACATCGACCGACTCCTGCCTGCATCTAGAGTATTAAGTTCATGAAGAACAGAGTAACGCATTAAGAAAGATAACATGATGTAGAGGGATAAACTCATGCAATATGATATAAACCCCATCTTTTTATCCTCGATGCCAACAATACAATACGTGCCTTGCTGCCCTAACATCCTTTGGGAAAGGACACCGCAAGATTGAACCCAAAGCTAAGCACTTCTCCCATTGCAAGAAAGATCAATCTAGTAGGCCAAACCAAACTGATAATTTGATGAGACTTGCAAAGATAACTAATCACACATAAAAGAATTCAGAGGAGATTCAAGTATTTCTCATAGATAAACTTGATCATAAACCCACAATTCATCGGATCTCGACAAACACACCGCAGAAAGAATTACATCGAATAGATCTCCAAGAAGATCGAGGAGAACTTTGTATTGAGATTCAAAGAGAGAGAAGAAGCCATCTAGCTAATAACTATGGACCCGAAGATCTGTGGTAAACTACTCACAACTCATCGGAGAGGCCTTGGAAGTGATGTAGAGGCCCTCCATGGTCGATTCCCCCTCCGGCGGAGCACCGGCAAAGACTCCAAGATGGGATCTCACGGATACAGAAGGTTGCGGCGGTGGAAATAGTTTTTCGTGGTGCTCCTGGATGTTTTTGGGGTACGTGCATATATATAGGAGGAAGAAGTAGGTCGGTTGACGCTCGAGGGGCCAACAAGGGTGGGGGGCGCGCCGGGCACCCTCGTGGCCGCCTCGTCTGTTGCTTGACATCCACTCCAAGTCCCCTGGATTGTGTTTGTTCCAAAAAGATCGCTCCTGAAGGTTTCATTCCGTTTGGACTCCGTTTAATATTCCTTTTCTTCGAAACACTGAAATAGGCAAAAGACAGCAATTCGGGTTGGGCCTCCAGTTAGTAGGTTAGTCCCAAAAATGATATAAAAGTGTAAAGTAAATCCCATAAACATCCAAAACGGGTAATATAATAGCATGGAACAATCAAAAATTATAGATGCGTTGGAGACGTATCAAGCATCCCCAAGCTTAATTCCTGCTCGTCCTCGAGTAGGTAAATGATAAAAACAAAAAAAATTGATGTGGAATGCTACCTAGCATAATTCTCAATGTAATTTTCTTTATTGTGGCATGAATGTTCAGATACAAATGATTCTAAATAAAAGTTCATATTGACATGATAAACAATAATACTTCAAGCATACTAACAAAGCAATCATGTCTTCTCAAAATAACATGGCTAAAGAAAGTCATCCCTACAAAATCATATAGTCTGGCTATGCTCTATCTTCATCACACAAAGTATTTAATCATGCACAACCCCGATGGCAAGCCAAGCAATTGTTTCATACTTTAGTATTTTCAAACTTTTTCAACTTTCATGCAATACATGAGCGTGAGCCATGGACATAGCACTATATGTGGAATAGAATGGTGATTGTGGAGAAGACAAAAAAAGGAGAAGATAGTCTCACATCAACTAGGCATATCAACGGGCTATGAAGATGCCCATTAATAGATATCAATGTGAGTGAGTAGGGATTGCCATGCAACGGATGCACTAGAGCTATAAATGTATGAAAGCTCAATAAAAAAAACTAAGTGGGTGTGCATCCAACTTGCTTGCTCACGAAGACCTAGGGCATTTTGAGGAAGCCCATCATTGGAATATACAAGCCAAGTTCTATAATGAAAAATGACCACTAGTATATGAAAGTGACAACATAGGAGACTCTCTATCATGAAGATCATGGTGCTACTTTGAAGCACAAGTGTGGTAAAAGGATAGTAGCATTGTCCCTTCTCTCTTTTTCTCTCATTTTTTATTTGGCCTCCCTTTTTTTATTTGTCATCTTTTTTGTAAAGTCCGAAGTCTCATCCTGACTTGTGGGGGAATCATAGTCTCCATCATCCTTTCCTCACTTGGGACAATGCTCTAATAATGAAGATCATCACACTTTTATTTACTTACAACTCAAGATTACAACTTGATACTTAGAACAAAATATGACTCTATATGAATGCCTCTGGCGCTGTACCAGGATATGCAATGAACCAAGAGTGACATGTATGGAATTATGAAGGTGGCTTTGCCACAAATACGATGTCAACTACATGATCATGCAAGAGCAATATGACAATGATGATGCGTGTCATAATAAACGGAACGGTGTAAAGTTGCATGGCAATATATCTCGGAATGGCTATGGAAATGCCATAATACGTAGGTATGGTGGCTGTTTTGAGGAAGGTATATGGTGGGTGTATGGTACCGTGAAAGTTAAAGCGCACAAGAGAGGCTAGCAATGGTGGAAGGGTGAGAGTGCGTATAATCCATGAACTCAACATTAGTCATAAAGAACTCATATACTTATTGCAAAAATCTACAAGTCTTTAAAAACAAAGTACTATGTGCATGCTCCTAGGGGGGTAGATTGGTAGGAAAAGACCATTGCTCGTCCCCGACCGCCACTCATAAGGAAGACAATCAATAAATATATTATGCTACAACTTCATCACAAAGCGGTTCACCATAAGTTCATGTTACGGGAATCACAAACTTCAACACAAGTATTCTTTAAATTCATAATTACTCCACTAGCATGACTCTAATATCACCATCCTCATATCTCAAAACAATTATCCAGCATCAAATTGATCATAGCATCCAATTCACTTTCTATGATAGTTTTTATTATACCCAACTTGGATGCCCATCATTCTAGGACCAATTTTATAATCATAGCAAATACCATGCTGTTCTAAAAGACTCTCAAAATAATGTAAGTGAAGCATGAGAGATCAATAATTTCTACAAAATTAAACCACTGCCATGCTCTAAAAGATATAAGTGAAGCACTAGAGCAAAAATTATCTAGCTCAAAAGATATAAGTGAAGCACATAGAGTATTCTAATAAATTCCAAATCAAGTGGGTCTCTCCCAAAAGGTGTGTACAACAAGGATGATTGTGGTAATCCAAAAGGCAAAGACTAATATCATACAAGACGCTCCAAGCAAAACACATATCATGTGGTGAATAAAAATATAGCTCCAAGTAAAGTTACCGATAAATGAAGACGAAAGAGGGGATGCCTTCCGGGGCATCCCCAAGCTTAGGCTTTTGGTTGTCCTTGAATATCTTGGGGTGCCATGGGCATCCCCAAGCTTAGGCTCTTGCCACTCCTTATTCCATAGTCCATCAAATCTTTACCCAAAACTTGAAAACTTCACAACACAAAACTCAACAGGAAATCTCATAAGCTCTGTTAGTGCAAGAAAGAAAAACCACCACATAAGGTACTGTAATGAACTCATTCTTTATTTATATTGGTGTTAAACCTACTATATTCCAACTTCTCTATGGTTCATACCCCCCCCCCGATACTAGCCATAGATGCATCAAAATAAGCAAACAACACACGAAAAACAGAATCTGTCAAAAACAGAACAGTCTGTAGCAATATGTAACTTTTGAATACTTATGTAACTCTAAAACTCCTACAAACATAGGAAGTCCTGGGAAATTTGTCTATCGATCTAAAGCAAAAAGAATCCACACAAAATCACGTTTCGGTGATTCACTAAAACTATTTTTGTGCGCGCAAAAGTTTCTGTTTTTCATCAGAATCAAATTAACTATCACCGTAGGTTATCCTATAGGTTCTACTTGGCACAAACACTATTTAAAACATGAAAAAACATCTAAACAGAAGCTAGATGAAATATTTATTAATAAACAAAAGCAAAAATCAAGGAACTAAAATAAAATTGGGTTGCCTCCCAACAAGCGCTATCGTTTAACGCCCCTAGCTAGGCATAAAAGCGAGAATAGATTTAAGTATTGCCATCTTTGGAATTCAATTAATAAGTAGCTCGCATGATAGATTCACAAGGTAATTTAACTTTCTTTCTTGGAAAGTGTTCCATGCCTTTCCTTAATGGAAATTGGAATCTAATATTCCCTTCCTTCATATCAATAATTGCACCAATCATTCTAAGGAAAGGTCTACCAAGAATAATAGGACATGAAAGATTGCAATCTATATCAAGAACGATAAAATCTATGGGCACATAATTCCTATTTGTAACAATACGAACATCATTGATCCTTCCCGTAGGTTTCTTAATGGTGGAATCCGCAAGGTGCAAGTTTAAAGAGCAATCATCAAAATCATGGAAACCTAGAATATCACATAAAGTTTTCGGAATCGTTGAAACACTAGCACCCAAATCACACAAAGCATGGCACTCATGATCTTTAATTTTAATCTTTATAGTAGGTTCCCACTCATCATAAATTTTTCTAGGTATAGAAACTTCCAAATTAAGTTTTTCTTCATAAGATTGCATCAAGGCATCAACAATATGTTTGGTAAAAGCTTTATTTTGACTATAAACATGAGGAGAATTCAACACGTATTGCAACAAGTAAATGCAATCTATTAAAGAACAATTATCATAATTAAATTCCTTGAAATCCATAATAGTGGGTTCAATGCTATTTAAAGTCTTGACCTCTCCAATCCCACTTTTACCAAATTTAGCATCAAGATCTAAAAACTCCGAATCATTGGACGCTTTCTAACTAAAGTTGACTCATCTCCAGTCCCATCATTGTCAAGATTCAAATTGCAAAACAAGGACTTAATAGGGGACACATCAATAACTTTTAGATCTTCATCATTATTTTCATGGAAACTAAAAGAACACGCTTTTACAAAGCAATCTTTCTTAGCACACAACCTAGCGGTTCTTTCTTTGCACTCATCAATGGAAATTCTCATGGCTTTGAGAGACTCATTGATATCATGCTTAGGTGGAATAGATCTAAGTTTCAAAGAATCAACATCAAGCGAAAGTCTATCAACGTTCCTAGCCAATTCATCAACTTTAAGCAATTTTTCTTCAAGCAAAGCATTAAAATTCTTTTGAGAGATCATAAATTCTTTAACACTATTCTCAAAATCAGAGGGCATCTTATTAAAATTTCCATAAGAATTATTGTAGGAATTTCCATAATTATTAGAGGAATTACTGGGGAACGGCCTAGGATTAAAGTTTCCTCTATACGCGTTGTTACCAAAATTATTCCTACCAACAAAATTCACATCCATATATTCATTATTATTCTCAATCAAAGTAGACAAAGGCATATCATTAGGATCAATAGGAGCACTCTTAGTAGCAAACAATTTCATAAGTTCATACATCTTTCCACACAAAATATTGATTTCTTCTATAGCATGCACTTTTTTACTAGTAGATCTTTCGGTGTGCCATTGAGAATAATTAGTCATGATGTTATCAAGGAGTTTAGTAGCTTCTCCTAAGGTGATTTCCATAAAAGTGCCTCCCGCGGCCGAATCTAAAAGATTTCTAGAAGCAAAATTCAATCCGGCATAAAAAATTTGTATGATCATCCATAAATTCAAACCATGAGTAGGGATTTTGCGAATCATTCATTTCATTCTTTCCCAAGATTGGGCAACATGCTCATGATCAAGTTGTTTAAAATTTATAATATCGTTCCTAAGAGAGATGATCTTAGCGGGAGGAAAATACTTAGAGACAAAAGCATCTTTGCACTTATTCCATGAATCAATACTATTCTTAGGCAAAGACGAAAACCAAGTTTTAGCACGATCTCTAAGTGAAAATGCAAATAACTTGTAACGCCCCGGATAAAACTTTCCATATTCGTAACTCCAACTCTTGCCTTTTCCGGAGATGTGATATGTTATTTCCTTCGTGGTTGGGTTTTTGTATTTTGTTTTGCATTTTGTTCTTGGCGTGCATCTCATCTCATAGCATCATGCGCATTGCATTTGCATGTTTTCATAAAAACTCGTAGACGTTCGCAGTTGCCCTTTCTCTCTTTGCCTCCGTTGTCATTTTGTCAGACCCTTGTCCTCGTTGACCTCTCTTGACCCCTCTTGCGCGCGTCCGAAAACTTCTCCCGGACCCGACCTGCTCTGTCGTTACCATTGGATCCGGATCATCCCCAAACATCTATAAAACATCTCCGTTTTATTATTTGGACTCCCTGCCTATTTTATTCTCGACCGTTCGATTTTGATCGAAGGGTTCATTGTGCCCTAAGCTAGTCCACCTAGCTATTTAAATAGTCCTAACCCTAAAATCTAGGGACTTTGTCCCTTCACCCGCCGCCGCCGCACTCAAATCCCACCTTGGGATCCTCCCAGATCCATTCCCCTCCAACCAACGCCCGAGGCCGTGCCTCCTCTTCCCTCCCTCCTGCAACCACCATCGCCGCCCAAATCCTGCAGGAGCCCGAGCTCCTCTGCCCGTCGCTCCTCTCCTGCAGCCGCCCGAGCACCGGCCAGCTCGCTGGAGCAGACCACCGACGCCACCGGCCTTCTCTGCTTCGAACGCACGCGTGCCTGCCTCCTTGCCTCGGAAACCCCCCCGCTCCGCCAAGTTCTCGGCTCGTCGCTCGCCCATCGTCAGACGCCCAACCTCGACACCGCCACCACGTCCGCGCCACCAGGCGAGCCCCGCCGCCGCCTCTTTTTTCCCTGCTCCCCTTCCCTTCTTTTCCCTCTCTGCTTTCCTCTCCTCTACTCATCCTCTCGCTGCTTCCTTTGGACAGGGGACCTCCATGGATGAACGCCAAGGCTGCCAAGAGGATCCGGACGCCGCCGGCTTGCCTCTGATCCGCCTCCCCTCGCCAAATCTGCTCCGTTCCCGGCGCCCTCCGCCTCGCCGTTCCCCTGCATCGGCCTCGCGACCCCGCGCCTCCCTCCTGCAGCCCGTGCAAGCCACCAGGAGGCGGGCTCCCGTGCTGCACAGGAGCTCCTCGCCGCCCGAATCCGTTACACAGGTCGCCGGACCTCCCTGCAAGCATCGCCGCCGGCGGCCATAGGTCCAGCGCCATGCCCCGCCTCCTTCCCTCGTTCTTCCTCCTCCCTCTGTATTCATCTCTCTCTCTGTCCTTGCCTCGAACAGGAGCACCAGCCGGCGCCACCATCATCGGAGAAGGGATCCCGCCGCCCAGATCCGCGCCTATCGGCCTCCGCGCCCTCACCGGAGTGCTCGTCCCAGTCCCGCTGCCGCCGTCTTCTGCATCGCCATGGGTGTGCTGTTGTTTCTGTTCTTCAGAACGAGCAGAGCAGCTCGCCCGCTGTTGACCGCGCCGTGCCCTCGGCCACTTCAAGCGCCAAGGCCCAGCTCGCTCGCCTCGCCTCACTTTGACCACGCCGGTCGCGTCAAAGACGCTTCTGTGCCCAGCTTCTTCCAGCCTCCAAGCCGACCGGGCCAAGACCCACTGGGTGAGAAGCCCCCAGCCCCTCCTCTCTGTTGGCCCAGCCAGATTCGGCCATGTTATGTTTTTTTTACCGTCTGCGATTTTGTCTATTTTCCAGAGAACTGCAGTTTTCAGAAAACCCCTCATATTCATGCATGTAATAATTAATTAACCATGCATCTGTTTAAAACAAATTATATATGTAAAATGCTTAGAATTTTGTGTGGATTAATAATATCCCACTTTCATCCATGTTAAATATGTTTAAACTTGCTGTTTATTTAATTTTGCTCAAATGCCATGTTAAAATGATTTATCTCATAACTAATTAACCGTAGCTCCGATTTTAATAAACTTTATATGTAAATGGGGTGGAAAAATGCCTAGTTTAACTTGGTGCACTTACTTTGCATGTTTAACAACATTAAAATATGGTTTAGGGCAGAACAGTACCAAATTCGAAATATGCACATGGGGATTTTCCGGAATTGTTGTTTGTTGTTCCGGCCTCATTTAAACTTGCCTAAATAGTTAGTTTACTTTTGTTACACCCCTTGCCATGTTTAGCAACATTTAATATTGATGAGTAGCATAACCGAGAGAGAACTAAATAATTGATGTGGTGTTTTGTCAATATGCAACTCGTTGCATATTGAGCTCCACTTAACTTGTAGTATTGTTTGTTGCACTTTGCCATGCCATGCCTCATTAAACCGGACATGCATCATACTTGTTTGTGCATCATGCCATGTTTATGCTTGTGTGTTGACCATGTTGTTTGTTTGTTTCTGGTGTTGCTTCTTAGTTCCAGTAATGTTGCGATTGTGAGGATTCGTTCGACTACGTCCGTTCGTCTTCTTCATGGACTCGTTCTTCTTCCTAGCGGGATTTCGGGCAAGATGACCGCTACCTCGATCTCACTACTATCATTGCTATGCTAGTTGCTTCGTTCTATCGCTATGCTGCGTTACCTATCATTTGCTCTTCAAGCCTCCCAAATTGCCATGAACCTCTAACCTTTGACACCCTTCCTAGCAAACCGTTGTTTGGCTATGTTACCGCTTTTGCTCAGCCCCTCTTAGAGCGTTGCTCGTTGCAGGTGAAGTTGAAGATTGCTCCATGGTGGACAGGGTTATGTTGGGATATCACAATATCTCTTATATTATTAATGCATCTATATATTTGGTAAAGGGTGGAAGGCTCGGCCTTATGCCTGGTGTTTTGTTCCACTCTTGCTGCCCTAGTTTCTGTCATACCGGTATTATGTTCCCGGATTTTGCGTTCCTTACGCGGTCGGGTGATTTATGGGACCCCCTCGATAGTTCGCTTTGAATAAAACTCCTCCAGCAAGGCCCAACCTTGGTTTTACCATTTGCTTCACCACCACCTACTTTTCCCTTGGGAGTCGCTCTCTTGTGGGTCATCTTTATTATAGCCCCCCTGGGCCAATGCTTGTCTAAGTGTTGGTCCAAACTAGAGCACCGTGCGGGACCATTCCTTGGCAACTTGGATTCGTCGGTACCTGTATGCTTCGCTTATCCGGTGTTGCCCTGAGAACGAGATATGTGCAGCTCCTATCGGGATGTCGGCGCATCGGGCGGTCTTGCTGGTTTTGTTTTACCATTGTCAAAATGTCTTGTAAACCGGGATTCCGAGACCGATCGGGTCTTCCCGGAGAAGGAATATCCTTCGTTGATCGCGAGAGCTTATCATGGGCTAAGTTGGGACACCCCTGCAGGGTATAAACTTTCGAGAGCCATGCCCGCGGTTATGTGGCAGATGGGAATTTCTTAATGTCCGGTTGTAGATAACTTGACACCTGATCCAAATTAAAACGCATCAACCGCGTGTGTAGCCGTGATGGTCTCTTTTCGGCGGAGTCCGGGAAGTGAACACGGTTTCTGGGTTATGTCTGACGTAAGTAGGAGTTCAGGATCACCTCTTGATCATTGCTAGCTTCACGACCGTTCCTTTGTTTCTCTTCTCGCTCTCATTTGCGTATGTTAGCCACCATACTTGCTTAGCCGCTGCTGCAACCTCACCACTTTACCCCTTCCTTTTCCATTAAGCTTTGCTAGTCTTGATACCCATGGTAATGGGATTGCTGAGTCCTCGTGGCTCACAGATTACTACAACAACAGTTGCAGGTACAGTTATGCGATGATCATGACGCGAGAGCGATGATTGCTTGTTTTGGAGTTCTTCTTCTACTTCTTCTTCGATCAGGGGATAGGTTCCAGGTCGGCAGCCTGGGCTAGCAGGGTGGATGTCGTTTGAGTTTCTGTTTGTGTTTCATCCGTAGTCGGATGGTGCTCTTATGTATTGTGATGTTGTATTCGTGTGGCATTGTATGCCTCTTGTATGTATCCCCATCTATTATGTAATGTTGATGTAATGATATCCACCTTGCAAAAGCGTTCCAATATGCGGGTCTATCCTTGGTGGGACCTTCGAGTTCCTTTTGGATAGGGTCGCATATTGGGCGTGACAAGTTGGTATCAGAGCCTCGACCGACCATAGGAGCCCCCTTGATTGTTGGCCGTTGTTGAGTCTAGAAGAAAACTATTTTGAGTCTTAGGAGTATATATATCGGAGAGTAGGAATTCTTTTTACTCCTCAGCCCTTCGTCGCTCTGGTGAGGCCTCCTGACGTAGATGTTTTGTCTTTCCTCTCCTCAAATTTCACTAAAAAAATTTTAGGATCACGCGGGTATCTTGGAATCGTTCCGATATTCTTATGACGAGAACATTGTTCTTGGTGCCTCCTGACATTTAGGGGTTGTGGCAGTGTCCCGGGGAGTTGAGCTCCAAGGTGTGGTCATCATAATTTTATCGTTGCAGTTCTGGAATACCTGAGTTTTGCCGACATCGAAAATCTCTTTTATGCAGTTGTTGGTGAGATAACCTCGACGTCACCCAGTACTGGGGAGTTCGGGAGTATTGCCATAGCTTGTATAATGGATGCTTTTCGAAGGTTGAGGTACACGATTTCCGAAGATTTTCTTGGTTATGTGTTGACGGATGGATACAGCTTGGATGTAGGGATTGTTAGTTTGGGTGAGATATATTGCTTCCCCTGTATCCCCAACACCAGATTGCATAACCAGAAAGTTTCGGGAGTTTTATAGGTGGGAATTCAAGTAGCTCCTAGAATATCTTTCCAACAGATGCATGATACGAGATTGGGTAAATCTCTATCATATGTATATTTTCCGGCTTATTCTGCAAGCCAAATCCTTTGTTTTGTTTTATTTGTGGTATTCGAGTTGCTTCGAAGTCAAATGTTGAATCCATACCTTTCCTAAACGGTGTTGTCATATTGTTATGTGAATACTAATCCTTTTGATCATTGAGGTTGTCATGTTAATTCTTTTCTAACCGGTGCGCTTCTCTTCGAGAAGATCCCATCATTCTCCCCATCCGCAAGATCAATTCTAAGTTTTCTCAACGGTGTTTGTTTCGTTCATCCCAAGTTGTCTTTGTTTTTCTCCGCCCTCCCACCTTTTTCTTCGAGGACTCATTTATTTTAATCAAGTATCCATTTATTCATGTGAAGTCACTTCACTCTTTTCAATCAATGCTCTGATCCGGTGATTCCTCGTGAAGATGCTCACGAGCTTCAAGTTCATCATCCTTCGTTGTTGTTTCTTCTCCGGCGGATCCAATTTTAAGCTTTCGGTGTTGATCATATTCCTTTCCTCGTTTCAAATGTTTTTGCATGTCGGTGCACCTCTTAATTGTTCACCTCTCTCTATTCTTATCCGGAGTGCTCAAGGTATCTCAGAAGAATCATGTTTCAATTCTTAATCCGTTAGAGTTACTTCAAGGTTGTTATCTCATTAAGGCCATTTAATTCGACCGGTGCAATTCCCCCTTTCAATCAATCCTTCAATGATGTTTCTTTTGAGTGGGCCCTAACCCACAGGTCTTTCCCAGGATCTTACCTGACTCTTCGAATTATCAGGAGCGATTCTCAAATTCATTTCCAAGTTTGACGTAAGAATGAATTTTCATCAGTCACATGCCTTCTCCAAGGTCGTTTTCAAATTCTTTTCATCTTTGTTCAACCTTTCCTCTTTTAATTCTCCCGGAGTATCTCAACAGTTCATGGTGGTTCTCATCATCATTCTCAACATTTGAAGACCGAAGAAGGATTTCTCTTAAATCTTGGTCCATTCTCTTGAATATTCATGGTTCTAGCTTCATGCTATCCTCATAATTGTTTTGATTGTGATAATTTTTTTCTCACCATCCGGAGCATTTCATGAGTTGTTTTCCATTTCTTTCCTCCGAAGGCCATCATGTCATAATTCTTCATTCTCAGCGTGTAGCTATCGTTCTCCAAATCTTACCGGTGAATCGTTTAAATATCCTCTAATCAGTTCATGATCTCTTCGTTCTCATGTATCTAAATCCCCTCAAGTATCTTCATTCGTTTCCAATTCTTCCCGGTGAATTGTGCCTTCGCTATGTTCATTTTCAATCCTTACGGTGGTTCGTTCAAGATTTCTCTTCATTCGTCATCGTATCAATTCATTCATTCATTCGTTCTTTTTAATCCCACCGGTGGTTCCACCAATACCTTCTCAAGTTCGCGCTATATCTCTTTTAATCCTTTCTACAGGAATAAGTAGTATGCCAAATCCATTGCTTGCCATCAATTTAATTTGATGAAGGATAAGCATACAATAAATCTTATTCTTATTTCCTCGAGGTGATTCAATTCTTTTCTTCCGGAGATTTTCATGATGAAATAATTCTCGATTCTAGTGTTTCATCTATTCTTTTTCCGGAGTTCCAAGTTTTCCGCATTATATCATCGCGAAGCTCCATCTAAATCATTGCAAGGCTTCACCTTGTGTTTTCAACATCTCTTTCTTTTTATCATCCTTTTATTACCGGAGTTTTTCTTGAAGGATCTACATGGTGGTTCGTCAAGGATTCTTTAAATTATTCAATTGTTCTTCAAGCTTTCTCTTGAAGTTATGACCCGCCAAGCTATACTCTAAAATAAACATGGTGTTCAACACATGTTTTGTTTTGAGGAGTTCAAGTATTCTTCTTCTTGCATTTCGAAGTGCAATTCGTTCTACCTTATCATGAGGTGGTGTTATGTCACTCTTGACAATTTCCTTCATGTTTCATGATTCATACGTTGTCAAGAATGAGGTAGTTTAAATCCATCAATCTTTTGTTGGAGTTATATTGGGTTATATCTCACCTACAGCCTTCCCTAAGGAATGTAGCTATTTGTGGTGCTTATCAATGATCCAATTTTCTCCTTCTCATCTCGGTGAAGAAGTTTTTCATCTCTTTGGTGCTCTCAATCTAATCAATGGTTTCCATTAGTGGCCAGTTGTCACCTCATAGTCTCGAGATGTTTTCCATAAGCCCACAACAAGCTTGTGCTTCTCGTTGTTGATTTTCCAACAACTCCGTTCGATTCTTCTTTGCAAGGATGCTTTCCAAGTTCACTTGTGGCAAAAGTTGTCATTTTCTTCTCCATCCCTTTATCCCAACGGTCTAGCTTCTATTCTTTCGTTACGGAGGCATTGTGATGTTGTGCTCTTCACTCATCACCTCGTTTTGTGAGGATCGTGTTCTTTTCTTGCTTATCCATTTAATCGGAGTGTTGTATCATCTCTTCAATATCTTTTCATCTCATCGAGTTTCTTCTCTTTTCTACTGGAGTGTTGTCCAAATTCTGTCATTCTTGTTCCTTGGCTATCTCATTATACTGAGGTGGTCATATTCTTTTTGTTCGTGAAGCTCTTATTTCCATGTATTTCAACCTTCATACTGCTTGTTCCTCTTTTCTAACGGATTGTTTGCAATCTCGTTCATCTCTGTTGTACTCTTTCTTTTAAATTGCTCAACCTCTCAAGGTTTGTGGTTTCACTCGTTCGTCAAAGAAGCAACTTAGTTTAACTCTTATCTTCCTCTTCCTTTTCCCTCCGGTGCCATCCTAGATCTCGGGACGAGATCCTCTCATAGTGGTGGAGTGTTGTAACGCCCCGGATAAAACTTTCCATATTCGTAACTCCAACTCTTGCCTTTTCCGGAGATGTGATATGTTATTTCCTTCGTGGTTGGGTTTTTGTATTTTGTTTTGCATTTTGATCTTGGCGTGCATCTCATCTCATAGCATCATGCGCATTGCATTTGCATGTTTTCATAAAAACTCGTAGACGTTCGCAGTTGCCCTTTCTCTCTTTGGCTCCGTTGTCATTTTGTCAGACCCTTGTCCTCGTTGACCTCTCTTGACCCTTCTTGCGCGCGTCCGAAAACTTCTCCCGGACCCGACCTGCTCTGTCGTTACCGTTGGATCCGGATCATCCCCAAACATCTATAAAACATCTCCGTTTTATTATTTGGACTCCCTGCCTATTTTATTCTCGACCGTTCGATTTTGATCGAAGGGTTCATTGTGCCCTAAGCTAGTCCACCTAGCTATTTAAATAGTCCTAACCCTAAAATCTAGGGACTTTGTCCTTCACCCGCCGCCACCCACAAGACTCAAATCCCACCTTGGGATCCTCCCAGATCCATTCCCCTCCAACCAACGCCCGAGGCCGTGCCTCCTCTTCCCTCCCTCCTGCAACCACCATCGCCGCCCAAATCCTGCAGGAGCCCGAGCTCCTCTGCCCGTCGCTCCTCTCCTACAGCCGCCCGAGCACCAGCCAGCTCGCTGGAGCAAACCACCGACGCCACCGGCCTTCTCTGCTTCAAACACACGCGTGCCTGCCTCCTTGCCTCGGAAACCCCCCCGCTCCGCCAAGTTCCTGCCTGCGTCTGCCCATCGTCGCACGCCTCCAACCTCGACACCGCCACCACGTCCGCGCCACCAGGCCAGAGCCCCTCGCCGCCGTCTCTTTTCCCCCGTTCCCCTTCCCCTTATTTTCCCTCTCTGTTTTCCTCTCCCTCTACTCATCCCTCTGCTCGTTTCCTTTGGACAGGGGACCTCCATGGATGAACGCCAAGGCTGCCAAGAGGATCCGGACGCCGCCGGCTTGCCTCTGATCCGCCTCCCCTCGCCAAATCTGCTCCGTTCCCGGCGCCCTCCGCCTCGCCGTTCCCCAGTCTCGGCCTCGCGACCCCGCGCCTCCCTCCTGCAGCCCGTGCAAGCCACCAGGAGGCGGGCTCCCGTGCTGCACAGGAGCTCCTCGCCGCCCGAATCCGTTCCCAGGTCGCCGGACCTCCCTGCAAGCATCGCCGCCGGCAGCCACAGGTCCAGCGCCATGCCCCGCCTCCTTCCCTCGTTCTTCCTCCTCCCTCTGTATTCATCTCTCTCTCTGTCCTTGCCTCGAATAGGAGCACCAGCCGGCGCCACCATCATCGGAGAAGGGCTCCCGCCGCCCAGATCCGCGCCTGCCGGCCTCCGCGCCCTCACCGGAGTGCTCGTCCCAGTCCCGCTGCCGCCGTCTTCTGCATCGCCATGGGTGTGCTGCTGTTTCTGTTCTTCAGAACGAGCAGAGCAGCTCGCCCGCTTCGCTCGCCCGCTGTTGACCGTGCCATGCCCTGCGCCACTTCAAGCGCCAAGGCCCAGCTCGCTCGCCTCGCCTCACTTTGACCACGCTGGTCGCGTCCAGCACGCTACAGGCCCAGCGCCCCCCTTCCAGCCTCCAAGCCGACCGGGCCAAGACCCACTGGGTGAGAAGCCCCCAGCCCCTCCTCTCTGTTGGCCCAGCCAGATTCGGCCCTGTTATGTTTTTTTACCATCTGCGATTTTGTCTATTTTCCAGAGAACTGCAGTTTTTCAGAAAACCCCTCATGTTCATGCATGTAATAATTAATTAACCATGCATCTGTTTAAAACAAATTATATATGTAAAATGCTTAGAATTTTGTGTGGATTAATAATATCCCACTTTCATCCATGTTAAATATGTTTAAACTTGCTGTTTATTTAATTTTGCTCAAATGCCATGTTAAAATGATTTATCTCATAACTAATTAACCGTAGTCTGATTTTAATAAACTTTATATGTAAATGGGGTGGAAAATGCCTAGTTTAACTTGGTGCACTTACTTTGCATGTTTAACAACATTAAAATATGGTTTAGGGCAGAACAGTACCAAATTCGAAATATGCACATGGGGATTATCCGGAATTGTTGTTTGTTGTTCCGGCCTCATTTAAACTTGCCTAAATAGTTAGTTTACTTTTGTTACACCCCTTGCCATGTTTAACAACATTTAATATTGATGAGTAGCATAACCGAGAGAGAACTAAATAATTGATGTGGTGTTTTGTCAATATGCAACTCGTTGCATATTGAGCTCCACTTAACTTGTAGTATTGTTTGTTGCACTTTGCCATGCCATGCCTCATTAAACCGGACATGCATCATACTTGCTTGTGCATCATGCCATGTTTATGCTTGTGTGTTTACCATGTTGTTTGTTTGTTTCCCGTGTTGCTTCTTAGTTCCGGTAATGTTGCCATTGTGAGGATCCGTTCGACTACGTCTGTTCGTCTTCTTCATGGACTCGTTCTTCTTCCTAGCGGGATTTCAGGCAAGATGACCGCTACCCTGGATCTCACTACTATCATTGCTATGCTAGTTGCTTCCTTCTATCGCTATGCTGCGTTACCTATCATTTGCTCTTCAAGCCTCCCAAATTGCCATGAACCTCTAACCTTTGACACCCTTCCTAGCAAACCGTTGTTTGGCTATGTTACCGCTTTTGCTCAGCCCCTCTTATAGCGTTGCTAGTTGCAGGTGAAGTTGAAGATTGCTCCATGGTGGACAGGGTTATGTTGGGATATCACAATATCTCTTATATTATTAATGCATCTATATATTTGTTAAAGGGTGGAAGGCTCGGCCTTATGCCTGGTGTTTTATTCCACTCTTGCCGCCCTAGTTTCCGTCATGCCGGTATTATGTTCCCAGATTTTGCGTTCCTTACGCGGTCGGGTGATTTATGGGACCCCCTTGATAGTTCACTTTGAATAAAACTCCTCCAGCAAGGCCCAACCTTGGTTTTACCATTTGCTTCACCACCACCTACTTTTCCCTTGGGAGTCGCTCTCTTGAGGGTCATCTTTATTATAGCCCCCCCGGGCCAATGCTTGTCTAAGTGTTGGTCCAAACTAGAGCACCGTGCGGGACCATTCCTTGGCAACTTGGATTCGTCGGTACCTGTACGCTTCGCTTATCCGGTGTTGCCCTGAGAACGAGATATGTGCAGCTCCTATCGGGATGTCGGCGCATCGGGCGGTCTTGCTGGTTTTGTTTTACCATTGTAGAAATGTCTTATAAACCGATTCCGAGATCGATCGGTTCTTCCCGGAGAAGGAATATCCTTCGCTGATCGCGAGAGCTTATCATGGGCTAAGTTGGGACACCCCGCAGGTATAAACTTTCGAGAGCCGTGCCCGTGGTTATGTGGCGATGGGAATTTGTTAATGTCCGGTTGTAGATAACTTGACACCGATCCAAATTAAAACGCATCAACCGCGTGTGTAGCCGTGATGGTCTCTTTTCGCGGAGTCCGGAAGTGAACACGGTTTCGGGTTATGTCGACGTAAGTAGGAGTTCAGATCACCTCTTGATCATTGCTAGCTTCACGACCGCCCTTTGTTTCTCTTCTCGCCTCATTTATGTATGTTAGCAACCATACTTGCTTAGCCGCTGCTGCAACCTCACCACTTTACCCCTTCCTTTCCCATTAAGCTTTGCTAGTCTTGATACCCATGGTAATGGGATTGCTGAGTCCCGTGGCTCACATTACTACAACAACAATTGCAGTACAGTTATGCGATGATCATGACGCGAGAGCGATGATTGCTTGTTTTGGAGTTCTTCTTCTGCTTCTTCTTTGATCAGGGGATAGGTTCCAGGTCGGCAGCCTGGGCTAGCAGGGTGGATGTCGTTTGAGTTTCTGTTTGTGTTTCATCCGTAGTCGGATGGTGCTCTTATGTATTGTGATGTTGTATTCGTGTGGCATTGTATGCCTCTTGTATGTATCCCCATCTATTATGTAATGTTGATGTAATGGTATCCACCTTGCAAAAGCGTTCCAATATGCGGGTATATCCTTGGTGGGACCTTCGAGTTCCTTTTGGATAGGGTCGCATATTGGGCGTGACATAACTTCAATTTAACAATATCATTATCCGTATCTTTCTTCTTTTGCATATCACACAAATCAACAAAGTTGTTTAGATGAGTGGCGGCATCTTCACTAGGAAGGTCGGAGAATTGATCTTTCATAACAAGATTCAACAAAGCAGCATTGATTTCACAAGATTCAAGATCATTAAGAGGAGCAATCGGAGTGCTAAGGAAATCATTATTATTCGTATTGGAAAAGTCACACAATTTGGTATTATCTTGCGCCATCGTGACAAGCAATCCAACACAAGACACAAAAGGCAAGCGAAAAAGAGAAGATTTGGAAAGAGAGGGCGAATAAAACAGCAAGGGTGAAGTGGGGGAGAGGAAAACGAGAGGCAAATGGCAAATAATGTAATGCGAGGGAGGTGAGTTTGTGATGGGTACTTGGTATGTCTTGACTTGAGCGAAGACCTCCCTGACAACGGCGCCAGAAATTCTTCTTGCTACCTCTAGAGCACTGCGTTTATTTTCCCTTGAAGAGGAAAGGGTGATGCAGCAAAGTAGCGTAAGTATTTCCCTCAGTTTTTGAGAACCAAGGTATCAATCCAGTAGGAGGCTCCTCAAAAGTCCCACGCACCTGCACAAACAAACAAGAACCTCACAACCAACGCAATAAAGGGGTTGTCAATCCCTTCACGGTAACTTGCGAAAGTGAGATCTGGTTGAGATAATAAGATAAGATAAATATTTTTGGTATTTTTATGATATAGATTAGAAAATAAAAGATGCAAATAAAAGTAGATGGGAAACTTATATGATAAAAGATAGACCCGGGGGCCATAGGTTTCACTAGTGGCTTCTCTCAAGATAGCATAAGTATTACGGTGGGTGAACAAATTACTGTCGAGCAATTGATAGAAAAGCGCATAGTTATGAGATTGTCTAGGCATGATCATGTATATAGGCATCACGTCCGTGACAAGTGGACCGAAACGATTCTGCATCTACTACAATTACTTCACACATCGACCGACTCCTGCCTGCATCTAGAGTATTAAGTTCATGAAGAACAGGGTAACGCATTAAGAAAGATGACATGATGTAGAGGGATAAACTCATGCAATATGATATAAAACCCACCTTTTTATCCTCGATGGCAACAATACAATACGTGCCTTGCTGTCCCTGCTGTCACTCAGAAAGGACACCAAGATTGAACCCAAAGCTAAGCACTTCTCCCGTTGCAAGAAAGATCAATCTAGTAGGCCAAACCAAACTAATAATTCGAAGTGACTTGCAAAGATAACTAATCACACATAAAAGAATTCAGAAGATATTCAAATATTTCTCATAGATAAACTTGATCATAAACCCACAATTCACCAGATCTCGACAAACACACCGCAAAAAGAGTTACATCGAATAGATCTCCAAGAAGATCGAGGAGAACTTTGTATTGGGATTCAAAGAGAGAGAAGAAGCCTTCTAGCTAATAACTATGGACCCAAAGGTCTATGGTAAACTAATCACAACTCATCGGAGAGGCCTTGGAGATGATGTAGAGGCCCTCCATGGTCGATTCCCCCTCCAGCAGAGCACCGGCGAAGACTCCAAGATGGGATCTCGCGGATACAGAAGGTTGCGGCGGTGGAAATAGTTTTTCGTGGTGCTCCTGGATGTTTTCGGGGTACGTGCATATATATAGGAGGAAGAAGTAGGTCGGTTGATGCTCGAGGGGTCCACGAGGGTGGGGGCGCACCCACCCCCAGGGGGCACGCCGGGCACCCTCGTGGCCACCTCGTTTGTTGCTTGACGTCCACTCCAAGCCCCCTAGATTGTGTTTGTTCCAAAAAGATCGCTCCCGAAGGTTTCATTCCGTTTGGACTCCGTTTGATATTCCTTTTCTTCGAAACACTGAAATAGGCAAAAAAAACAGCAATTCGGGCTGGGCCTCCGGTTAGTAGATTAGTCCAAAATGATATAAAAGAGTAAAGTAAAGCCCATAAACATCCAAAACGGGTAATATAATAGCATGGAACAATCAAAAATTATAGATACGTTGGAGACGTATCAGGAGGGCTGGTGATGATGGTGCCGGGAGAAGAGCTGGAAGATGAGGCAGCGGTCCGTCAATACGCTACAAAGGCGTCGGTGCCATCGTACTCTGACTTGATGGCCCGCCACCCGCCTTCTTCGCCTTCTCCGGCCTTCCCAGGCCAGCCGCCCAAGGAGGCAACCCCGAGAAGTTCAAGGAGCCGGCCCTACCGGGAGAAGGGGCCCGGTGCAGATGCTGCTGCTACCGGCACCGCCTTGGGACGGCGGGTCCGACACCTAGTCGGACCCGTCATCCTCTTGCCTGCTACCCTCGTCGTCGCTGCCGCTGTCCTCCTCGTCACTCTCGCTCGAGGACGAGTCTTCGTCATCCGAGGAGCTCTCCACGCAGCACTTCAGGCGAGTCCTGAAGTCGCCAAAGACCTTGACGGAGAGGAGTCCATTCTCCATTAGCTTGAAATAGAGAATGAGCCCCGCCATCAGGCTGTGGATGCGAGCGAAGGTTTTCCATCCGTGACGGAGATACATGACATGAGGGGCTGGGAAATCGACATCGGCCCATATGCCGCTATTCCCACAGCCCCTCATATGCAATCTCAGCGCCTGCGGCTGGTCGAGCTCCATCTCCCGAGTAAATGGAGTAGGGAGGTGAAGACGACGCCGCGCCGGCCAGCGCAGCCTGATGAAGAACTCACGGGGCTGGTCCCCGACGTGGCCCTCCATTGGGGAAGGACCGCTGGCGGAGGCAAGGCCGATGCGCCGCCCTGTCCGCCTCTTCCCCAAGCGCCATGGAGGCCTCGGCCTCACCCCCTCCCCCTCCCCCTCACGGTCGGCTCCGCTGCCATGGGCTCTTGGGGAGGAGCGGCACGTTGTCGAGCAGAGAACCTCGCCGTCATCGTCCAAGCATCAGC
Organism: Aegilops speltoides; assembly: GCA_021437245.1. Classification (NCBI taxonomy): domain Eukaryota; kingdom Viridiplantae; phylum Streptophyta; class Magnoliopsida; order Poales; family Poaceae; genus Aegilops; species Aegilops speltoides. The sequence continues at coordinate 408,003,427 of CM038141.1, read as the reverse complement.
GCGCCCTCTCGCCATGGCAGAAGGGAGGAAGAAGCAAAGATGGGAGGAGGCGGATGGTGAAAGACTGAAGGGTGCCATCCCTCCCGCTTCCCCTCCTTATAAAGGAGCGGGGTCAGGGCTCGGCCGCCCCTCTCAGCCAACCCAGCTCATTAAGATGACAGCGGGTGAGGCCGTCGACTGCCCTCCCCGCCCAATTGAAGGCGCGTGGGTATCGACCCACGCGCGCACGGCTTCCCATATTCCGCGTGCCTGTCGCCCGCCCTGCATCGTGCATGCGGCGTACGTGGCGCAAGGGGCGGGCATAGTGGGACGCGTGGAACGATGGTTCCAGGGCAGAAAGTGTAAATGAGCAGCGGCCCCGTAGTCTTAAAGGGACACGCAAGCCGCCTCTTTACTATTCACCACAGGATGACGCAAGCGCGCTTCGGTCACCCCACGCGCGATCCCCACGTCACGCATTCAATGCGAATCTTGGGGAAGCGCAGCGGACGAAAGATTACCACGGTCAAAACCAGCCCCGCCTACCCACGTACTGTTCTAGGCCTAGCCCAACAACGCGTCGCGCTTATGTGTGGCCCAGGCCCGGGGGCTCCTGTTGGTGTACAAAAGTAGGGGTTCTACTTTGCACCCCTCTACCTGTGCACGGGCAGTCAGAGCCACGCCCATGGCCACACTTGGCAAGGCAAGGGAAGGAGGCCGAGGCCACAAGACGGTCAAAGCAACGCCAAGACAGAGACACGAAGAGTAAGAGGGCGAGGTGGGTTCCCCCGGCAAGTCCCTTGCCGGGGCGGCCTCCACGGCCCCGGCAAGGACCTTGCCGGGGCAGCTTGCCCAACCCTAACGGAGCGCGCCACCCTCGAGCCCGAGGCTTCCAACAACCACGTTGGAACCAAGGCTCGGGAGGCGCCTCCATGGTGGCATGCAGATCTTTGTGAAGATCATCGACACACAATATCAGATGAGGACCAATGGACGAGTCCTCCCGCAACATCCTTGCCGGGGACGACCGCGGTGCCGCGACACGACCCTTGCCGGGGCCCCCAGCAAGACCCTTGCCGAGGACAGCAACGAGGCTGCGGCCAGGCCCGTGCGCGTCAAGACCCCACCGCCGTTCCCATGCAGCTGCCAGCCCAGCCAACAAAGGGCACTGCGTGGCGACGCGCGGTCCCGAGGCCAACTCAGCAAGCACCTGCGTGGTGGCATGCAGATCTTCGTGAAGACTCCGCCACCGCGCCACCTCAGCAGCCTGCCAGCCTACATGGCGCTGACCGCCTCGCTGGCCCGGGCGCGTGTCGAAGCAGGGCGAGGCGGCGATAAAGCGAGAGGGACACCTCAGGGGCACATTTAATGTGTTTTGTCCCGTAATAGCAAGCGATAAGCTTGTACACTGTACCCCTTTCCATCTCCTGTATGCCACTGTAGCACCTCCTTCGACTATAAAAGGAGGCCCGAGGTGTACTGGAGAGGGATTCGGCTCTTTGGGCAAGTGACGCTCGGTAGCTAGTTCAAGAACACAGATATACACACCAAAGCAGGACTAGGATACTACGCGTTTCCGTGGCCCAAATCTGGGTAAACGACCTTTGTGATGGCTCTTAGACCTGCTCTCCTCATGACCCCGCGCCCGCCGACCACAGTAGGGATTCTTGTGATCCCATAGGTGTTGTTCCCACCGACATCTTTGGCACGCCAGGTAGGGGCGCAGTCGTGAGAATCTGGTTTAGCAGCTAGTCTAGCAGCTCTTCGCCGCCATGGCTCCCAAGAGGAAGACGACCACGGTGATCGGTTCATCCGGAGCCGGACTGCCCGTACCTGTGCGGGCCAGTAGCGGGCCGGTCACGGAAAGAACCCGAGGCGCGGCCCGCGAACACCCACATCATCCTGGCAGTCCAGACCTGGCGAGCGGCATCGTCGTGCGCAAGACAACGGGCCGCACGCCGCAAATTCCAGAGACGGAGTTGAGCCCCCCCGCAGGCGGCGCGGGACCCTCCAGAGTCGGCGCCATGCCGTTCACCGGCGGCGCGGTGACCTTCAAGACGCCCGCGCCGGCACCCACAGTGCACTCTTCCCAGGTCATGCGCGACGAGCAGCGTCACCACGCTGTTGACCCCGGGCGCTGACCTGGGAAGAGTCCAGTCCATCCTTCACAGGGTGAAGGAGGTCAGCATGCCCGCTGAAGTACTGGCAAAATGGCGAACCGCCGCAGAGCCATGATAGAGCTCCTCCTAACATGGTTAGGAGTCGAAGAGCGTCACGGTCCACGCAACTCTCGCCACCACCCACGCCAGCAGAAGCTTTGGCGCGCGCACAGCTGCTCCTTGATTTTCCTCCTGTTGCGGAGAGGCTCGGCGAGTGGAGAGCCACTGTCCGAAGCCTCGTCGGCATCGCCAACAAAGATGAGCTGCGACCAGCGGGGCTCATAGGCCGTCGCTCCATCGGGCCACCGCATGCCAGCAATGGAAAGGCCGGGGGTGATGCAGCCACGGTGCACTCTCCTCCCCCACGCCAGCCACCCCAGGTGTCGATCCATTGCGATGACGCTTGTGATGATATCTCCATAGCGTCATCCAATCCACTGACCCATCGCGATCAGAGTCAAGTTCTTCGGGAGCGAGCCCTTGAAGATGCTCGAACCACCATCGAGCACCGCCGTGATGCACGCCACCAATCAGACAGGCGGATAGGACCCACTATGGACCACCCGGCACCGGGAGGCTACGGTGGCCTACCCTACGAGGTGGGTTGTCCGGCCTTCACCCGTGAGCTACGGCAGTTCCAGTGGCCCTCCCACCGCACGTTCAAGCCCGAAGTTGGCGAGAAGTACAACGGCAAGACTCACCCGTCAGAGTTCCTCAGCACCTACACCATCGCGATACAAGCTGCTGGAGCCCGCGGCGATAAGGTGCTTGCCAATTACTTCCCGTTGGCGCTCAAGCCCAATGTCATGTCATGGTTGATGCACTTGCCGGTGGACTCCATCTCTTCTTGGTCGGATCTGTGTCATGAGTTTGTTGGCGCCTTCACTGGAGGCCATCAAGCTCATGGCCAGGCAAGCGATCTGCATATCATCCCCCAGAAGGAAGGAGAAAACCTGCGCAAGTACATCCAAAGGTTCAGCCAAGTGCAGTACAACATCCTAGACGTCCATCCCGCCGCCGTGATTAGTGCATTCCATCAGAATGTGCGCAACCGCAAGATGCGTGAGGAGCTGGCAATGAACAAGGTCAAGGATGTGGCCGAACTTTATGTTCTGGCCGATAGGTGCGCTCGGGCTGAAGAGGGGAGGAAGTACCCCGGCGAGGATGCCGGTGCGGAAACCGACTCCACGGACGATGACGCCGCTGCCCCGGCGAAGTAGGGTCGGTGTCATAACAGAAAGCGCAAGGGCAAGACTGTGCTTGCCGTCGAGGGCTCTGACGACACCGGCACTGCCAAGAAGGCCAAGGTGAGCATCCCCGGCAAGGAAGTAGCCGGGTGTGCCGCCTGCCGGGCCTTGGCAGCGGCCGACAAGCCGGGAAGCTCCGACAAGCAGTATTGCAAGATCCACCGTACCAAGGGCCACGACCTCCAAAACTGCCGACAAGTTCAGTTGCTCGCTGAGAAGCAAAAAAGCTGAATATGAGAGGCGGGACAAGGAGAAGGGCCAGGACGATGCCGAAGGATCCGACAAGAAGTGTGGTGGCCAAGGGGGCCGCCACGGCAAGGATAACCAGCAAGAGAGGCCCGCCCGGGGCCGCGATAAAAAGCAGGAAGACGATGATCGCGACGAGGACGACGAGTCCGACGACCACGAGTTCCAGAAAGCTACGGAGGCCATGTGCGTCGACGGTGGCGCCTTGCTGCACACCTCTCACCGCCAGCTCAAGCAATGGGCGCGTGAGATCACAGCGGTGGAGCCATCGCCCGACGCGCGGAAGCCACTGAAGTGGTCCAGCATGCCTATCATCTTTAACTCTGAGGATCACCCTGATCGCACTACTGCGATGGGGTGCTTGCCGTTGTTGGTTTCACCAACAATCCGCAACCTCAAGGTGACAAAGATGCTAGTTAACGGCAGGGCCGGTCTGAACTTGATTTCGCCTGTTGTGGTTAGAAGGCTGCAGATTCCTGATGGAGACCTCGAGGAGACGGGCACGTTTCAAGGGGTCAACCCGAGAAGAAGTCAGCCGAAGAGTAAAGTCACGCTACCCATGACATTTGGAGGAGAATTGAATCACCGGACGGAGAGGATTGTCTTCGATGTGGCCTAGATCCCCTTGGTTTACAACGGGATTCTCGGCCGCCCGGCGCTAGCCAAGTTCATGGCGGCGTCACATTACGCCTGCAACACGCTGAAGACGCCTGGGCCGATGAACATCATCACCATCCCCTCCGACAAGAAGGATGCGCTGATCTGCGCTGACCAACTCTACCGAGAAGCAGTTGCAGCAACTGCCGCCAAGGCACTTGCTCCTGCCGCTGAAGCCCCGGGAGGGAAGAAGACCGGCGAGACCTCTCGCACCCACTCCGGCAAGCGCACCTCTCCGGAGTGTTGTGCTCCCGTCAAGGACGTGCCAGAGAGCTCCACCGGCAAGAGCAAGAAATCTAGGGTTGCGCCACTAGAGACCAAGAAGGTGTCCGTCAAGGAGGACGGCACGGGAGGGGCTTTCACTATAAGCTCCACCCTCGATAGCAAATAGGAAGGCGAGCTCGTCACTTTCCTGCGGGCGAATGTCGATGTGTTTGCATGGAAGGCATCTAACATTCCCGGTGTTCCCAGGGAAGTGATTGAGCACCATCTTGTTGTCTATCCACATGCGCGGCCTGCCAATCAGAAGGTCAGGAAGCAAGCTCTGGAGAGGTAGGAGTTCATCACGGAAGAAATCAGAAAGCTGGAGGCGGCAGGCTTGGTAAGAGGGGTACTCCATCTGACGTGGTTGGCCAATCCGGTGGTAGTGCGCAAGGCAAACGGGAAGTGGAGGCTGTGTATTGATTACACAGATAACAATAAGGCTTGTCCAAAAGACCCTTTCCTGTTGCCGCACATCGACCAGATTGTTGACTCCACGGCCGGGTGTGACCTGCTATCATTCGTCGACGCCTACTCGGGATACCATCAGATTTTCATGACAAGAGAAGATGAAGAGAAGACAACGTTCATCACCCCATGGGGTACGTACTGCTTTTTACGGATGCCTTTCGGGTTGAAAAGCGCTGGCTCGACCTTCGCAAGAGCAATCCAAATTGGTTTTGAGCCTCAGCTACATAGAAATATGGAAGCTTATATGGAGGACATAGTGGTCAGAAACAAGGACAAGGCGACACTTGTGCAAGATCTGGAAGAAACATTTCCAAACCTGCGCAAGATCTGTTGGGGAACGTAGTAATTTCAAAAAGTTCCTACTCACACGCAAGGATCATGGTGATGCATAGCAACGAGAGGGGAGAGTGTTGTCTACGTACCTTCGTAGATCGAAAGCGGAAGCGTTAGAACAACGCGGTTGATGTAGTCGTACATCTTCACGATCCGACCGATCCAAGTACCGAACGTACGGCACCTCCGAGTTCAGACACGCTCACTCGATGACGATCCCGGACCGATCCAGCAGGTGTCGGGATGAGTTCCACAAGACGACGGCGCGTGGTAACGGTGATGATGTTCTACCGATGCAGGGCTTCGCCTAAGCACCGCTACGATATGACCGAGGTGGAATATGGTGGAGGGGGGCACCGCACACGGCTAAGGAACGATCACGAGACCTCCAGCAACATCCTTGCCGGGGACGCCTGCGGTACCGCGGCAAGACCCTTGCCGGGCCCCCCGGCAAGACCCTTGCCGAGGACATCAACGGGGCCGCGGCCAGTTCACACAGAAGACCCCACCGCTGCTCCCATGCAATGCCAATTTCCACCAACGGCGGGGCACTGCGTGGCGACGCGCGGTCCCGAGGCCAACTCAACAAGCACCTGCGTGGTGGTATGCAGATCTTCGTGAAGACTCCGCCACCGCGCCACCTCAGCAGCCTGCCAGCCTACATGGCGCTGACCGCCTCGCTGGCCCGGGCGCGTGTTGAAGCAGAGCGAGGCGGCGATAAAGCGAGAGGGACACCTCAGGGGTGCATTTAATGTGTTTTGTCCTGTAATAGCAAGTGATAAGCTTGTACACTGTACCCCTTTCCACCTCCTGTATGCCACTGTAGCACCTCCTTCGACTATAAAAGGCTGCCTGAAGCATAATGGATAGGGATTCGGCTCTTTGGACAAGTGACGCTCGGTAGCTAGTTCAAGAACACAGATATACACACCAAAGCAGGACTAGGGTATTACGCGTTTCCGCGGCCCGAACCTGGGTAAACGACCTTTGTGCTGGCTCTTAGACCTGCTCTCCTCACGACTCCATGCCCACTGACCACAGTAGGGATTCTTGTGATCCCGTAGGTGTCGTTCCCACCGACACGTTGTGTGGCGAGGCGAGCCGGGAACCGTGAGCCGGGAACCGTTCCTCTTCTCAAGCTCTTACTTGCCGTACACTTACATCGGCATTAGAGATTAAACAGGGAATATTGTGTTATATGGGCCAAATCCCATGTGTAATTCAACAATTTTTTCCTAGTGGATTGTGGTTGACGCGGGTTATATGATTGTGGTTGACGCCGGTTACATCTCTCATTAAGCGAGACGGAAAGATACAGTAACAGGCAGGCCCTTTAGCACTCTCGCGTGAGGGAAGATAAAAGGTAGAGAAAAGGGGTCGCGCGGGGATTCGATCCCAAGACCTCCCCATCCCAACCTAGCGCCGCATGCCAATACGCCATCATCGAGTTCGCATTATACTAATTGGCGTGAATCACTTGAAGAGCCGGGTTTCTTTCTTTTTCTTATGTTTTATCCGGGTTTCTTTTTGAATTTTCTTTTGTTTCTTTTCTTTTTATTCTGTAGTTTTTGTTTATATTATTCTTTTTGCATGTGTTTCTTTGGTTTTATTTTTTATTTTTTTCTTTGGTTTATTTTTTTTCTTTTTTAGCTTTCATTTTTTTTGTTTTCTTTGTTTCTTTTGGTTTTCATTCTATATTTTTGTACATCTCAATAATATTTCTTAGTCGATTTCTTAACTGGTTTTCTTCATCTACATCTTTGTTTCTTAAATGGTTTTCTTCATTTTATTCGTTTTTCATTTTTTTTCACTTGTTCTTCTTTTTCTTCAGGTTTTTTGTATCATTCTTGTTTTCATCGGATTTTTTAACCTTTTCTTTCATTTCTTCTTCTTTTTCTTCGGGTTTCTTTTTTGTGTCTCTCTTTTTTTTTGTCATTTTTTTGTTTCTTTCTCGGTTTTGGCTGTTTTCCAATCTTTTTGCGGTGGTTCTCTTTTGTTTTTTTTCTTTTCATTCATTTCCTTTATTTTTTTATTGCTTTTCTTTTTTCGTCTATATAAAAAATGTTGAAATTTCAAAATCTTAAACGTATAGAAAAAATTTGCTGATGTACGCAAAAAATGTACGCCATACATAAATAAACGTAGACACCAAATACATATATTTAAAAAATAGTATTTCAAAAAGGTTAAAAATGTATATAGAAATGGTTCTAACGTATATGAAAAATGTACATTGCGTGTGAAAATATGTTAATTTCCATTAACAAAATGGTCAATCATGATCAACACTTTTATACACGTTCAAAAAAGTTTAAATACATGATCAACATGTTTAACATTTTATAAATACCTGATCCACTTGGTTTTCATACACATTGTATTTTTTTATACATTTTTATTATAAATGTGAAACATTTTCTATACACATTTAACATTTTTCAAATGCTTTATTAATATTCTTTTAATACTTGATTAATATTTTTATTCAAAAGCTTGATCTGCATTTATGTACAACATCAAATTTTTGTACACATTATATAGTTTTTGTATACATTATCATATGCATGAGAAATAATTTTTCTATACATATTTAACATTTTTGAATGCTTCATTAACATTTTTCAAATGTTTTATCTAAAGTGTTTTTTTTGTAATATATATACTTAGAATATTTGAAAGTATAAGTGAAACTAATAAAAGAAAGAAAAAACATAAAAAGGTAAAAAAAACAGAAAAAAGAAGGTTGTGGCCTTGCACACGCCTAGGCTAGGTCATCTCGCGGTTGCATTCACGCTAGGTTACCCTACTTCTCGCGTCAAGCGAGACATAGGCATGCCCGCGCGGAAGCGCTGGTTCTCTTATGCATACACTAGGAAACATACAAGTGCTTTGCAACGGGAGAAAACTATAAAAGTGAATCAATGGGTCACCATCTCCTCCGGTGTCTGGCTACTACAACACCATTGTGCGCCCCATCCTCTCCGAGTCTAATAAATGTCTGCCCTATTTTCTGTTACACCTTTATTATGAAAATACTCCCTCTGCACCAAAATACTTGTAGTTGGGGGAACTTTTTACTAACTCCCCCAGCTACAAGTATTTCAGTACAAAGGTAGTAGTTCATAAGAAACGTCAACCACTTTTCGATAATAATTATGGACATGGTGTTCTTTCTATTCTACCTTATGGCCCTTTTCGATAATGATTATGGCCATGGTGTTCGACAAGATCTTGCCTGATTCAAGGGTGCTTGCTATTGTGGCTGATCATGTCAAGCTTTGGTGCAATCATTCGACCTGGACAACGGATAAGAGAAGTTACTGCAATGGGTGAACTCACTTATCTAGCTCCCCGGGTACCCTTGTAACTCTGTGATATCCACTTCGTCCGGCTGCACCTTTGGTGCAGGGTTCTCCGAGGATTTCATGTAATTGGCGACAGCCATTCACGCATTGCCTGTTATAAAAGGAATAACGTTGAAAATGATCTACCTTTTATTTCAAAAGTAAAATAAAATTATCCAGAATCAAATGAGTAAATTACACATTCAACATTTTTCATGTACATGAGAAACATATTTTATATGCATGTTTAACATTTTTTTAATTACATGATTAGCATATTTTGAAAAATAATATTTTTTATGTTTGATTTTTTATACACATTGTACATATTTGGTCTAATACATTTTCTCTAAATGTTTACCATTTTTTCAATACAAAATTAATATTTGTTGAATACACGGTCACCATTTTTCAATATGGTGAACATTTTTTAATGGCAATAATCATTATTTCACACACAATCTACATTTATTGTATACATCAAAAAACAATTTTATATGAATGTTTAAATTTTTAAATACAGAACTAACTTTCTAAATATATGTTTTTGATGTATATTTTACTTAATGTATGTTGTAGACTTTTCAGATACACCAGGAATATTTTTATACATGTTTTAAATACATAATCAATATTTTTCCATACACACTATATTTTTTTGTATATAGTTTTCACATATTTGACAAACATTTTCTATACAAATGTAAAAAATTCAAATACTTCATTAGCATTTTTTAAATACGTGATTAACTTTTTGCATACACATTTTATATTTTTGTATACGTGAGAAATATTTTTCTATATACTCATTTAACATTTTTCATGTAGTAGGTTAAAAATTTAAAAAAATTATATAATATTTATTTAGAATATTTTGAAACATATAAAATAATAAAATAATAAAGCAGAAAATGAAACAAGAACATGAAAAAAAGAGGCAGTGGCCTCCCACGCGCTAGGCCGGCCCACTCAGGCGCTTGCTTCAAGCCATGATGCCATGTGTCTCACTACTAAAATCCTCTCTGAGTTTCTAAAAGAACTAAAATCCCCTATTATGGATCCATATCCCCTCAATTCTAATAGCAGAGTATTTACGTCCTGAATTTGTACAAACTGGTTCAGTGTCACCCTGGGTAGTTTTGGGGTGAATTTAAGGTGGTTTGGGTTGTAATGATGTTGTCCTTAGAGTCATCACCTTTCTCTATTGATGACCTAGGCCCGCCTGCCCCTGCACGAGCGAGCTCTGTGACCAGGATCTATCTGTGCAATCAAGACGCTCAAGCACCTGCATAGTCCAGCCCGGTGCACGCGACCGGACCGCTCTGATGCGCCGCACCTGTCCACTCACCGGAGCTCCCGCATTGCTATGCCAAATCTAGGGGAGCTCGATGTCGGTAGGTCCATGTTCCGAAAGTGGACACCCTTTCTGCTGCGCTTGTCCATGCACGACGGAGTGGAGATAGACGTTTGGCCCTTGTGGAGAAAAAAATGTTATTGTGTCACCAGTAGTTCGGCTCATCATCTTCACCGATGTAGAGAACAACTCCATGGGGAGCAGGAATGTCGGAGGTGGCTAAACAAAGCGTGCTACTATCATACCGGCGACAAGAACCGCTGCACCAAGAACACGAGCTCGAGCAGTGAACATCAGAAACTCGAATAGGGCAGTCGCCAAGGGAGCTTGATACAAGGGGAATAAGCTTGAAGACAAAGATCAGCCAACGGGAGCTTGAAGAAGAGATAAATGACCAGCGGGATGGACATAGACAACATGCGGGGCAGGGAACTGGCACATCCCTGGATGGGATCAGTGGCATTGCTAGAGGGAGGATCCCGATGTGGCACGAGGCACAGCGGCATCGTTTGGTGGAGCTCCATGCGAGTCGAGGTGATGCTATTGATAGGAACGGGGTCACAACCTTGTTCATCTCGCTATTAATGGAAACATCACCTCCCACTGAAAGAATGTTCCACATTTATGAAACATCTGTTGGGAAACGTAGTATAAAATAAAAAAAACTCTCCCTACGATCACCCAGGAACAATATGCATATAGGGTTTGGATCAACGGTCGTTACCGACTCTGGGAGTGCAGTGGAAGTAGACGAGTCGGTGTAGATCATACTTGCAGTCCCTCGAACATCGATGACGATCCCACTAACCGTCCTTAAATGATCCCTTGAATAGAAGACCGAAAGCACAGTCTCTCTACTTGGTTGCAAGTGTACGGTCTGCACGATCCTGCAACGCTTCACCGTCTAGAGCTAATCGTCGCCAGAAAATTAGAGGGAGAAGATTAGAACCACACGGGGCTTCTAATTATGAAGATTAGAGGTGGCTAGGGCTAGCTCTAATTAGTCAACTAGGACCAACAAGAACTAGAACTAGATCAACTAGAGGAGGCTCCAAAACTTATGTTCTCTATTAGGCACCAAACCTCCACTACATATAGGTTAGAGGGGAGAAGGAGGGTAGCGACCAAGTAGGGAAACCCTCCTTGGGGCGTCCAACCAAGGGCAGGAGGAGTTGGACTCCTCCCCCACTCCTATTCGGGAGCTCCTATACAGCGCTACAGGCGCCCGTTAACAATCCGGCGCCTGCAGCGCTGCTAGCATGGGCCGGCCCACTAGCGTGCTGCCGTAAATATGTTTTAGGTTTTTTTGCTAAAATAAAAATATGAAATGAACAAAGGTTTACAGATTTAAAGAAAAAAAGTTCATCCATTCGAAAAAATATGTTCATATCTTTAAAAAGGTTCATAAATTTTGAAAAGTTCATCATTTTGAAAAGTTCATTTGAATTAAAAAAAGTTCATCCAATTTCGCAAAAGTTCATTAAATTTGAAAAAAGTTCATAGAAATTGAAAAAAAGTTCATATATTTTTAGAAAAAGTTCATGGAACTGAAAAAAAAGTTCATAAATAAAAAAAGTTCATCCATTTTCAAGACAAAATGTTCATTAAATTTAGAAAAAGTCCATCAATATTCATAAAAGTTCATCAATCTCAAAAAAGTAAACAGATTTTTTTAAAAAAAATGGTCAACTGGCGCCTAGATGGGCCGGCCCATTTACGGACGCCACAGGCGCCAGTTACCAAAATGCACGTTAACTGGCGCCTGTGGCGCCAAATAGGAATGGCCCTCCTATTCGGCCTCCTTCCTTAGGGAAGGGGCTACTCTTCCTACTTGGGCCCTTGTGGCCCAAGTTGTTTTCCACCTCTTGGCCTTTTAAGGCCCGTTGATATTTAAATTAAATATAAAATGTTCTAAATACTTATAGACCATTATATATATAATTTAACATCCCCGGAAACATTTTCCACCTATATATAATTAGTCGGTAATACCCGGTATTACCTGATATTCACCACAACCCTTCCGGTGATCCCGGAACGCTTCGAGAACCTCTCAGAACTATTCCGGATAATAATGAAACTATTTCACAAATATATTCTCATTACCCTTGTACCACTAACACTCGGCAGATCATTATTACCTTAAGCTTATGATCTCGTAGGTTCGGTAAATCATAGACATGAACGAAACCCCTTCGTTCAATGACCGAGAGCGGAACCATGGATATCCATATCGGTCCATATGATTAAACGAATGATATTCGAGTGAACCTTTGGTTATCATGTGATGTTCCCTTTGCTTTGAGATACTTTACAAAACCCGGTGTGCATCGGTATCCTCCTGATTCATCACCATGCTCACTATACCGTTGCTCACATTGTCGGTTTTGTTCTTGTTTCGCGTTAACGTGTTCCGGCATCCCCGTGACGTAGTCACCTATGTCTGGCTAGACTATGATGGATGTTGTCACACCAAGAGGGCCATCTCTCCATTATCGGAGGAGCAAATCCCACTCTCGAGCTATCCGGTCGGTTGTCAGACTTTCCGATGAGCCTGAAAGTTATTGTTATGATCGCCTTGTTACAAATGACGTTTGAGCAACCCCAAAGCCCACCGTATGGTAGGAAGTGACCGACACACTCTCATGGTCTGAGGAAGTAAAACACATGCTAACACTTCGTGTTATGACATATGATTTCAGATGATATAGTCGTAAAGTATAACAAACAATTATTGGGTCGAGTCAATATGACCGTTCTTCTAACACTGGTACAGCGAGCTGCTATACAAACGGTTTTTAACCCCTTTCCGCGACGGTGTTCTGAACCGTCACCTAGAGATTGACTGCGATAGGGGGGTCCTTCCCACAAGACCCAGGAACCGTCGGGGATATGCCCTCCTGGCACACACGCTTGGTAAAATGAGGTCGTGTGCGACCGGTGAGCGAGCAAATACGGTTATACGTACAATAGTGCTAAAAAGACAATTATACAGGCGAAATCATTTTCGGTCGTAAGTACATCCCACACAGTCAGTCCCCACTAAATGTTTCCATTCGTATATACATCCCACATAGTCGCTCCAAGGAAAATGTTTCCGTTCGTAGGTACATCACACACAATTTTCTCCGTTAAATCGTTTGTGATAGCGTTGCCATCGCACATAATATTAACAATTTTATCGTTTGCGTTATTGAATGCATCACACACGGTGCGTAGAAGAAACTGTGTGGCAAAGGTTGTCCATCACACACAGTTTGTATGTGGTAAACGTTTGTGCAAGGTGGCCTAACGCAAACAGTTTTGAAAAGAATGTCGTGTGTGATTGTTCATCGATCCAACACGGTTTATTCCTAGAAATTGTGTGCATTGTCTTAGGTCATCGCCCACAGTATTTTCTCAATAACCGCTTGCAATAGCAAAACCCAATTAACAGGCTAATTGCCCTATCATTAATAATCCATTTATTAATCTAATTGAAATTCATATTAAACACATAATATATTTCATTCCCATATTAAGGAAGCAGGATTTCATAATTGAAATACATCAGAGTACAACATGATGTAGCTTCAGCACTCAGCTACCCCATTACACAACTGCACCCGCACCAAGGTTCACATGCATCATCTAGAACCTTTCAAAATTAGCATCATAGACGGTACATAGACAAATGCATCTGATACGTCTCCAACATATCTATAATTTATGAAGTATTCATGCCATTATAATATCATTCTTGGATGTTTTACAATAATTTTATAGCAACTTTATATCATTTTTTTGGACTAGCCTATTGACCTAGTGCCCAGTGCCAGTTGCTGTTTTTTTTATTCTTTTTAACATCACAGGAAATCAATATCAAAAGGAATCCAAACACCGCATAAATTTTTGGAGATTTTTTATGGACCAGAAGAAAGCCAGTGGGCCAAGGAAGCACCTGGGGGGCTGCTTGAGGGGAGCAGCACCCACCAGGGCGCGCCAAGAGGCCCAGGCGCGCCCTAGTGAGTGCTGCCCACCTCGGGCTCCCCCTGAACCGCCTTTTCGCCCTATAAGTTCTGAAATATTCCAAAACCATTCAGGCTAGCCCTAGATCAGAACTTCCGCCATCGCAAGTCCTCTGTATCCATGAGATCCAATCTAGACCCCGTTGCGGCACCCTGCCGGAGGGGGGAATCATCTCCGGTGGCCATCTTGATCATCCCGGCGGCCACCACTATGAGGAGGGAGTAGTCCACCCTCGGGGCTGAGGGTTTGTACCAGTAGCTATGTGTTTAATCTCTCTCTCTCTCTCTCTCTCTCTCTCGTGTACTTGAGATGTCACGATCTTGATGTATCGCAGGCTTTGTTAATATAGTCGGATCATATGGTGTTTTCCTCTCTCTATCTTGTTGTGATGAATTGAGTTTTTCCCTTTGAGATTTCGTTGTTGTCAGATTGAATACTTTTATGGATTCGAGAACACTTGACATATGTCTTGCAATTGAATACTCGTGGTGACAATGGGGTATCATATTGATTCACTTGATATATGTTTTGGCACTCAACTCACGGATTCCTGCGGTGACATTGGGGTAATCTATGCATAGGGGTTGATGCATGTTCTCGTCTTTTGTTTCTCCGATAGAAATCTTGGGGAACTCTTTGAAGTTCTTTGTGTTGGATTGAGTATTATGAATATGAATTTGCTTTGGTGTTATTTTAGTACGAACTCTAGGATAGATCGAATGGAAAGAATAGCTTTATGCTATTTTAGTATCAACTCTTGAACAGATCGAACGGAAAGAATAGCTTTAAGATGGTTCCGTACCCTACAAACAATTTATTATTATGTTCTCCACTAGATAGGAACTTTGGAGTGATTCTTCATCGCACTTTGAGGGATGGTTATATGATCCAACTATGTTAGCATTGTTGAGAGATTGCACTAGTGAAAGTATGCACCCTAGGCCTCATTTTCCATCATTGCAATACCGTTTTTGTGCCCGTTTACTATTTGCTACCTTGCTGTTTTTATTTATTCAGGTTATAAAAATATATTTCTACCATCCATATTACACTTTTATCACCATCTCTTCGCCGAACTAGTGCACCTATACAATTTGCCATTGTATTGGGTGTGTTGGGGACACAAGAGATTTCTTGTATTTGGTTGCAGGGTCGTTTGAGAGAGACCATCTGCATCCTACACCTCTCACGGATTGATAAACCTTAGGTCATCCACTTGAGGGAAAATTGCTACAGTCCTACAAAACTCTGCACTTGGAGGCCCAACATGTGTCTACAAGAATAAAGTTGTGTAGTAGACATCAAGCTCTTTTCTGGCGCCGTTGCTGGGGAGGTGAGTGCTTGAAGGTATATCTTTAGATCTTGCAATTGAATCTTTTAGTTTCTTGTTTTATCACTAGTTTAGTTTATAAAAGGAAAGTACAAAAAATGGAATTAAGGTTGCATCATATTATTGATCATATTTATAATGTCTTTCTTGAAAATGATGGTTCGGAAAATTGTGCTCAATTGATAGAAGAAGAAATTAATAGAATGATTGGCATGAATGATGAGCATGATTGCAATGTTGTTAGTATGAATTGTTTGAATATCCATGATGTTAATGATATGTAAACTACAAGCTTGGGGATGCTATGTTAATGAAGATGATATTTTTCCTCCCCCAAGTTTTGATGAGATAAATTATTATGATGATAGCATGCCTCCTATTTATGATGGTTATAATGATGAAAGTGGATTTAGAGAGGTCGTGACTTTATTTAATGATGAATCCACCATTTTGGATGAGGCTTCAATTGACTATGAGAACAAGGTTGCTATCTATGATGATTATGGTGATGACACGTATGCTATAAAGAATAATGATAACCATGAAACTTGTCATAATGATTTTAATTTCACTCGCATGATAGTTATTTTGTTGAGTTTGCTCCCACCACTATTCATGAGAATAAATTTGCTTATGTGGGGAGTAACAAAATTGCTATGCTTATGTGTCATGAAAAGAATGCTTTATGTGATGGTTATATTGTTGAATTTCTTCATGATGCTACTAAAAATTATTATGAGAGAGGAACATATGCTTTTACATATCTCAATAATATTAAGTTTCCTCTCTATGTGTTGAAAATATTTAAGTTGCACTTGTTTTGCCTTCCTATGCTAGTTGATTCTTGCTCCAAAAAGTTATTTATCACAAAATCCCTATGCATAGGAAGTGGGTTCGGCTTAAATGTGCTAGTCATATGCTTCATGATGCTCTCTTTGTGTTTCAATTCTTTACCTTTATGTGAGCATCATTGAAATCATCATGCCTAGCTTAAAAGGCATTAAAGAAAAGCACTTGTTGGGAGACAACACAACACTTTCACCTACTGTTTTTGTGTGTTCACATGATTATGCTACTGTATTAATGTGTTTTATTGCTTTTGTTTCAATAAAGTGCCAAGTAAAGCCTTTGGGATCATGTTGGGTGATAGTTGAAAAACAGAAACTTTTGGGCTCACGAAAATAACTCTCATTTTTAACAGAAGAGTGATTTTGAGTTGATTCTTTTTGCAGAAGATTAATATACAAATTTATAAAGTGTTCATAATTTTGTCATAATTTTTGGAGTAGCAGAAGTATGGTTTGAGTACAGATTTCTACAGACTTTTCTGTTTTTGACAGATTCTGTTTTCAATGCATAGTTTGCTTGTTTCCTAGTTTCTATGGCTTGTATTGCTCGATATAAATTGTGGAAACGATATGCTACATTAGGCATTGTGTGGAAACAATTATGAATCTTGTATTTAACAGTACCAAAAGTGAAATGGTTTGCCCTTTATCATACTAACCGATCTCACAAAGTTCCGTTAAGTTTTGTGTGATTGAAGTTTTCAAGTTTTGGATGAGATGTCGATATGAGGAGAATAATGAGTGACAAGATCCTAAGCTTGGGGATTCCCAAGGAACCCCAAGGTAATATTCAAGGAAGATCCAAGCTACAAAGCTTGGGGATGCCCCGGAAGGCATCCCCACTTTCGTCTCCAACATTATCGGTAACCTCACTTGGAGCTATGTTTTCATTTGTCACATGATATGTGTTTTGCTTGGAGCGTCAATTTATTTTGTTAGTATTTGCTTGATGTTATTTATAATAATGTTTTGCATATTTTATTTCAATAAAAGTGGCAATGATAGCCTTTGCCATGCTTATTTTGCAAGTATACATATTGCTGTTTAAAAACAGAAAGTTTATCTCTGTTGCAAAAATTCCCTAGAAAAGTCAGAATGTGATAAATTGATGAAACTTTTTGAAAAATAAGATATGATAAATTTTCTAAAGTTTGATATTTTTTCAGAATTTTTGGAGTTGAATAAGTATTGATACTCTTGCATTCTTTACAGATTGTACTGTTTTGGCAGATTGCTGTTATGATTGCATTGTTTGCATATGTTTGCTTGTTTAATGATTCTATTTGAGGATAGTACTATTAAATATGCAGAGGCGTTTAGTATGAAATGATGAATAATAATTTTAATGATTTTCTACAGTAGAGAATGATAAGGTTTTGCATTGTTTTATACTAACTTACCTCACGAGTTCTTGTTGAGTTTTGTGTGGATGAAGCTTTTGAGATTTAGGAAAACCGTGATATGAGAAGAATTAAGGAGACACAAAATATCAAGCTTGGGGATGCCCAAGGCATCCCAAGTTAATATTCAAAGAAGTCTCAAGCATCTAAGCTTGGGGATGCCCCGGTAGGCATCCCACCTTTCTTCTTCAACAATTATCGGTTAGTATCGGTTGAGCCTAAGTTTTTGCTTCTTCACATGAGTTGTGCCATTCTTAGAATGTCATTTTATTTTCATTTTGCTTGATGTTTTATACTTAGACCTGAAAGTCTGAAATAAAATAGAGTCCTCAATTAGTTGCCAGGGAGGCTAGGTAAGCGACATTCACATCCCGTCGACGAAACTCTTTTCTATGGAATTGCTCTAGTGCTTCACTTATATCCTATGAGTGAATTGTTGAATAAATTGAGTGTCATGAAGTTGAAATCATATCATGCCCAGTGGTAGCTTCACATTGGGTTTAGAAAGTGAAATATTTTGAGGCTTGACAATAAAAATATTGGTCATACAAGCAATTCACGAATAATTAGTATAAGGAAGAGAACTTCACATGCAAATACAATATCTTGGTAATCTTTTGTGATTGTGAGCCACCACCAAAATATTATATGCCAAAAAATTTGACGTTGGACAAGGAAGACAACGTGATGATTTATGTTTGTTCATATTCACATAGAAGTTATATTGTCATAGATCCTTCAACATGTGGTGCTTGCCCCCTATCTTTGCTAGCCAAAAATTCCGCACCGAGTAGAGATACTACTTGTGCATCTAAAAACCCTTAAACCCAAATCTTGTTTTGAGAGTCCACCATACCTACCTAGGATTGCGCAAGATCCTTCTAGTAAGTTGTCATCGGTGCAATAAGGCAATAAAAATTGCTTCTAAAATTATTAGATCATTTAGTGTAAGAGCAAATTGAGCGTTTTACGAACTTGTGATGGCAAAGAATAAAAGCGACAGACTGCATAATAAAGGTTGTTATCATAAGGGGCAATATAACGTGACGTTCTTTTGCACTAAGGGGTTGAGTATACAAACATATAAGCGCATGGCAACCTCTGCTTCCCTCTGCGAAGGGCCTATCTTTTACTTTTATGTATTTACTTTTGTGCAAGAGTCAAAGTTTTCTCTCTATTCCTTTTTTATTTTCTCCTTTGGCAAGCATCATGTGGTGAGGAAAGATCTAGGCACATATATCCAGTTGGATACGGATAGCATGACTTGTTATTGTTGACATCACCCAAAGGTGAATACGTTGGGAGGCAAAATTATAATCCCCTATCTTTCTATGTGTCCGGTTGAAACATTTTGCGATGTGTATGCGGTGAGTGTTAGCAATCATAGAAGACTATATGATGGTTGAGTATGTGGAGCTCTTACTTAGACTCTGTTGAATAAGTTGAATTGCAATTGCTTGGTGACTGAGAACATAGGTTGTTGAGTTCCAAGAGAATTCATTGTTTGAACTTAACATGTGAATTGGTTGCTACTATAACATGAGAAATTGTACGAGAAAGAGTTGTTGTTATGATGCTAGGAAAAGTGATTGAAATTATCATTGATCAACCTTATGCACTTTGCTAGCATTCACACTTCATAAATTATTTCTTTTATCATTTACCTACTCGAGGACGAGTAGAAATTAAGCTTGGGGATGTTGATACGTCTCCAACGTATCTACAATTTATGAAGTATTCATGCCATTATATTTTCATTCTTGGATGTTTTACAATTATTTTATAGCAACTTTATATCATTCTTTTGGGACTAACCTATTGACCCGGTGCCTAGTGCTAGTTCTTGTTTTTTTCTTGTTATTTTTACATCGCAGGAAATCAATTTCAAACTAAGTCCAAACACTACGTAAATTTTTGGAGATTTTTTATGGACCAGAAGAAAGCCAGTGTGCCAAGGAAGCACTTGTGGCTGCTCAAGGGGAGCAGCACCCACCAGGGCGCGCCAGGAGGCCCAGGCGCGCCTTGGTGGGTGCTGCCCACCTCGGGCGCCCCCTGAACCGCCTCTTCACCCTATAAATTCTGAAATATTCCAAAACCCTTCGGGGTAGCCCTAGATCAGAAGTTCCGTCGTCGCAAGGCCTCTGTATCCATGAGATCTAATCTAGACCCTGTTCCGGCACCCTGCCGGAGGGGGAATCATCTCCAGTGGCCATCTGCATCATCCCGGCGGCCACCACTATGAGGAGGGAGTAGTCCACCCTCGGGGCTGAGGGTTTGCACCAGTATCTATGTGTTTAATCTCTCTCTCTCTCTCATGTACTTGAGATGTCACGATCTTGACGTATCACGGGCTTTGTTAATATAGTCGGATCATATGGTGTTTTCCTCTCTCTATCTTGTTGTGATGAATTGAGTTTTTCCCTTTGAGATTTCGTTGTTATCAGATTGAATACTTTTATGGATTTGAGAATACTTGACATGTGTCTTGCAATTGGATACTCGTGGTGACAATGGTGTATCGTATTAATTCACTTGATATATGTTTTGGCACTCAACTCGCGGATTCCCGCGGTGACATTGGGGTAATCTATGCATAGGGGTTGATGCATGTTCTCGTCTTTTGTTTCTCTGATAGAAATCTTGGGGCACTCTTTGAAGTTCTTTGTATTGGATTGAGTATTATGAATATGAATTTTCTTTGGTGTTACTTTAGTACGAACTCTAGGATAGATCGAACGGAAAGAATAGCTTTGTGTTATTTTAGTACGAACTCTTGAATAGATCGAATGGAAAGAATAGCTTTGAGGTGGTTTCGTACCCTACAAACAATTTATTCTTATGTTCTCCGCTAGATAGGAACTTTGGAGTGATTCTTCATCGCACTTTGAGGGATGGTTATCTGATCCAACTATGTTAGCATTGTTGAGAGATTGCACTAGTGAAAGTATGCACCCTAGGCCTCATTTTCCATCATTCCAATACTGTTTTTGTGCCCGTTTACTATTTGCTACCTTGCTGTTTTTATTTATTCAGATTATAAAAATATATTTCTACCATCCATGCTACACTTTTATCACCATCTCTTCGCCGAACTAGTGAACCTATACAATTTTCCATTGTATTGGGTGTGTTGGGGACACAAGAGATTTCTTGTACTTGGTTGCAGGATCATTTGAGAGAGACCATCTTCATCCTACACCTCTCACGGATTGATAAACCTTAGGTCATCCACTTGAGGGAAAATTGCTAATGTCCTAGAGAACTCTGCGCTTGGAGGCCCAACACGTGTCTACAAGAATAAAGTTGCGTAGTAGACGTCAGCATCTCATCAGGAAAACTGCTGAAGCGGAAGGCAAATATTGAGCCTTATTCATGTTGAAGGTCTTTGCAACTTTAGGCTAGTGCCTGTGGATGATTGACCGTCCATCCTTCAACCTCTTTAGGAACACTTCAATATTGAACCGTGTGTGTTGTATGAAAACCATCCGCGCCTCCTGACCATAGAGGTAGTTTGCAAGATAATCATTAGTGAATTGCTTTGGAAAGGCCTGAAAACAAGGACGTGCATAAATATCTTCTCTATATTGGAAATGGGGCAAAGAAATAAAAAAAGGCAAGGTATAATAGTTAGTGCCATCTTGTAGTGAACTGATGTCTTCATTGTGCAGACAAAGATCTTGTTATTTTTTATCGCTAATTTCTATATCCTAACAATCTTTCTGAGTTTCTTGACTTTATTGATATTCATGGACAAATCATTTCCCCATATGCAAAAAGGGTCGAACAGTGGGTCAAAACCTTTGACAGCAGGACCTACATGTGCAAGACCAAATTGTTAAAAACCTAAATATTAGAATGGTTCCTGCAATTGCACAATAATGTGTTATTAGACAACGGATCATGCACGTGCTAACCCCGATTGTAAACCTCGGTGCCTCCCATTGTTTCCCTGCAACACATATAAGGTAGTTAGTCATCAGGTTAAGTAAGGGTTCGCATGCTATCAGTAAAATATGTTGATGAAAAATAAGCACATTGCAGATTCATCAGATTAAATAAAGCCACATGGGAAACCCATTTATCCAAGCCAAGCATGATTAAGAACTAGGAAATATAGCACTTGTATATGTTTCTCATGTATTAAGTCCAGCCAAATTTGATTTATTCCTCACATGCACAACAATACAAAATTCTACCCACGACAGTTGGACATCACATTGCAGAATTGAACCAAGCAGTTAACTAAACACCAGAACAAATGAACCAAACATTAACTGAGCACCACATTGCACAATATAACATACTCCTAATAGAAGATCAGACAATTAACCAAACCAAGCATGATTAATAACTTGGAAATATAGCAATTGTATTTGTTTCTCATGTATTTAGTACAGCCAAAGTCGATTTACTTCTCACATGGTATACAATGACAGAATGCACCCACAACTATTGAACATCGCATTGTAGAATTGAACCAAACAGTTAACTAAACACCACAACACAAATGAACCAAACATTAACTGAGCACCACATTGCACAATGTATAACCAAACCAACATGCTTGACAACTTGGAAACATAGCAATTGTACTCGTTTCTCATGTATTTCGTAAAGATAAATTCGATTTATTTCTCACATGGAAGACAATACAAAATTGTAGCCTGAAGAATTGCACATCACATTGCACTACTAGGAAAAGGGCTATAGATAGGATTGATTCTAATGGCGCACCGTGGAGGCAGTGCGCCACTACTATATACTAATGGCGCACCTGTTCCTGATACGCCATTAGAGTGGAAGACACTAATGGCGCACATGACAGGTGCGCCATTAGTATGAATTTTTTTTCCATTTTCCCATACATACTAATGGCGCATGAGGTCTACAATGCGCCATTACTATATATAACTTCTAATGGCGCACTCACCAGCCATGCGCCATTATCAGATCCCTCCATCTCGATCTCGATCCCTCCATCTCGATCTTGATCCTCCATCTCGATCGCACCAAGACCTCCCGCTTAGCTCCACCCATCGCAACCTCCCGCTCCACCGCCGAGCACTGCCCGCCCCTCACAAGACCAAGACTTTTGAACATATTTTTAATTTTTTTACTATTTCTATAAAAATATTACACTGTTATAATTTAAACAAGTTTGATAAACACAAATAAATATAAAAACAGCATTTAAAATGCATAAAAATATTATTGTTATGATTTAAACAAGTTTGAACATATTTAAACACAAGTTTGAACATATTTAAAATGCATATTCTCAGATCCCCTCCATCTCGATCTCGATCCTCCCATCTCGATCTCGATCCTCCATCTCGATCGCACTCAAGACCTCCCGCTAGCTCCACCCATCGCAACCTCCCCGCTCCACCACCGAGCACCGGCCCCCGCCCACAAGACCAAGACTTTTGAACATATTTTTAATTTTTTTTACTATTTTTATAAAAAATATTACACTGTTATAATTTAAACAAGTTTGATAAACACAAATAAATATAAAAACAGCATTTAAAATGCATAAAAATATTATTGTTATGATTTAAACAAGTTTGAACATATTTAAACACAAATAAATATAAAAACACCATTTAAAATGCTTAAAAAATATTGGGGATCCTGAATCGAACCCAAGACCTCCGGTGTGTGTGTCAAGCGTCTTGACACCGGGCTAGTGGGTGCGTTCTATTGTAGATAGGGTTGGGCTGTAGATATGGCTACTAGGCTAGGTTAAAACAAAATTCTAATGGCGCACCGGTGGTGGTGCGCCATTAGAATAGTTGTACTTATGGCGACCGGTTTGAGGTGCGCCATTAGAAAGCTTCCTCCTCCACCTATTCCCTCCGCCTCTCTCCTCCTCGCCAGATCCCTACTCGACCTAACCGTCGCCGCCCGCCCGCCTTGACCCACGATGCCGCCCCGACCCTGCCGGACTCCACCCCCGCCCCGCTTGCCTCCCCACCCCCCCCCCCACCCCACCCCCCCTTTACCCCCCACCACCTCACCCCTGCCCCCCCACCCTGCCGGACTCCACCCCGCTGCCTCCCTTGCGCCCCACCCTGTCGCCTGACCTCAACGTCCTTGCCTTCCTCCTCGTCGTCGGCGCCGAGCAGCAACGCAGCACCGTCGACGCCCGACCATCCTCCTCCCTTCCCCTCCTCCTCCTCCCTTGCCCCTCACTGCGCCGTGGCTGTATGCATTTGATTTCAGACTATATAGCTTGTATATGCAAAGTGCAAAAGTTTCAGAGCAATGTTGTACTTTTATCTCGTTAGTTTCTTTGGCATGTTTTTATTCAAGTGAAACCAAACCACGAGAGCAACACATTTGCTTCTTATTGTACATGAGTATATATATGTATTGTGCTGAAACATCTGTCTGATCTAATTAGAATGTATAGGTGAGTTAAATAGGTTTGATTTTCGTTTTATGGGGTGGTAGAGGCAGCATCCATGCATTTTGGGTAGCTAGTTGTTGTTTTTGCTGTATTGCAAGAAAGGATATAATGCCTGCTGAATGTGCTTGAGGAAGAAGAGTAAAAAAGTGATGGGAATTGCATGCCTAGAAAGTTGTTCACTTATTGTCATCATATTTAAAATCAGCTGTTCTAGGTAAAGTAGGCTCGAGAAAACCTTCCGTAAAAAGCTAAACAAAGACAAATATACTGCTATTGGATCCATGATTTAATTGTGTAGCATTCTGTCTGGGAGGCTCTAGTGGAGGATGGATTGGGAAATTATGTTATTATTTAAGAAAAGACTGTGTTCACTGATATATTTAGAGATCACCTAACGGCAGCCAGTAGGGGCCGGCATATATCACGCCCAGATCCGTATTATCAGCTGACTGAGCATGTGGGATGATGTTGATGTTTTGTTTTTGCACATGTTACCTCTCGAAGACTTCCATACTTGTTGCAACGGGCTATTGGAACTTTCGATGCTCAAAACTTGCTTCCATGCTCTGCTTCAGATAGCACACAGACAAGATACTACTCCATATACTACTAATACTACTACTGTATTTCATTTCAAAGTTCAAAATGCTGGTACTGAGATTTTCATTTCCAATGAGTGATGTTTTTCAGTTAATCTGTTATGGACAATTGTCATGTACTAGGAGTGCATTTTTATTCTAGGGTGATGGATAGATCTAGTGAGTAATTGCATTTCAGCTTAATCGTTATGGACAATTGTCAATTTTCGTAATGATGATGGAACATTATAAAGCATTAATTGTACTCAAAGGTATATGAAGGATGATGATCATCTTGCTAGTTTGCTGGGTTTTGTCTCCGACCATTGTGTCGTGATGAATTTGCAGTACCCGAGAGGTCCTTGAGTTTGCGGAATGTCGATTAACTTCCGTTCCGCAAATTGGGTACTCCATATGTCCTATTTTCAGCAAAGGTCATGCTGAAATTTTCCGTGAATTTTAGCATGACTTTGCTAAAAATAGGACATATGGGGTACTTAAGACTAATGCATGTTTTATGATCTGTTGTAAGGGTACTAATTGGTCTCTTCTCGCTGCTTATCGAGATGGCGGAAGCAGCCACCACCGATCTGCGACAATCGCAAAGATGAGTTGGATGCTTCGAGTTCTTCACTATCATACTTGAGGCTTCAGCTTGGATCCATGACGCTGGTATATAAAACGAGAGATCTCCCTTCACCCATCTCATTATGATATCTGTTGTTTGCTACATCACTCATTTTCCCAAACTGCAGAGGCTGCCTGACAGTTTTATGAACATGATGATGGGTGAAGATCCGCCAAATAATGTGAAGCTGCGACAGCCGGCAGCGGGTTTCGCAGCGATGGATGTGCAATTGGCGATCAAGAAGGGCCACATGTACTTGTCTCGTGGGTGGGAGAACTTCTACCGTGCCTACGACCTGCAGCTGGGGTACTTCCTTGTCTTCAGGTACGACGACGACGCCAACATGCTCATCGTGAAGGTGTACAACAAGACTATGTGTCGCATGCGATCGCTGCGATGATGATGCCAGACGTTCGCCTCTTCTTATTCCTCTACATTTGGCTTTGTCTCACATCGATTGTTAACGGTCATTGTTGCATTTTGGACAGGTAGGAGCAGCAAGAATGACATCGCTACTGACCAAAGCAAAGAATGACTATGGTGTAGCGAAGCAAGAGCGATTCTCGGTCAGAGCGAAGCAAGCAGCGATTCGCACCAAAGATAGACAACAAGAAGGATGATCCGGATGGAGTGCGGGAGAAGAGGAGCAGAGGAGGATGAGGAGCTGCATCATGACGATGGGTATCAGTGAGGATGACCTAGCGCTGGTGGTGGTGACCAAGGGCAAGAGATGGTGGTGGCTGACCATGGGCAAGAGATGGAGGTGGCTGAGGATGACCTAGCGATGGTCGTGCTCAAGGTGGCCTCGCGATGGTGGTGGTGCTCGACAATGACCACGCACCGGTGGTGGCGCCGGCGATCCCACACCGGGCGACATGACCACGCCAATTGTGGTAGAAGACTACATCCCACTACCTCCATGCCTCCACCGCCTCGCCGCCTAGGCGATCGTGGAGATGAAGGAGAAGAAGGAGAAGAACTGCCTACTTTGTCGTGTATGTCGATCTCCTATAGGTTAGCTATCCAAAATGATATATATATACTTAGTTACCTATGTTATCTCTAATATGCTTAGTTTCCTATAGGTTAGCTTCATTTTACCTAAGTTGGCTCTAATATACTAACTTAGAGCTTATATGCTTAGTTTCCTATATATAGGTTAGCTCCAAAATAACTTATGTTAGCACAAAATGATCAAGTTTACATAATAAGCTTATAGTCTTTTTCTTAATCTTCTTCTTTTCCAAAATGACATAGGTTAGCTTCATTTTACCTAAGTTGGCTCTAATATACTAACTTAGACCTTATATGCTTAGTTTCCTATAGGTTAGCTCCAAAATAACTTATGTTAGCACAAAATGATCAAGTTTACATAATAAGCTTATAGTCTTCTTCTTATTCTTCTTCTTTTCCAAAACTCTTCTTATTCTTCTTCTAGTGTTCTTCCTCTTCTAGTATTCTTCTAGTCTTCTTCTTTTTCTTCTTCTAACTTCTTGTTTATCATTTTGCAGATTTGATTTAATTGACGGAAGCTTGCGTGGATGGGGTGCTTCTTTTCCATTTGTGTTTTTATTTTGTATCTATGTGAAACTTTTGTGAATTGATGGATAACGGTGTTGGATGAACAATGTGAAACTTTTGTAACGACGGAACTATGTGTTGGCTATGTACGTATGTATATATGATGAAACTGTGTGTTGGATATGATTGCTATATGGATGCTTGTTGTATATATATATATATATGTGTTGAATATCTCATATGTGAAATAGTGACCTGAGATTAAGAAGAAAAGAATTAAAAAGTTGTTACTAATGGCGACTACAATGTGTCATACTGTAAGTATAGCAGATTATAGTGGCGCACCGTGAGCGAGACTAATGGCGCCTTCAGACTGCGCGCCATTAGAATACCAGATTCTAATGGCGCACAGGTGGTGCGCCATTAGAAAAAAATTCTAATGGCGTGATGCCAGTGGCGCACCAGCCATGCGCCATAAGAAGGCAAAACCAGTGCGCCACTAGCATGCCTTTTCCTAGTAGTGTTGGCAGAATTGAACCAAACATTTAACTGAAGACAACAACTAATTAACCAAATAGTTAATAAGTGAGCACCACACTGCACGACATATAGAAAATATACACAGGAGCAACAGATTGCATGGTAAAATTAGATAGCACAATTCACTAGAATTTGTTAAGGAAAGGCAGGAGGAGCACACGCAACGGGTAAACCGAGCATGCTTAACCGGCGTAGCTAGCAAATGGCAAGGTGCTCCTCCAAGATCCGGGGGTCGGCACGAATGGTAGCCATCGCGACCTTATCCGCGCGTGCAGCCACGATTTGCTTCTCTGCTGCCAAATGCTCCTTGGGATCCTGGCTATACTGCGTGCACCATGGCTTAGGGCGGCGCTTATTTGGTGGAGGGGTTGGTGATTTGGGTGGAAGGTATCGTGCCGGCGGTCGGGGCATGTGGGATGTGGAGGAGGAGGAGGATGGGGGTCTGGTGTGGATTACCTGCCTGGATAGATGAGGCCGAGCAGCGTGGAGGAGGGTCGCCGGCGAGGGGGCAGCGCTGCAAGCAAGGAGTGAAGGTTTCAACTTGGAAAGGAAGGCGGAAACAGGGGAAATGTGGCTTTTGGTAAGAGGGAGGGGGTGGGGAGGTAGATATTTCTACAGAAGCCAAAAAAATTTAACCGGTTCAGCGAAAAAACTAGCACGCAAAGTGTCATCAGACACGGTCCCTTATTCAGAACTGTGTACTATATGTGAACATCACAAACGATTCAGATAGCTTAACCCGTGTGTGATGAGTTTGAACATCAAAATTATTGGTTCCAATTTCCCTGGTTACAGTGGTCATCCACGTCATTGCATAATTTGGGCACACAAAGGAGACTAGAGCACACCCACACTCCTTAATCGAGCAAGTTCAGCAATTAAATAGAGCTAGCTGGCCTAAACATTACTCTAACAATTTAAAGACCGGCGCTCTTAATTAAACAAAACAAAGAGTACTACTACGGGTGGTGCTTGTCGATCTCCGCCGCCTCCTCCATATCCAGCTCGCACCCGACAGTCTCCTGAGGAAGGGGCTCCATGGCATCCATCACACCATACTCGGCAAGCATCTTGCCATCTGCGTCTGCCGTCTCTTTGGAAAAGGCCGCCACGAGCTGGGCGTGGGCGGCCGTGATCTGGGCTTGGACGAGCTCTGTCGTCACAAGGTATGCGGCGGAGGAACAGACGGTTGCTCGAACGCTCTCGATGATTGCCAACTCTTCAGCCGTGGGTTGCCGATAGTTGTCGAAGAAGCTTCACTCGATTTGTGCGATGACCGCCACGAGCTGGGCGTGGGCGGCCTCGACATGGTCGTGGGCGGCATTCATCAGGGCTAAGGCCGCCGCTGTGGAACGTACAGCTGTTGTGCCGCTCTCGCTAGTTGTTATCCCCGAGGCAAATGTTGCTGCCGCCACCTGACAAGCAACAGCGCTGTTTGGGCTGCCTTGGCTGCCCGGTCGCAGATTGCGGCCGCACTCATTCACCTTATTAGCAGGCGCATGGCGGCTGCTGCCGCGCTCTCGCCGGAGTGCGCCACTGAAGTTGCCCTCACGACGTGGGTCCACGTCCCCATCTTTCACCGGCGACGATTGAACAGAGAAATGATATTTGGGGAGCGAGCTAGTGTGCTTGACACGCCAGTTGTGGACTGTAGCCGACGCACCTTCTCGCGTAAGCCATAGGCGTACTATAAACCGCCGGTGCTCCAGGATATTTTGTACTGCATCTCACAGGGTTGGTGATAATAAACTGTGTGGGATCTACTTGATTTTTCATCTTGATTTGAATTACATAATGGGGTCACAATGGCAATAGACGGTGTTTGAATTGCTAGACCTTTTATCTGCAGTAAACATGCAACTATATGTGAGTCGTAAAAAATTGGAATTATTCAGGGTTCATTTGGAAATTTTATACATTAAATTGGTTTTCTAGCCATTTCAGGTGCACAATTCAAAATTAAAGCACATGCTCCAGTCCATAAAAATGGGTTGCAAAATCAAATGTTTGTCCTTGGTTGCAAGCTTAGGTCACATGCAAGAAATGAGAATGAATGTCAAACACCTTGACACTGTCGCTCGGCCACTAACATTGAGATACATGCTTCTAAAATTCTAGTAAATCGAAAACTCGTCTGAAATTCATGAAACTTGACATGATATCATGGAACGGCAGCGACATGCCGTGGTAAAAATATTGTCCCATTTGTGGCAGGTGTGGGTATAAGCTTCTCGCAAACCAGAGCTTCTCTCACAACAAGCCTGATGGTTTCGGTAGGGTACGTGCCACCTTGGGGGACGAAACGATATATGTTGCCTCTTCTTACCTTCAAAATGTTTCTCGTGTCAACATAGAACAATACGAGTGTTGTGTCAATTTTTGGGATTTTTTGGGGTTCCCTTGGACATTTTTATACATTAACTGAGTTCTCTATGCATTCATGTGCATAATTCAAATTTGAACTACAGGCACATGCTCTAATGCATATAAATTAGTTGAAAATTTAAAATATGTGTCCTTGGTTGCATGCTTAGGTCCCATGCAAGAAATGGGAATGAATGTCAAACACCCTGCCACCGTCACTCGGCCGCAAACATTGAGATACCTGGTTTTTAAATTCTAGTAAATCCAAAACTCATGTGCAATTCATGAAACTTGACATGCTATCATGGATCGGCATCAACATGCCGTGCTAAATTGTTTTGTCCCATTTGGGGCAGTTTTGGGGATATGTTTCTCATAAACCAGAGCTTCTCACAATAAGCCTGATGGTTTCGGGAGGGAACGTCCCACCTTTGAGGACGAAACGATATCCATTGCCTCTTATTGCTTTCAAAAATTTCTCATGTCAACATAGAACAACAGGAGTGTTGTGTCAATTTTTGGGATTTTTTTGGGGTTTGTTCGGACATTTTTATGCATTAATTGAGTTCTCAATGCATTTATGTGCATAATTAAAATTTGAACTACATGCACATGCTCTAATGCATATAAATTGGTTGAAAATTCAAATCTGTGTCCTTGGTTGCGTGCTTAGGTCCCATGCAAGAAATGGGAATGAAAGTCAAACACCCTGCTACCGTCACTCGGCTGCAAACATTGAGATTCCTAGTTGTTAAATTCTAGTAAATCCAAAACTCGTCTGAAATTCATGAAACTTGGCATGCTATCATGGAGCGGCATCAACATGTCATGGTAAATTTTTTATCCCATTTGGGGCAGGTTTGGGGATATGCTTCTCACAAACCAGAGCTTCTCACAACAAGCCTGATGGTTTCGGTAGGGAACGTCCCACCTTTGGGGACGAAATGATATCCGCTGCCTCTTATTGCTTTCAAAAAAATTCTAGTGTCAACATAGAACAACAGGAGTGTTGTGTCAATTTTTGGGGATTTTGGGGTTCATTTGGACATTTTTATGCATTAATTGAGTTTTCAATGCATTTATGTGCATAATTCAAATTTGAACTACATGCACATGCTCTAATGCATATAAATTGGTTGAAAATTCAAATATGTGTCCTTGGTTGCATGCTTACGTCCCATGCAAGAAATGGGAATGAATGTCAAACACCCTACCACCGTCACTTGGCCGCAAACATTGAAATTCCTGGTTTTCAAATTCTAGTGAATCCAAAACTCGTCTGAAATTCATGAAACCGGGACTAAAGGCAGGGGGCTTTTAGTCCTGACTTATTAACCGGGACTAAAGGCCCTTACTAACCGGGACTAATGGACAATTCTGCTCTAGTGTAGAGTGACAGAAGCTTAAACCCTATTTTATGCATTGCTTCATAAGGGGCTGATTTGGATCCATATGTTTCATGTTATGGTTAGATATATCTTAATTCTTCTTTCGTAGTTGCGGATGCTTGCGAGAGGGGTTAATCATAAGTGGGAGGCTTTTCCAAGTAAGGAGAGCACCCAAGCACCGGTCCACCCACATATCAAATTATCAAAGTAACGAACCCT
This sequence comes from Aegilops speltoides, assembly GCA_021437245.1. Lineage (NCBI taxonomy): Eukaryota > Viridiplantae > Streptophyta > Magnoliopsida > Poales > Poaceae > Aegilops > Aegilops speltoides. Next base: position 407,972,140 of record CM038141.1, on the reverse strand, counting down.
AATCAAATGATCAAGATGAAAACTAGCTTGACAATAATTCCCATGTGTCCTCGGGAGCGCTTTGCTTTATATCAGAGTTCGTCCATGCTTATACTTTGCAATAAAAAGGACTAGGCCACCTTGCTGCACCTTTGTTACACTTGTCACTTGTATCCCGTTATGAATTATCTTAATACCAAACTATCTGTTACCGATAATTTCAGTGCTTGCAGAAAATACCTTGCTGAAAACCGCTTGTCATTTCCTTCTGCTCCTCGTTGGGTTCGACACTCTTACTTATTGAAAGGACTATGATATATCCATATACTTGTGGGTCATCAAGACTCTTTTCTGGCACCATTGCTGCTGAGTGAAGCGCCTTTGGTGAGTGGAATTTGGTATGGAAACATTTATATTACGTGCTGAAATTTATTGTCACTTGTCACTATGGAAAAGGCTTGTTTGGGGTATCTTCACCTCGACTGGAAACACAAAGAGTTGTCCCTCATCCTATTGCACCTACTGAAAATATTTATTATGAAATTCCTTCGGGCATGATAGAGAAACTACTAGCTAATCCATATGTAGGAGATAGAACGAAACATCCAGACTTGCACCTTATGTATGTGGATGAAATTTGTGGATTATTTAAGCTTGCAGGTTTACCCGGAGATGAAGTCAAGAAGAAGGTCTTCCCTTTATCTTTGAAGGGAAAAATCATTGACATGGTATAGGCTATGTGAAGATATTGCGGCTTGGAACTACAACCGACTGAAATTGGAATTTCATCAGAAGTTTTATCCTATGCATCTGGTTCATCGTGATCAGAATTATATATATAATTTTTGGCCTCGTGAAGGATAAAGTATTGATCAAGCTTGGTGGAGGCTTAAGTCAGTGTTACACTCATGCCCCAATCATGAGCTCTCGAGAGAAATTATTATTCCGAATTTATGCTCGGCTTTCTCGTAGTGATCAATCCATGCTCGATACTTCTTGTACTGGTTCGTTTATGAACAAGACTATTGAATTCAAATGGGATCTCTTGGAAAGAATTAAACGCAACTCTGAAGATTGGGAGCTCGGCGAAGGTAAGAAGTCAGGTATAAAGCTTGAATTTGATTGTGTTAAAACTTTTATGGATACCGATGCTTTTCATAATTTTAGCAATAAATATGGTGATATGTATCCAACGTATCTATAATTTATGAAGCATTCATGCTATTTTATTATCTGTTTTGAATGATTATTGGCTTTATTATACACTTTTATATTACTTTTGGGACTAACCTATTAACCGGAGGCCCAGCCCATATTGTTGTTTTATTGCCTGCTTCAGTATTTCGAAGAAAAGGAATATCAAATGGAGTCTAAACGGAATGAAACCTTCGGCAGCGTGATTTTTTGGAAGAATATGATCCTGGAGACTTGGAGTTCACGTTAGAAGATCCTCGAGGAGGCCAGGAGATAGGGGCGCCCCCCCCCCCTACTGGGCACGCCCCCTGTCTCGTGGGCCCCTCGAGGCTCCCCCGACCGACTTCTTGTTGGGGAACGTAGTAATTTCAAAAAAATTCCTACGCACACGCAAGATCATGGTGATGTATAGCAACGAGAGGGAAGAGTGTTGTCTACGTACCCTCGTAGACCGAAGCGGAAGCGTTCACAACGTAGAGGAAGTAGTCGTACGTTCTCCTCGCGATCCAACCGATCCCAGCACCGTTACTCCGGTGCCTCCGAGTTCTTGACACGCCAGACAGCTCGATGACGCCCACGGGCTCCGATCCAGCAGAGCTTCGGGGAGGGAGAGTTCCATTAGCACGACGGCGTGGTGACGATCTTGATGTTCTACCGATGCAGGGCTTCGCCTAAGCACCGCTACGATATGACCGAGGTGGATTATGGTGGAGGGGGCACCGCACACGGCTAAGGAACGATCTCAAGGATCAACTTGTGTGTTCTAGGGTGCCCCCCGCCCCAGATATAAAGGAGCAAGGGGAGGGCCGGCCGGCCCTAGGAGGCGCGCCAAGGGAGGGGGAGTCCTCCTCCTAGTGGGAGTAGGACTCCCTTTCCTAGTCCAACTAGGAAGGAGGAAGGGAAAGGAAGGAGAGGAGAGGAAAGGGGGGGGGCGCGCCTCCTGTCCTATTCGGACTCCCACAGGCGCGCCACCTCCCGGTGCGGCCTCTCTCTCCCTCTTGGCCCACTAAGGCCCATAACTTCCCGGGGTTCCGTAACCCTCCCAAGACTCCGTTTTCTCCGAAAACTTCCGAACCTTTCCGTGTCCGAATATAGCCGTCCAATATATCAATCTTTATGTCTCGACCATTTCGAGACTCCTCGTCATGTCCGTGATCACATCCGGACTCAAATCCTTCGGTACATCAAAATACACAAACTCATAATATAACCGCCATCGAAACCTTAAGCGTGCGGACCCTACGGTTCGAGAACAATGTAGACATGACCGAGACATGTCTCCGGTCAATAACCAATAGCGGGACCTGGATGCCCATATTGGTTCCTACATATTCTACGAAGATCTTTATCGGTCGATCGCATAACAACATACGTTGTTCCCTTTGTCATCGGTATGTTACTTGCCCGAGATTCGATCGTCGGTATCCAATACCTAGTTCAATCTCGCTACGCAAGTCTCTTTACTCGTTCCGTAATACATCATCTCACAGCTAACTCATTAGTTGTAATGCTTGCAAGTCTTAAGTGATGTGTATTACCGAGAGGGCCTAGAGATACCTCTCCGACAATCGGAGTGACAAAACCTAATCTCAAATACGCCAACCCAACATCTACCTTTGGAGACACCTGTAGTACTCCTTTATAATCACCCGATTCGTTGTGACGTTTGGTAGCACCCAAAGTGTTCCTCCGTAAACGGAGTTGCATAATCTCATAGTTATAGGAACATGTATAAGTCATGGATAAAAGCAGTAGCAACATACTAAACGATCGTGTGCTAAGCTAATGGAATGGGTCATGTCAATCAGATCATTCAAATAATGATGTGATCTTATTAATCAAATAACAACCCTTTGTTCATGGTTAGGAAACATAACCATCTTTGATTAACAAGCTAGTCTAGTAGAGGCATACCAGTGACACTCTGTTTGTCTATGCATTCACACATGTATTATGTTTCCGGTTAATACAATTCTAGCATGAATGATAAACATTTATCATGAAATAAGGAAATAAATAATAACTTTATTATTGCCTCTAGGGCATATTTCCTTCACTTCTTTCACCTATATAAGCCTACGTACCCTAAAACCATCGAATATCAAGATAGATCGGGAGTTCCGCCGCCGAAAGCCTCTATAGCCACCAAAAACCTCTCGAGAGCCCATTCCGGCACCCTGCCGGAGGGGGAACCCATCACCGGTGGCCATCTTCATCATCCCGGCGCTATCCATGACAAGGAGGGAGTAGTTCACCCTCAGGGCTGAGGGTATGTACCAGTAGCTATGTGTTTGATCTCTCTCTCTCTCTCTCTCTCTCGTGTTCTCTCTATGGCACGATCTTGATGTATCGCGAGCTTTGCTATTATAGTTGGATCTTATGATGTTTCTCCCCCTCTACTCTCTTGTGATGAATTGAGTTTCCCCTCTTGAAGTTATCTTATCGGATTAAGTCTTTAATTTTAGAACACTTGATGTATGTCTTGCCGTGTTTATCTGTGGTGACAATGGGATATCACGTGCCACTTGATGTATGTTTTGGTGACCAACTTGTGGGTTCCGCCCATGAACCTATGCATAGGGGTTGGCACACGTTTTCTTGACTCTCCGGTAGAAACTTTGGGGCACTCTTTGAAGTACTTTGTGTTGGTTGGATGAATCTGAGATTGTGTGATGCATATCGTATAATCATGCCCACGGATACTTGAGGTGACAATGGAGTATCTAGGTGACATTAGGGTTTGGGTTGATTTGTGTCTTAAGGTGTTATTCTAGTACGAACTCTTTAATAGATCGATCCGAAAGAATAACTTTGAGGTGGTTTCGTACCCTACCATAATCTCTACGTTTGTTCTCCGCTATTAGTGGCTTTGGAGTGACTCTTTGTTGCATGTTGAGGGCTTGTTATATGATCTATCTATGTTATTGTTGAGAGAACTTGCACTAGTGAAAGTATGAACCCTAGGCCTTGTTTCCTATCATTGCAATACCGTTTACGCTCACTTTTATCATTAGTTACCTTGCTATTTTTATATTTTCAGATTACAAAAACCTATATCTACTATCCATATTGCACTTGTATCACCATCTCTTCGCCGAACTAGTGCACCTATACAATTTACCATTGTATTGGGTGTGTTGGGGACACAAGAGACTTTCTGTTATTTGGTTGCAGGGTTGTTTGAGAGAGACCATCTTCATCCTATTCCTCCCACGGATTGATAAATCTTAGGTCATCAACTTGAGGGAAATTTGCTACTGTCCTACAAACCTGTGCACTTGAAGGCCCAACAACGTCTACAAGAAGAAGGTTGTGTAGTAGACATCATATGGACTTAACTCTGAGATAGTAGCTTATTTCTGCGAATCATTTGCTACTCATGTTGATATCCCCAAGGAGAAGTGGTTTAAATATCATCCTCCCATTGAAGTAAAAATAGTAGAACCCATTGAAGCTAGAGAAGAAATTACTAGTTGTAATGTTGATCCAGTTATTACTACTTCTTCTATTGAGAAACCGCCTTTTCCTGTTAGGATAAAATAACATGCTAAAGCTTCAGTTGTGGTTCGCAAAAGTTATACAAGAACACCTACACCCTATGAACAAATTAAAGTTAAACCTAATGTTGCTATGGTTAAAGATCTCTTGGTGGAAAATATTGATGAGCATGTTATTTATTTCTGTTATGAAGCTACTAGAATTGCCAAACCCGATGAAAAATATAAACATAGACCTGGTGTTGGCATGCATGTTGTATCTGTCAAAATAGGAGATCATTGTTATCATGGCTTATGTGATTTGGGTTCTAGTGTGAGTGCTATCCCGTTTGCTTTATATTAAGAAATTATGAATGATATTGCACCTGCTCAGATAGGAGATATTGATCTTACTATTAAACTCGCGAATAGAGATACTATTACACCACTAAGCATTCTTAGAGATGTTGAAGTCTTGTGTGGGAAGATAAAATACCCTACTGATTTTCTCGTCCTTCGTTCCCCACAAGATGACTTTTGTCCCATTATATTTGGTAGACCTTTCTTGAATACGGTGAATGCTAAGATAGATCATGAAAAAGAAATTGTTAGTGTGAATTTTAGTGATGTGTCTCATGAGTTTAATTTCTCCAAATTCCGTAGACAACCTCGTGATAAAGAATTACTTAGTAAGGATGAAATTATTGGTCTTGCTTCTATTGTCGTGCCTCCTACTGATCCTTTAGAACAATATTTGCTAGACCATGAAAATGATATGCATATGGATGAAAGAAACGGAATAGATGAGATATTCTTTAAACAAATGCCTGTTTTGAAACACAATTTGCCTGTTGAGACCCTTGGAGATCCTCTTCCACCCAAGAGTGATCCTGTGTTTGAGCTTAAACAATTACCTGATACTTTAAAATATGCTTATCTTGATGAAAATAAGATATATCCTATTATTATTAGTGCCGACCTTTCAAAGCATGAAGAAAATAGATTATTGAAAACTCTGAGGAAGCACATGACGCTATTGAATATACTCTTGATGATCTTAAGGGCAAGGGTCTCACTCTATGTCAGCACAAAATTAATATGGAGCCTAATGCTAAACCAGTTGTTAATCACTAGCGACGGTTAAATCCAAAGACGAAAGAAGTGGTAACAAATGAAATATTAAAGCTTCTGAAAGTAGGTATAATTTATCCTATTGCTAATAGTAGATGGGTAAGTCATGTTCATTGTGTCCCTAAGAAGGGAGGTATTACAGTTGTTACTAATGATAAATGAACTTATTCCACAAAGAGTTATCACAGGTTATAGAATGGTAATCAGCTTTAGAAAATTAAACAAAGCTACTAGGAAAGACCATTATCCTCTACCTTTCATTGATCAAATGCTATAAAGACTATCAAAACACACACATTTTTGCTTTCTAGATGGAGATTCTGGGTTTTTTCCCAAATACCTATGTCACAAGAGGATCAAGAAAAAACTACTTTTACATGCCCTTTTCATAGTTTTGCTTACAGACATATGCCTTTTGGTTTATGCAATGCACCTGCTACCTTTCAAAGATGTATGACTGTTATATTTTGTGACTTTTGTGAAAAGATTGTTGAGGTTTTCATGGACAATTTCTCAGTATACAGAACTTCTTTTGATGATTGCTTAAGCAACCTTGATCGAGTTTTCCAGATATGTGAAAAAACTAATCTTGTCTTGAATTGAGAGAAGTGTCACTTTATGGTTAATGAAGGTATTGTCTTGGGGCATAAAATCTCTGAACGAGGTATTGGAGTTGATAAAGTTAAAGTTGATGCAATTGAAAAAAAATCGTGTCCTAAAGATATCAAAGTAAGGAGTTTCCTTGGTCATGCTGGTTTCCATAGAAGATTTATTAAAGACTTCTCTAAAATTTCTATGCCTCTTACTAATCTTTTGCAAAAAGATGTTTCATTCATTTTTGATGATGATTGTTTAGAAGCCTTTGAAATACTTAAGAAAGCCTTAATCTCTGCACCTATTGTTCAACCACCTGATTGGTACCTACCCTTTGAAATTATGTGTGATGCTAGTGATTATGCTGTCGGTGTTGTTCTAGGACAGAGAGTTGGTAAGAAATTGAATGTTATCCATTATACTAGTAAAACTCTAGACAGTGCTCAAAGAAATTATGCTACTACTGAAATAGAATTTTTAGCAGTTGTGTTTGCTTGTGATAGATTCAGATCTTATATCGTTGATTCTAAAGTGATTGTTCACACTGATCATGCTGCTATTAAATACCTTATGGAGAAGAAAGATGCTAAACCTAGGCTCATTAGGTGGTTCTCTTGCTACAGGAATTTGATTTACATATAACTGATAGGAAAGGAGCTGAGAACCACGTAGCAAACAACTTGTCTAGGTTAGAAAATATCCTTGATGACCCACTACCTATTGATGATAGTTTTCCTGATGAACAATTATCTATTACAAATGCTTCTCATAGTACTCCTTGGTATGCAGACTATGCTAATTATATTGTTGCTAAACTTATACCACCTAGTTTCACATACCAACAAAAGAAAAGGTTCTTTTTTGGTTTAAGACATTACTTTTGGGATGACCCACACCTTTATAAAGAAGGAGTAGATGGTGTTATTAGATGTTGTGTACCTGAGCATGAACAGGAACAAATCCTACGCAACTGCCACTCTGAGCCATATGGAGGACACCATGCGGGAGACCGGATGACACATAAGGTATTACGATCCGGTTTTTATTGGCCTGCTCTTTTCAAGATGCTCGTAAGTTTTTCTTATCTTGTGATGAATGTCAAAGATTTGGTAACATTAGTAGATGTTAGGAATGCCTATGAATTATTCACTTGTTATTAAACCATTTGATGTTTGGGGATTTGATTATATGGGACCTTTTCCTTCCTCTGATGGGTATACCCATTATTTTAGTTGTTGTTGATTACGTTACTAAGTGGGTAGAAGTTATTCCAACTAGTAGTGATGATCACAACACTTCTATTAAAATGCTTAAAGAAGTTATTTTCCCGAGGTTTGGAGTCCCTAGATATTTAATGACTGATGATGGTTCACACTTTATTCATGGTGCTTTCCACTTGCTAAGTATGATGTTAACCATAGAATTGCATCTCCTTATCATCCTCAATCTAGTGGTCAAGTAGAATTAAGTAAGAGAGAAATAAAATTAATCTTGCAAAAGACTGTTAATAGATCTAGGGAGAACTGGTCTAAGAAACTTGAAGATGCATTATGGGCTTATAGAATTGCTTATAAAAACCCCATGGGTATGTCTCCATATAAAATGGTTTATGGGAAAGCATGTCACCTAGCTCTTGAATTAGAACATAAAGCTTATTGGGCAATCAAAGAACTCAATTATGATTTCAAAGTTGCCGGTGAAAAGAGGTTATTTGACATTAGCTCACTTAATGAATGGAGAACCCAAGCCTATGAAAATTCCAAGTTGTTTAAAGAAAAGGTTAAAAGATGGCATGACAAAAGAATACAAAAGCGGGAATTTAATGTAGGGGACCAAGTCTTGCTCTCGTCTAAGATTTTTTGCAGGAAAGTTTCTCTCTAAATGGGAAGGTCCTTCAATTATTGAAGAAGTTTATCATTCCGGAGCCATCAAGATCAACAATTCTGAAGGCAACAACTCGAAGGTGATGACTGGGCAAAGAATCAAACAATATATCTCAGGCACGCCCATAAATGTTGTGACTAATATTATTCATACCATAACACCGGAGGAGTACATATAGGAAACCTTCTAGAACACGCTAGAACCCTGGAAAGGAATAGGTATGTGATACGGTAAGTAAACCGACTTCAAAAGTTTCCCAAAGGCAATTTTACTCCATTTTGGAACATTTAAAAAAATAGGAAAATAATAAGCAGTCTGAAAAGTGCATGAGTAGGCGACAAGCCTGGGGGCGCGCCCTACCCCCTGGGCGTGCTCTTGAGCTTGTGGCCAGCTCGTATGCCCTCCAGACTCCATTTTCTTCCAGGTTACTTGTTTTGCACAAGAAAAAATCAATATATAATCTCCTGAAGGTTTTGACCACCATATCACGACAATATCTTCTGTTCTTGTTTCGAGCTATTCCTGCAGCAAATTTAGAGCAATGTTTTTGCAAGAGTCGGTCAGGCAGAGTCATGTCTCTCACCCAACACCGGATCCAAGAGCATACAGTGAAGCTAATCCCTTTGGGTGGTCAAAAGAGGAAGAAATAGAAGCAGACTTGAAAAGGGTGGATGCCATGGAAGAGGATCCAGAAGTCACTTCTCTCCCTCAACCTAGAGCCATGGAACTCCAGAGCTTAGTCCTACCGGATTCATCATACCTCCCAATGCTACCCCGCAGCCAGGATGCATCCATGGGGGGACGATGCTCTAACTGCCACAGGCAAACTGCGCAAGGAAATTATGGATCTCAAGCAGCAAAATCATAAGCTTGAAGAGGAGAATCACATTTTGAAAGGCATTATTGCTAAAAACATTGCACGATCGCGTCCAAAGAAGGAGACTTGAGTACACTGGTATGGGCACTCCCCTTGGCTTGTGCCAAGCTCGCGGGAGGTGCCCGATATCGTATCACCGTCACTTCTTTATCATTATCATTTATCTTAGCTCGATCCTTTTGGTTATATCATTATCTAGTAGAATAAAAATTTAGTAAGATCTAGTCTTGGAGTTTTTGCTTTGTGATCTATTTCATGTAATCGAGTGTGAGGGTTATATAACAAAGATTAGTATTTCGTTGAGGGCTTTGCTTTCTTGCTTTGATTCTGGAAAAGAAAAATAATAAAAGAAATAAAAGGGATTATATAATAATCTTATGGAGAGTGATGACTTCACATATAAGAAGTATGATGCATGAACCTCGTTGAAGGTTGACAAACATAGTTTTGGTCATTGTTGCAATTAATAGGAAGTAATAAAGAAAGAGAAGTTTCACATATAAATAAACTATCTTGGACATCTTTTATGATTGTGAGCACTCATTAAAATATTGTATGCTAATAAGTTGATGTTGGACAAGGAAGACAACATAATGTGTTATATTCCCTTATATCCGAATAGGAGTTATATTGTCATGGATCCTCCAATTGAGCTTGCTTTCTATCCCTTGCTAGCGAAAAAATCCACACTAAGTAGGGATACTACTTGTGCATCCATAAACCCTTAACCTAGTTTTGCCATGGGAGTCCACTATATCTACCTATGGATTGAGTAAGATCCTTCAAGTAAGTTGTCATCGGTGCAAGCAATAAAAATTTCTCTCTAAATATGTATGATCTTTTAGTGTGAGGAAAATAAGCTTTATACGAACTTGTGATGGGGAATAAATAAAAGCGACGGACTAAATAATGAAGTTATCTTTCACAAGCGGCAATATAAAGTGATGTTCCATTGCATTAAGATTTCTTACATTCAACCAAAAAGCGCATGACAACCTCTACTTCCCTTTGCGAAGGGCCTATCTTCTACTTTTATCTGTTACCTTTATACAAGAGTCATGGTGATCTTCACCCTTCCTTTTATATTTTCTCTTTTTGGCAAGCACTATGTGTTGGGGAAAGATCCAGACATTTATACCCACTCGGATGTAGGTGATCATAAAATATTACTGCTGACGTTACCCTTGAGGTAAATGGTTGGGAGGCGAAACTATAAGCTCCTATTTATGTGTCTGATTAAAGCTTTGATCTCATAGGTACCGCGTGAGTGTTAGCAATTATGAAAGATTAAATGATGGTTGAGTATGTGAACTGGCTAAATAAAAGCTCTTATATTGACTCTTTCCGATGTTATGATAAATTGTGATTGCTTCAATGACCAAGATCATAGTTTGTTAGTTTTCAGTAAAGTTTTGTTTGGTCTATACTTTACCTTGTGAATGAATTATCACTTTAGCATAAGAAGTTATATGACAATATATTGTTGTTATGTTCTAAAGATGATCATGATGTCCTCATGTCTGTATTTTATTTTATCGACACCTCTATCTCTAAACATGTGGTCATGATTATCGATTTCGGCTTTTGCCTGAGGACAAGCGAGGTCTAAGCTTGGGGCAGTTGATACGTCCATTTTGCATCATGTTTTTATGTTCATATTTATTGCATTATGGACTATTATTTCACTTTAAGATATAATTCGTATGCCTTTTCTTTCTTATTTACAAGGTTTACATGAAGAGGGAGAATGCCGGAAGTAGGAATTCTGAACTGGAAAGGAGCAAGTCTGAGATACCTATTCTGTACAACTCCAAATGTCATGAAACTTTACAGAGAATTGTTTTGGAATAAATAAAAAAATATTGGGCGAAGAAACAACAGAAGGGGACTCACCAGGTGGCCACAAGCCTGGGGGGCGCGCCCTACCCCCAGGGCGCGCCTCTCGAGTTTGTGGGCCCCCTGCCCAGCCCCCGGTGCCCATCTTCTGCTATATGGAGAGTTTTGACCTAGAAAAAATAAAGAGGAAGCTTTCGGGACAAAGCGCCGCCATCTCGAGGCGGAACCTAGGCAGAAGCAATCTAGGGCTCCAACAGAGTGATTCTGCCGGGAAAACTTCCCTCCGGGAGGGGGAAATCGAAGCCATTGTCATCACCAACGATCCTATAATCATGGGAGGACCAATCTTCATCAACATCTTCACCAGCACCATCTCCTCTCAAACACTAGTTCATCTCTTGTATTCAATCTTTGCCTCAGAACCTCAGATTGGTACTGTAAGTTGCTAGTAGTGTTGATTATTCCTTGTAGTTGATGCTAATTGGTTTCTTTGGTGGAAGATCATATGTTCAGATCATTAATGATATTTATTACCCCTCTGATCTTGCACATGAGCATGCTTTTTGAGTAGTTACATTTGTTCCTGAGGACATGGAAGAAGTCTTGTTATAAGTAATCATGTGAATTATGTATTCGTTTGATATTTTCATGAGATGTATGTTGTCTTTCCACTAGTGGTGTTATGTGAACATCGACTACACATGACACTTCACCATGATTTGGGCCTAGGGAAGGCATTGGGAAGTACCAAGTAGATGATGGGTTGCTAGAGTGACAGAAGCTTAAACTCTAGTTTATGCGTAGCTTCGTAAGGGGTTGATTTGGATCCAGATGTTTCATGCTATGGTTAAATTTATCTTAATTATTCTTTCGTAGTTGCGAATGCTTGCGAGAGGGGTTAATCATAAGCGGGAGGCTTCTCCAAGTAAGGACAACACCCAAGCACCGGTCCTCCCACATATCAGATTATCAAAGTAACGAACGTGAATCATATGAGCACGATGAAAACTTGCTTGACAATAATTCTCATGTGTCCTCGGGAGCGCTTTGCTTTATATAAGAGTTCTTCCAGGCTTATCCTTTGCTATAGAAAGGATTGTGACACCTTGCTGCACCTTTGTTACATTTGTCACTTGTTATTCGTTACGACTTATCTTAATACCAAACTATTCGTTATCGATAATTTCAGTGCTTGCAGAAAATACCTTGCTGAAAACCGCTTGTCAGTTTCTTCTGCTCCTCGTTGGGTTCGACACTCTTACTTATCGAAAGGACTACAATAGACCCCCTATACTTGTGGGTCATCAGTAGAGATTAAAAATTGCTAAATAACACCACATTTATCTGACCAATCACCCTTTTCTTGCGCTTTCCTTGGATGAGAAGTGGGGCCAAATGATTTGATGGCATGTTGGAGGCAGCCTCTAAGGTTAGAGGCGCCTCTAGTTGACTTTTGGTTAGAGGCAACTGGCACAGTCTATAGAGGATGCCTCTGATAGGAGAGACAGGGCTTAGAGGCAGCAAAAATCATACATTATGGGTGCCCTTACATGGCAATTTTGTCTATATGAAGGAGAGAGACATGAAAAAATAAGGTAAGCGAACTATCATGCAAGAGTCTGGTTGTACGCATGCTTCTATGCAGATACAATAAAAATGAAGAAAGTGATAGAGAAGGTGGAAAAAAATACTAACTTTATAGCTAACTTTATTGTATGACTGACTATAAATGATGGCAATAGATGATATGGGAACATCATATAATTGGTAGTTGGCTATATTATTAACCATGCTATGCTCTAAGGAGGAAAGAAATGCGCTCAATGTTCTGAGGCTCTTTTCCTATGTACTTTTCCCAAGATCTACTCAGATACGTTCATTGTTTTTCTTGTGGGTAGATATGTTCATTGTTTTCGGACGAGCATTTAGGGCACGCAGGTCCTGGTGCCGGCTTTATGTTTTTATTTTTGATTTTTAAAGTCCTATATCTTTTAAATGAATAATTCAAATTAAGGTTTGTTTTTATATTCATGTTTCTCGTGACCAGTACTTTCAAATAAGATCCATTTTCAATATATTTTGACGACTTTAAAAAAATGTTAAGTTTCAGTGTTGAAACTCAGTACGAGCTAGCAATAAAAAATGAATTATTTTGTGTTTGTGACTGACAAAAATAATTCCTTAAAATTATAAATCTCTAAAACTTGTTGAAACTTGGCAGTTTTAGATGCAAAACCTGTAAGTTTCATCGTTGAAACTTAAAACTTACTATGCCCTCAGGATCCAACTACTTCGCGAATCGCGAGCAAATGGAGCGGATGGCAGGACTTGACAGGTGTGTGGCGCCGCACTCGTGTGCCTCTGCGAATTCTCGCATTGTTCCCTACTTGTATGTGTTAGTGGTAGGATTTTTTTTGAAACTATGATGATTTTTATAGCAAATTCAGAAACTATACGTCCTGATGCATAAAAGCCGAAACTATGACCCCGTCGGCCTCCTGCTGGCCGAAGATGAGCGTTTCGGCCAACTCTTGGCCGAAGTAGAGTCTTCGGTCTACTTGCGGCCAAACTGTAGGCCGAAGAATCCTCTGGGCCACTTCGTCTTCCATTTACGCGAAGAGATGGGTCCCAGAGGATTCTTTGGCCTACAGATGACCAAAGAGCGAAATGACCAAAGAGTGTTCTTCGGCCCTGTTCCACTTCTCTTCGGCCGCAAGTAGACTGAAGACTCTACTTCGGCCAAGAGTTGGCTGAAATGCTCCTCTTCGGCCAAGAGTTGGCCGAATTGCTCCTTTTCGGCCAACAGGAGGCTGACGGGGTCATAGTTTTGATTTTTATGCGTTCAGTCATATAGTTTCCGAATTTGCTATTAAAAAACATGATAGTTTAAAAAAAATCTTAGTGGTAGATATGGTTTCTACGACAAACAAAGAAAATACAAGAATGATCGTAGTAGTATTAGGTTTGTGTTGGCCCAGAGGTGTAAATTGGCACTTGAACGCAAAACAACTATGTAGTGAACGAGCGAGCAGACGACAGATCGGAGTCGTTGGCCGCCTAGATGCACACAGCATTATTATACAGCTTAAATGCAAAAAACCAAGACCACCTAATTTAAAGCGCCACCAGTCTTGTAGTGTTGGACTATACTACTACTACTACTAGCCGAGGCACATATCACACCAGGAGAGTAGAATGGACAGTGTCGATCGACGGCGTCAAGCCGTCAATGATCCACCCCCCGCTCTCGCGCTCCCGGCGACGACGAAAACGACGTGTCCCGATGCAAGCTGCATGGTATCCTATCACGAGTCACGACCATGTATGATTGACCATGACCGTGCGTCTACCTATGTACTCCCTCCGTTTTAAAATAGATGACTCGACTTTATACTCCCTCCATTCCCTTTTATAGTGCGCCTTGTTGGTAGCACTTATACCAAGACATGAGGTGGCACATTTATTTGGACTGAAATTGCCCCTCCTCTGCTCACATACTGTCATGCATGTGCATGCATGCAGCAAAGCGCACTACATCCAACGCAGGGCTATGTTGGACTAAAAGCGCTTATGCGCATTACATTGCGGAATATGAGCCAGAATCTTATACGCACTAGAATATGAAACAGAGGGAGTACTAACTTTACTAAAGTTAGTATAAAGTCGAGTCATCTATTTTGGAACGGAGGGAGTAACAAACTAACAACGGTACACTCTCCGGCCGACAAAATGGACAATGTCACCTACCGATTGTTACGACCTCCTCACATCACATACGTATATATACCATCGAGATTGGGGTGCAAGTTCCAAGAGAATTTACCAGCTGAGGAGGACGCCGGATCGTCCAAGTACTTTCCCCTTTCAGCATGCATCCAGCAACAGCCGACAACGAGCAAACCAAATCGACCACGTACAGCGGCACAAGGTTAATAGCGTTATTACCCCCTGCGTGCTGGATCATATGGCCACGTACGTGCATGCCGGCCGGTTCGGTTCATTAGCTGTGTGGTCATGTCCGGCCACGTCCTGTCACTGAATGCCATGGCATTATCACAACGATCTACTACTACTCATTGATGGAGCAGGTCCATCCAACGGGATGCGTTTTATTTTAAGGGCCAGATCGGTGGTTAGAGTGGCTCATTGCCGATCGAGCTCGCTCACACGGTGACACTATCACGCAGCTAGCTAGTGCTGGGCCATGGCCGAGGCGAGCAAGCGCATCGACCTCGCCGCGCCGCTGCTCTCCGTGCGACGCCACGGAGGGTTGGGCGGCACGTTGCGGTACGGCGAACGCTGCGACGATGCCACGCCCGGAGGCGTGCCGTTCGGGTGGGAGCGCCGGCCCGGCCACCCCAAGGGCGTATGCACGACCAAGAGCGCGCCACCGTTGCCCGCGCCGGACCAGGAGGCCGCGGTGCGGTTCTCGGACGCGCTCTCCCGGCCAGACAGCTGCTACACCGAGAGCTGCAGCGACGCGGCCGGCGCGACGGCGTCGGCGGCCCCGAGCCCCCGCGGCAGCGTCATGATGGACCGCTTCTTGCTGGCGGCCAAGGAGCAGTGCGTCTTCCGGAAGGCCGCTGCCGCTGCTGCCAAGACGCGCGCCAGCCACAGGTTGCCGGAGCGCCTCCCTGTCCAGCACCTGCCGGCGAGCCACGTGCAGCGTAACCATGTGAAGGCCGCCACGGACGGCAACGGGGAGGACGACGAGTGGGAGGCGCACAGCACGGCGGGCTTCGCGTCCAAGAGGAAGTGCGGGCTGCTCCCCACCCGGTGCGCCAAGAGCGCCCTGCTGCTCCTGAACCCAGCGCGGTCCACGATGAGGCGCCGCCGCCGCGGCGCGCGGCGCTTCCTGTCCGACTGCGGCAGCAGCCGGCGCGAGACGAACCCGCTCCTGCCGCGGATCGGGCAGCACCCTGATCACGACGCTGGCACGGTCACGGTGAGCAGCAGCTTGCTTCACGTTCTGATACATTGCTAGCCATACATGCATTCCGAGAAATGCACGTCGTGACTCTGGTTGTGCTCTGTCTGCAGCAGAGCTGGGAGGAGGCGTACATCAGCTCGCTACGGCGATCGGACCGAGGCGCCGTCCGTCCCAAGGCCACGCATCTCGGCTTGCTCCTGGTCCTCGACAGGGCCGACGGCGGCGCGGCCTCGCCGCTGCCGCCTCCCAATCCCAAGTGCGGCAGACCGCCGACGGCGAAGGCGAACGTCGGCGGGAAGACACCCCGCAGGCTCAACGCCGTCGGCCAGGGCTTCCCGCCGCCGCTACCTCCCTCGCAGGAGAGGACCGTGGCTCGCCGTGACAACATGGTGCTCGCATTGCCGTCGCCCAAGACGCCGTCCGAGTCGTGGCTGTCGCGGACGCTGCCGTCCGTGTCCCACAGGCCACCGGCCACGTCGTTCATGGGGCTCCACGTGCAGCAGCTCAGGAATCAGCGCGCTCCGTCTCGCTGGTGCTCCGGCGATCAGGCCAAGGTTGTCGATCATGGCGGCAGGCCACGGCAGATACGAATATATGATCCACACAAGTGGTGATACTCCTTGCTAGTGTAGTTGCATCCATTTGGTTATGATCTGGTCATTTACAAACAACATTCACCACCATAGAGTCAAATCCACATCCATCATCAGAGGAGAAAGGGGACAGCAGAGATTGCAAGTACATAGTACTCCCTCCGTTCGGAATTACTCGTCCAAGAAATGAATGTATCTAGATGTATTTTAGTTGTAGATACATTTATTTTTATTCATTTTTGTGTCAAGTAATTCCGAACGGAGGGAGTACATGCGATGTATCACCCCTTTCTCCCGAATTAACAGAGCATAAGAGTTCAGGATGCTCATCAACCACCCTGCTCACAAGTACACACGGTAACATCAACTGTCACACGATAAAATCATGACGCAGATCTCCTAGCGCTTTCTTCAATACATGATGTAACCTAAGGACATGACTATGCATATGCACAGAATAGTACATACTGATGAATTCACTACTCCGATCCAAATTAATTGACGCAGCATTACTACAACTTTAGTATCAAACTAAGAGATGGGATATTCATTAATTCACTTTGCATCCCATTGAAACGGCAATAGGATTGTTTGGAAGAACACGTCAGCAACGAAAACGAGGTTAACATGAATGAGCATGATGCCCGATTCCAATGCTTGGTAATCACATCATTCTGCTAGTGACCTCAACTGAAACTTGATAAAAAAAAAAGGTATACTTTGTAATCCAGTAGTCATGAATAATCCACCAACCAGGTAACAAAACCAAAGTTACAAAATGTTTAGACCTCACCTCAGCTTTCGAACACCTGAATCACTTCATGGGTATAGATCATCGGAGTCATAAGAGATGGTATATTCGGTGTGTGCCCGTGTCTGAATATTCGAGCAGCCAGTAGAAACTTCCCTTTATCCATTAGGGCTGTCAAAAGACTTATGCGATGGTTGTGAGGTTTCTTGTGGGCCCAATGATCATGTATCCGCCTCTCTGGTTTTTGGGATTCGAGGGGTTCTTCTGCACATCCCCATTGTTCAAGTACGTAACCCCAATTTACAGACTTCTTTGCACAGTGCTATTGTTCTACACATAGCAAGTATAATCAACTGAAGAAAATCAGATCAAGAGTTGAGTAACGTGATGAATTCGCATTGCAGGCTGCTCTTTTCCGCAAGAGTTCGTACCATTCGTCTTTGCCAAAGAGTACAATGTCTATCCTAACATTCTCAGCACAACGTATGATCTCTTAACATACCTCTAGCTTTCTTGGTGTACCACTATTACCAATATTAGCAAAGAAAAGCTTTCAAAAGACATATCAAGCAATTGCTGGCAATGCTCCACTGCAGGGGGGGATATCCCCCCCCCCCCCTTTTTATTTCACCTACTTTATTCAACAAGAATGTGTAATAATTGTTGGATATTTATGTGGATTTCAACATTTATTCAACATGGTTATTATTTATTTAACTCAACATGAAATTACTTGTATTATTAATGTTTGTGACGGGGAATAATTGATGCGGAATTTCACTCGAGGAAGTAATACTCGAGGTGCCGAGGACGATTGTGATAGAATACAGTAGAGGAATTAATAGGGATCGGCTCTACTGTAATTTATGTGTACGTACGTGTTTTTCCCAGGACATCACAGGGTGGAAGAGCTGGGTTTGTTTTGCAGGATCGGCTCTGCAGGCTGTTGACCCACATGATTAAGGTTGGAAGTTGATCTCACATATACAATCTAATCATGACACATGACTCACACATGTGTGCTAGGGACTAGTATATTTAGACTCGGAAAACTGACATGTTTTATCGTGGTTGGTAACATTGTTCAGGAGTCATACGGATCTTTCCGGAAACAGGTGAAATATTAAAACATCTGGAAGTGGAGTCTATAAATAGGTCTCTACCCTCTAGCCTCAACACGCATTGTGAGCGGCACCACGGATAAAGCAGAGGAATTAGAGGGTAGACCGTATAGTCCACAATTTCTAACAATGATTGAACTGCTGGACAAGGTTGTACAGGATCCGAGTCAATAAGTAGTGTATTACAAATGCAGAAGGCCTTCTGTTCAAATTCCAGATTGAATAGTTAGGGCTGTCATGTGGTGTGCTCATATTTGACCATTATAGTTAGGGAAATAGGAAGTGTTCATTGCCGCCGCTGCCGCTTTCGAGGGAGAAGACCCCAAGATGGTATGTAGCTGCATCCATTTGGTCCCATGGTGCGTTTGCAGCTACGCTAAACAATCAGACAACGATACAAATGTTACTACTGAACATTACAAAAGTCATGTAGACCACAAAAGGGATACATTGCCGGCAAAACGGCATTGGAGGAAGGTAATCATAATGACATGTACAAGGGTTAATTTGTGAATGCAGATTAGCAGCCCCAAACCCATGTCTAGCTTCTGTCTATCTACGTGAATGGTAAAACGGCATTGGAGGAAGGTACACACCACGCTCCATGGCTAAATCACCGAAAGAAATGGAGTGCCATTTACAAACAACAATCACAGCCATAGAGTCAAATCCACATCCATCATCAGACGAGAAAGGGAACAGCAGAGATTGCGAGTACAGTATCACAGTGCCACCCCTTTCTCCCGGATTAACAGAGCAAGAGTTCATGCCATCCGCCACATGATTCACACGATAACATCAACGGAGTTGCACTTATTCACAGGCCAGCTTCGTGCCAAAGCTGGTGAGGCAGATGGCGAACGCCTGGTAGGCCGACAGGGGATGCCGGAAGTCCATCGTGAACGCGTCGTCCTCGATCTTACCGAACTGGAGGATCACCGTCTCCTCGTCCCCGACGCCCCATGGGTCGCTGGTGCTAGCCGGGGCGACGAGCTGGAAGTTCTTCACGGAGGCGACGGTCACCCGGCCGTGAAAATTCAAGCACCAGCACTGCAGGTGGTCGTGCCACCGAGGCGCTTTGTTTTTAAGAGACAAGGAGCTGGAGGTGCTCGGTGGCTTCTCCTTGGATGGATCGGATGCGGTGCCCTGGCCTACGGGGCACTGGATACTGCAGTGCATTCTTCTTGGCCCTCTTGATTTGAGGAAGTTGAACCTGTATGACACCTGTCCAACTTCAAGATTGTCGCCTGAAACGTGTGGGCTGATTTGTTTGCTTGCAAAGCGACGACTTGATCGGCTCTTCAAGGACTTGGCGCCGTCGTATGGTTTCTGATTGTCGTACATGACGAACTTTGTCCCCAGGAAGTCCGATCTAGAAGTGTCAAGATAAAACAATGTTCAGGCCAACAAACAAATATCCAGGAAATAGACTTGAATAAAGTTGCAAACTATTGGGTTTAGCCACCGCCAAAATACTTGGGTACTTATCGTCGGTCACTATCAAATGCACTTGAAACGTGACTGAGGCCCGCCAATGATAGTCAGGCAGGAGTAGCTTTGGTTGGCTTCAAAATTTAACATTCTTTTGTTGATGACAATCTAAACTAAAGTAGCTAACACCTAAATATCTTTGAAAAGTATTACTGATCAAAAATTAGCCAGGTAAAAAAAAAATCTGTGGAAGCAGTACATCCTACTAGATGGAGAATGCATGAAGATGTGAATGGTGTATGCAACTGTGGCAAGCAGTTGGTAAGGGTAGCTGGTGCAAAAAAAAAGCATGGCCCTAGCAGCATGGCAGCGGGGCGAAAGGAATAACTAGGTGGAAGAGGTGCTAAAGGCAGTTCAGGATGGGCATTACTGCACTTATCCACACACCTATTATTCAACTTGGCCAAGGCAGAACTTTATTTTGGCAGAATGCCAAAAAGATCATGTGGTCCTTCTTTTCGATTCAAATGTTCTAATGCAAAGTATCGCTGTGAAGAAGCTAGCATAGCAAAGGTAGCCAAAATCCATTGGCATGAGCCATCATCAGGAGTAAATTGGCATATTTTAGCAACTATCAGCTGAATCAACATGATAGGCAGAAAATCACAAAGCAGATCTCCTAGCACTTTCTTCATTACATGATGTAACCAAAGGACATGACTATGCATATGCAGTTATGCACAGAATAGTACATACTGATGAATTAACTACCAGAAACTGAGAGATGGGATGTTCATTAATTCACTTTGCATACTATTGAAACAGTAATAAGATTGTTTGGAAGACCACATCAGCAATGAAAACGAAGTTAAAATGATTGAACATGATGCCTGATTCCAATGCTTGATGATCACATCATAGTTCTAGTGACCTCACTTGAAACTTAATCGAAAAAGGTCTACTTTGTAATTCAATAGTCATGAATAATCCGCCAATCAGCTAGCAAAACTGAAGTTACAGAATGTTTAGACCTCACCTCAGCTTTCCAACACCTGAATTACTTCCTGGATATAGATCATCAGAGTCATAAGAGATGATATATTCGGTGTGTGCCCCGTGTCTGAATCTTCGAGCAGCCAGTAGAAACTTCCCTTTATCCGTTAGGGCTGTCAAAACGGTACAAGTACAATTAACTTAAGAACATATGAAGCTGCATTCTTATATGTGATATACCTATCCAAGCATACTGGAAAGATAAGTCTGCATGAAGGAAACAACTTTAGATTACATTGCAGTTTTCATTACTGCAATCTATAAAGTGTGTCATGAGGTTGACTATCGAGCACATCAAAATACAGATGAGGAAAATTAGATTGTTTGCTGGGTTCATCCACGTTTTGAACTTCATCAAACAAAGGAATACCCAAGCCTCGAACCCCAGAGGCATCCATCAAATATGCACCATGTAATTTAACAGTGCCATAGGCTGTAACCACGGGTCACTAATCATCTTCTGTGCCTAATATTTAAGAGAGCTACCATGGAAAAGGTCAAATGAACCGGTGCAGTGGTTAATCATTGTCTCTATTTTGATTAATCTTCTAAGCTGTAATGTCTATACCCAGTTGTCCATGCCGTCATGTGAAAATACTACCCAAACGAAAGAATGACACGGACAAAGCATGGCTTCTTCTCAGTCCCTACTCTGCTTTAGCAAATCATAAACTGGATTCTAATGTAATTGAAGATGTACCACGGATACGCAGATGACCCCATCTAACTTCGAACAAGTCAAGACCCCCACCCCCCTCAACCACCACACACAAACAAGACAAGGTACGACATATTAGGCGGTTTTGTCAAACATTTAGACTTTGAAATTGCATGCTGACCATCAAGAATTCGAGATCATATCAAGTAGGTAAGATGTCATCGCTACAAGGAATGTATTCAATTAAAAATAACTTGCCAACCACCCAACTAACGAATCGTCATGTTCCCTTGCTAGGATTCTATTTAGACTTCAGGAAGTCTTCTTTAAATAATGGAAGTGGGACACCGGAGTAGGTATAAGGGTCCTTGTCGTGAATGTATAAGTTGTGACTGAGTAAATGATGTACCACCCTGTTTTCTAAACAAGACTGTACTTTGGTAAAAAGATCGAAAAGACAAAAGTGATACGCAGCAGGAGAGCAGGCAACGTTGTTACCCGTGTGCGCACTTCTTATTTGGAAGCACGTACATTAATTTTCATATTCTAAACAAGTATTGATAGGATTATAAGATTGCATCATCACGTATGAACCTTGAAAAAGACGGATACTTGTCCTTTAAGTTGCTTATTACTAGGCAGTTTGGCGCTACTTATTAAAAACATATGATGTGGAAACCCTATTGAAGCCCATGAAACGGCGTCAATTTCATAATACCATTGAGTTATAAACACGAAGGAGCCAAAAATTATTGATGGTGACTTACCCTGTGTTAAGCTGAGATAAAGATAAAAGGTGGAGGTGCTTTTGTTCCTCCTGATGAAGCAGTGCATCGGCGCATCTCTTGGTCCAGGCTGTGCGGAGAATATAGAGATCAATAAAATCTTTATTTATAGAACCCGTAAATAGAAGTGAAGCTTTTATGTATCATTATAACCCCCCGTAGAAACAGGCAAGAACCAATTGCAATCGTCACAATAAGCAACTTCCGTATATGAACATACCAAATACCCTAATATGGTTTTACTAACTTGGTCCTACAATCTCACTGCATTAGCGTTGGTCACCAAAAAGTAACGGATGAACTCATGATGCAATCAAATGAAGAAAATAAAGAGGATAAGGTCAGCATGTTCCTCGCTTCTAGTAAACCCTTGCATCTGAAGATATCACTAGTCCCAAAAAGGAGCAACAAAGATTGCTGACCCACCAGACGTGAATCGCTCCTACGCATCTGGACTCGTATTGAAGACAAAATCTAAACATTTTTTGATAAAACGCTCGCTCTGAACCTGCTGCAATTCATTCCCGCAATTGCATCAGGCATATCTATAGATGCTAGTACTGGCGAGGATCTCAACCCGGCGAGGAGACCGCCTGAAATGGATGAAAGGAAACTACAGGACCATTTCCACAATCAACAGCTGCAAATCTGAAGCGGGTGGACTCAAACATAAGGACCAAACGCCCGCCAAATCCTCAGACCACGCAACAAGCAACGCGCAAATCGGCCGACGAGTCAACCAGATCGGAGCGGCGGCGATAGGGAAAAGGCCGGGATCCGGGCGCACCTGCTTGAGCGAGGAAGGGAAGGTGATCCTGCCGCACTCGAGCGGCGGGCGCACGACGGCGACGGCGGCGTCGCGCCAGCGGCGGCAGACGCAGGCGCAGGCGACGACGTCGCGGCGCGGGGGCCAGCGCTCGGCGCCGGCGTCGACGCGGCGCACGATGTCCGTGAGCAGCTCCGGCAGCAGGCGGGACCACCTCTCCTCGTCCTCGGCCTCCGCCCGGCGGCCCTCGTGCTCCGCGCCGTCCTCCGGCGCGACCTCGGGCGAGACCTTGGCCTCGTTCCCGCCCCCGATGCCCGCCGGCGCGCGCGAGCAGGACGTGAGCCAGGACGAGCTGCGCCGCCACAGAGCCATGCTGGAGACGGTCACACGGGGCCGTGATCTCTCCCCCCGAGAGCTCGTGGAAGCTTCCGAGGCGAGAGATGGGCCGGATAAAGGGGATCGGAGGGAGGGAGGGAGCGAGGGAGACGACGACGACCAGCGCAGCGCAGTGAGACGAGCCGGGGAAAAAAAGGCGAATAAAAGCGGAAAGCTGGGTGTGCTCGCGGATAAATAAGCGGGGTCGCGGATCTTTTCCCCCCCTAACCACACGCTGCGTGCGCGCATGACGGGTGGGCCCGGCGGACGCACGGGGCCCGCGCATTGATGCTGTCCGTATGTGAAGTTTTCTGTGTGTGTGTGTGTGTGTGGGTGGGTGGTGCGAAATGGTAAGCGGGGTGGTGAAGATCACGGGGGGCGTCCGGGGTGGACGTCGCCGTCGGCCGCGGGATGGAAATGGTGGTGGGGTGCGACCGTGCGTGCGTGCGCGTGTGCGTGTGCGTGCGGGTGGACTCGACGTCGACGTCGGCGTCGGGCCCCCCGCACCGGCAGGGACAAAGCGGGGCCTGTGGAGTAGAGTGGCCGTGACGCCGTGTCGCCGGCGGACGCGCTCTCCGCTCCGCTCCATCGGCGAGGAGAGCCACCCACCGTGCCGACGGCGACGTCCGCCTTCTTCGTGGCCGCGCCTCGGCCACCCGGACCCGGCGCGACAGCGGCACGGGAGGACGTCGCCACCGTGCACTGCACGCGCCCCGGTCCACGCGCCCGCGCACCGATCGCGCACTGCTCCCGACCGGTTGGAGCGCCGTGGCCGTGCGCCGCGCGTCACCCGCTCGATCGGTGCGGTGCGGTGCGGTCCAGACCGTGCCGACGGCGACGTCCTCGCCTCGTAGACCCGTCGAGACTAGAAGTAGACTTGGCCATCGGGGGCGGCCGGCCTGGGCCTGGAGAAAGTCGTGCGCCAGTGTCATCTCATCCGTCCAGACATCTCCAGGCTCCGCTAGCTTCGCGGCGTGCGCGGTCGCCGCCCGTGGTCAGGTTAGGCGGGTGACAGCGCCGTTTGCCTGCGCCTGACGGCATCGCGGGGCCACGTCGCTGCTGCCGAGCGAACTGCACGGACGGAAAGATGCCCCGGCAAACGGGAGGTCCATGAACAGCGGGCTGACGAGCACCGGCCGATGCAACACAGCTTTCAGCGTTCAGCTGCAGGGGGAGACAATCGGTGAGCGACATCGCTCGGGCAGAAGTGAACAACACAACGAGATAAGATGATTGATAGCTGCATGACAAGGCCTGCTCAACGTTTTGATTGTGCAAAAGTAAACAGCACTGATGCGCAACAGCACCTAAGTGCTTTAATAATTTAATAAACATAATTATTTTTCACGCATATATGTTCTGTGATACAGTCTTAGTTAGGACATCTCCAAGCCCCTAAAACGGACATCGTAGAGAGTGATATAGGAGCCGGCCATTCAACCTTATACCTCAAACGTTTGCATAAATGTCAAACAGAATTTAAATACTAAATCGGATGTTTTTCATTTAAAATGTACCACATTGATTACATTTTTGACAAATTTCATTAAACAAAAGCGTACGAAAGTTAACATAGTCTAAATCTTCGTCAGGCTCCGCCCTTCAAGTCCTTGTTGTTCTCCATGTCTGGCATCCCCTGAGCCCCGGGAAGTGAAGCTGCGGGTCACCGGCGAGGAAGTGTAAAACATGGGACATGAACACCTCTGTCTCCCATGTCCTACTCTTCCTCGTCAGAGTCTTTAGCCTGGACGTTGCCGGTGGAGGTGAGGTCGACGATGGACATGGACGGGCTGCCTTCGTGGTCGTAGCGGCCCGGCGCAAACTGCGTGGGCGGCACGAATGAAGGGCATCTGTCGGCGTTACCGTCCACGATCGCCGTGATTGCTATACAGCCGTCACGAGCACGCGCGGCTTCGTAGAGCGCCCGCTGCTCGGCGACGAAATTCGAGTTCTCCGTGGCCATGGCCGCCACGGTCTCCTCGGTCACGTAATCGCCATAGATTTCGTCATCTGCCAGCCAATGATGCGTCAGGAGGAGATTATTGTAGGGCCGCTCCTCTTGCGCCTGCCAAAATGCCGACACCGGTTGCTCCTCTGCCATAATGGCATTGAAGTGTGCATGCTCCTGCTCCATGGTGAAGCTGGTATGGACAGGCACACGCGTGGGGCGTCGGCTCGTCATCAGGCGCCTCCTCCATCATGGGGTCGTTGTCACTCACCTCCAGCGAGCTCGCTGGCAAGCCGGCCTCTATTCGTCGCGCGCAACGGGCCTGCCAGCCGGACGCAAGGCCGGCCAACTCAAGCTTCTTCTCCATCGAGAGGCTCCTCTCACATCGCTCTAGAGCTCATGGTCATGGCGAAGATGGTGCACAGAGGAGGAAAGGAAGCAGACGTGGAGTTGTGCGGATCATGTCGGATGTGGCTACGTATAAAATTGCGAGCCCTAACTAGTCCAAGTGACGAGATGTGTCAATGCGGGCGTCGGAGTTGGTTTCTCGGTCATCACACCTGTTTTAAGTCAGGCAGACGAATGGGCAGCCGGTTCAAATGCGGTCAGTGGCGGAGCTACCTCCCGGCTACCCGGGGCAGCTGCCGGGCTCAGCCATGCATTCTAGTTTGAATAATAGCAGTAAATGGAGGCTAATCACCATTTTATAGGGGCAAACAACTGATAGACAATAGCTCCGTGTACTTTGCCCCGGCTTGCCGGCCGAGCTGGCTCTGCCACTGAATGCGGTCGATAGCCATCCTGTCCAGTCACATCTCTCTGGCATTGAACGTGTGCGGAGATCGATCGAGATGCGGCATGGGCGGCACTCTCGGGCGGCACAACGCTTCAATGCCGGCTCCGGTGACAATCGCGTCCACTCTGGACCGGTATGAATGTGGCGCGGAGAGCGGAGGTTTGTTCGCGCGGGAGATGTTTTTGGATAAGGGACAGACAAGGTACCGCGTTGGATGACAAAGTGCGCCCGGTGGTCCGGACGTTTGCTGGCGATTTAAGAGTCGGCGCTGGAGATGCCCTTACTGGACCACCATGTATGTCGTACAGCAAGAATCTCAGACTTTTTCTCCGGTTTGAATCGAACCCCCGTCTTGCTTCAGAACGACATTTCTATGCAACCAAATTCAAGCTGACTCTTTATAGTCTGGTGTTCCAAGTCAAAATCCTTCCTACCAATAGCGTTGGCGGGTACCATTCTAGGCAACCAAACTCTAGAGACAACGCCAGTGGTAGCGCAACTAGATGGAGAAACTTCTCTGTGTGACTGAAACCGGCCAACCTGCAACCAATAACAAGATGTCAGGCCCGTTTTATGTATGATATGAAGACCAAATCAACATCTTTTATCTTCTTGTCATCACAGCTTTTCACATTTTTAGATAACACAAATTAAGAGTGTGCCAGACATTTCAAATCAACCCGCACCCCTCGATCACCATCGAGATAATAACTGAATATGGATACGAAATTGCTTCACACACGACGGATACCAACCCGACGCTGCATGTATCGTCAGATTTGCTTCTCACGTTCGATCAAAGGACACGGCTCGGTGTCGTGCATGTATCGGGCGAGAAATCGTCATGTGTACAGCACTTCTCATATGGATGCAATAGAATGGGATAAGAATTTACAGGAAACATGAGCCTCATGTAAACTAAGTATAAACACAATCCAAGATAACAGGATAATAGTCACAACATTGTTCAGCAAAGAGCGACAACAGATGGCATGCCTTTTTATGTGCAGCTGGCCTTAAGGAGCAGAGAAAAAAAATCAACATTTCTGTTATTTAATGAACATGAGAAGGCAGTCAGCATGACAACCTTATGCGCATTCTGTTATGCACAACATTGGTATTTTTGAAGCATTTCCCTTCCTCCACGCCACATTGCAATTTCCCAATCAATCTACTTGTAAATTTATTTGAGTATGTGTATGTACATCTTCAAAACAGGATAAGAACACATTCAGGATTCAGCTAACATTCATCATCACAGTTACTGGCATGATTGAGCTCCTATTGCCCCAGCGTTGGAAGGTGCTTGTTGCACCTCCACTGAAATAACATATCAACCTTTGATGTACATGGAGTAGATTGGAATAGACATATGTGACACAAATAATTCAATAAATCTGCAAATGTTTATATCCTGACCCCTAACCTGGCCAACTTTACCTTGTTCAGTGTGACAACTGTATGCATTCAGCTAAAAATAGATCTTTTGTCACAATTCTTGGCCTGATTGAGCTATTACCCCTTTGTAATTTGTCACCCCATACTGTTCTTATATTAGTTATATTATTATAACAATTAAGTTATGTTATCAAATTTCATATGATCACATAAGAAAACTTATCAAGTGTCCAGTTGCTTGGAAGCTACTGTACTTAATTGTACTCCCTCCGTTCCAAATTACTCGTCGCTGAAATGGATGTATCTAGAACTAAAATACATCTAGATACATCCATACGTGCGACAAGTAATTCGGAACGGAGGGAGTACCTCCTATGAAATAACATATCAACC